>CM076577.1:1051292322-1051610070 GCA_034641835.2 Pinus albicaulis | reverse complement strand
AAACACCTCTACTAGACCCCAACAGCTTTCTCGCTAGAATTTTCTACTTGTACACTCTCATAAAATTTCAGGGTAATTATTTTGGGATGATGTGTCTTCCACGATGACACTGCCTGCACTCCTCTGCCACATGTCACTCATAAATTGGTGCCATGAGTCACATGTTTTCATCCCACTTAGGTACCTAAAAATGCAAAATATGCATGCCACATGTCACATCGCCATTGGTTCCACATCATGTGACATCATTGTTCCACTATGGCTCCACCGTGGCTCCATGCAACCTCAAGTGGCCAATCAAAACATGTCATGTGCCTTCTGTTGATTTGTCCATGTTATTTAATGTCCACATCATCATACAACAGAAGGGTGTCCCGAGCCTTGGTTGTTTCATTAATTTATTTGCTAAAATTATTGTTGGATCCTCCATGATGTTGGCTTCTACCAATCAACTCTTGCCATTATGTATATGCTTTTTCGCCCCATTTTTGCGTCATCCTAACGACTTGTCACCTCAGAGCTTTGGACTCGCGCCCAGTTTATAACCCTTAGGGAAAAACTTACAGGATGATGTGGCTTGTGGGGTCCCCTATTGGATAATTTGTGCCAATCAAAACTACGCCCACTACTGACATCCTCTACCATGTCCTCCCCATGCCCTGTCACCTTGGAGGTTTCACTCGCAATATCTCATTAATCCCACTGGGGAGAATCTGTTAGGGTGAGTTATACATAGGGTCCCTTGTTGTTGTGTTGTGCACCAATCAACATTTTTTGAATCCTCTTCCATGTACTCCTAGCGCCTTATCACCCCAAGGTTTGGACTCACCTATCTTCAAAACTTTTGGGGAAAATCCGTCGGGGTTACATGTCCTAGGCGAGGACCTCTGTTGACTTGTAACTGAATGGAATATACCGAGCTGATGTCAAAGCGAAAGAAAGTGCATATATACAATATGTGAAAATATGTTGTGTTTTCCTTTGTCATTGATGTTAAAGGGGGAGAGATAATACACAACATGGGGAGAAATTAACAAACATTGCAGACCAAGTAGAGTACATATTGTGCACAATGATCAAAATTCTTTTTCCATCAATGAAACTCTCATATTTAGTAACCCAATTTAGTGTTTCCATCAATGAAAAAGGGGGAGATTGTTAGAAAGTGTTGTCAATGGTGTCAAAGGTCTGATGTAAAAGGAATTGATGTCAAAAGTGTTGATGTCGATAGTGTTGTTATTGATGTCGAAGGTATTTGAATTGATTTCAAAGGAATTTCCTAAGAGTGCTTTGGTAGCTGTAGTCTTTAGTCGAGAACCATCATATTAGAAGGCTATGTGAAGAAGCTGTAAAATCTTATACCCATGGTGGTTGGATGGCCCAAGATTTGAGGCTATTTTTGCTTTAATAGATCAGATAAAATGTATTTGGAAACTAATCAGATGGATAGATCTCAAAAATATATTTCCAATGGTATATTGAAGTCTAAAAAAGGCCTCCTGGATCAAAAGGTATGGGCAGTCAAAGTTATGAGGAAAAAATTAAAATTTGGGCAGGGCCAAGGGCCCCACATCATAGTCAACATGCAAGTACAACCATGTAGGTGAGTGTGTAGACTAATAAAAATCTGATGAGGGGTTTTGTGCTAGACACATCACCCTGAAGGATTCCATGTCATTTATAAGTCGACGAAGGCCCTCGCCCAAGACACGTAACCCCTACGGATTTTCCCTAGAATTTTTGAAGATAGATGTAAGTCCAATCCTCTAGGGTGGAAGGGCATTGAGAGGACGTGGAAGAGGATGCAGACAATGGAGGAAACATTGATTTGTTCACAACACAGTAGCAATGACCCCATGGATAGCTCACCCCAGCAAATTCTCCCCAGCAGGATCAGCGAGAGACTACTAGTGAAACCTCCAGGGTGATAGGCATCAGGATCATGTGGTGGAAGACGAAAATAGTAGACATAGTTTTTATCGGTTCAAGTTATCTAATGGGGGACCCCAAAAGCCACATCATCCCAAAAAAAAATCCCTGGGAGTTCAAAACAAGGTGTGAGTCCATACCTCTGGGGTGACAGGGCATTATGATGATGCAACAGAATGGTGACAAAGAATATACATAATGAGAAGCGTTGGTTGGTATAAGTTAACAACATGAAGGATCCCACAGGAATTTTAACAAAGAAATTCATGAAAAAACCAAGGCCTATGATGCTGATGTGGACATTAGAAAACATGTAAAAATCAATAGAAGACACATGGAAGGTTTTGATTGGACGCCAAAGGTGATGTGGGGTGACGTTGGCATGATTATGTCAGCATGCCATAGCACCAATGGATACGTGACACGTGGAATACAAATTTGGTGTTTTTAGGTACCTAAGTGGGATAAAAATAGGTGACACGTACCACTGGTCAACAAGTGACACATGGAAGAGGATTACAGGTGGCATTGTCATTGTGGACACATCATCCAATAAGAATGATCCCATAATTTTAGAAGGTTGCACAAAAAAAAAAGTCCAGGGAGATAGTCCCGAGACACTATGGCATCTAGGTGTCAAATATAGATCACCCTGACTATTTTGTGATTGGTCCATGCATGTGTTAGACATGAGGTTACACATGGATGTCATCTCGGATCCTGGAAGTCCAAGCACCCTAGAATTTTCTAAGAGAGCTACAAGGTTTTTCTCCGGGTTGATGTAGCTCCAAGGCACAACATCAGATGAGGTGGCATACAACTGGAACAACGATCCAATTGGAGGCACACAAATGGATTTAGAAGGAGGCCCCACTAGGACACATAATCTTAAATGATTGTCCCTAACATTTTTGAAATGCACTCCATTACGTATTTCCAAGTGATAAATTGTTTTCTCTAGCATATGGTTTTGTGTGGGTGTATATACTGAGGGCACAAAGATTTTTTTCTGTGCTTAATCCCTCTAAGCTATAGCACAAAAAGGGCAAGCAGGAGGTGGTTTCCTATGTTCTGAAACTAAGGACATATGGGTTTAAACAATACATGGACGGGTCGGAAATTATGTTCTAAAAAAACCCTCGGGGCCATAGTGTTCCACAATCATGATTTAAAGCACTTATTGTAATGAACAAGTCAACATATTTCAAATTTGGCACTATTGTGCCAAATTTGGTGGTTTGACACCATAACCAAGAATGCACTAAATTTTGAAAACACATCATTAATGATTTGGAAGCATTTTTAGTGGCATGGACAAATTTAACAAATAATTGGAAAATTGGCCAAATTCATTAGTCAGTCAAATTTAGAAAGCCACAGCTAAACCCTGATATTTTCCATAGTTGCAAATTTGGGCAGTTTAACTTGGATTTTCTCATAGAGATGGAATATAAAATATTTAAGACTTAAATAACACATCTAAAAGACTTGAGAAAAGTGCTACATAAGAAAAATAAGGATTTTTGCATGTAAAAGATCTTATGGTAACTAAAGTTTTAAATTCTAAAATATCATCTCAATTCCTTTATAAGCATAATCGAACAACCAAGTTGGTGGTTGTTGGAGCAATGGAATGCATAATGTTAGTATGCATCAAGGGTGCATCAGAGATCATATTTGATATTTGAAAGGTGTTTTAGAATGCATAGAATGCATTGGTGATATTGATTTTAATGGTGTTTTTGGCATATGTAGCAGAAGTTAGAAATCAATGAATAATATTTGTTGAAAGTGTATTTATGGTGGATGAGATGTTGAGAGATGTGATTGGAGGTGGTTGAGGCATGTATGCATCAAGGTGGTGTTTTCGAAGAACATAAAAGATTTTATCTATGCAAGGAAGGAATTGAGGTATAGTAGTAGGACAAATTATTTTTTAAGTAAGAAAGTCGTATTGATTTGAGTTTGAAAATTAATGAAAGATGGATCCACATGGTGAGCAAGTTGGAGCTTTCATTTAAGGGGTTGTAGGTCCTTCCATTAGTGTCTAGTAAACAATCAGGAGTTGGATATCCTTTTAGTAGCAACTGATAAACCATGGGTAGTAGCTTATTTCAGTAGAAGCTGATAAAACCAGGGGTAGCAGCTCCTTTTAGTGGTAGCTGATAAACTGGGGAGCAAGAACTTCATTTCAAAGGTAGATAATAAATCATGGTTAGTATCTCCTTTTAGTGGTAGCTGATAAATTTGGGAGGTAACATCCCAGGGAATCCACAGGATGTTGAAAGACTCCAAGAATTGGATCGGTAACTCTCAGTTGATTTATTTTTAGTATGTGTAAATGTTTCTTTTAAGCACAATGTGATATTTTCATTTGATTGTTAAGTTGTAGGGAGAATTGAACATGTTAGAAACCTCTAAGATGTTGATAAATGAGATGATATTTTAATATTATTGTTTATTATTATGTTCATGTGGCTTGCAAGTGGTGAATCTATGTTTAATACAATTCTTGAAGAGTGTGTTTATAGCAGATTGTTGCAGTGTTTATTGATTTAGAACCTGTCACACTGCTTTCTGCATATATTTTTTTGGCACCTCGGCAGCCTATTGGCCCTGGTCTATAATCTAATGAGCAAAAATTGAAACCATTAAATTTCCCAAGAATTATTTTTATGCTATATTTCAAGATTTGAATAAATGGAGGCATTATCTAGTGCCTGAGAAAAAAAAAATTACACTGATAACCATGCTCTACATTTTATTAGTAACCAACCGAAGTTAAATTATAGGCATGCAAAATGGATTGAATTCTTACTAAATTTTACTTTTGTGAGAAAATATGCTAGCGGTTCACCAAAAAATTAGTTGATGCTTTAAGTAAAATTAATTTACTTCTACAAGAATTTGAAGTGAATGTTTTAGGATTTGATGAACTAAAGGAGATGTAGAAGAATGATTTAAATTTCAAGGAAGCACATGCAGCATATGAGAATCTAACCAATGTAAAAATAACTTTGTGGTCAAGCTACATGATGCAAGGAGGTTTTTGTTTAATGATAGTAAGCTTTGCATACCCAATTATTTGATGAGAACCAAATTGATAAAGGAAAAACAAAATGCAGGAGTGTTAAGGAACTTTAGGACTGACAAAGCTTTTTCTTTGTTAAATTATTTTTATTATTGGCTAGGGATGCAAGTTGTGGTACAAAAATTTGTGGGAAAGAGCAGAGTGTGTCAACATTCCAAGGGAATAATTCATAATATGAGACTATAATAGACACTTCCCATTCCAAGCAGGCTTTGGGATTCTAATAGCATGGATTTTGCCTTGGGGTAATCTCAAACACAAAGAGGTTACAATTGTATTTTGTGCTTGTGGATAGGTTTTCTAAATTGGCTCATTTTATACCTTGTTCAAAAACCATTAATGAAACCAATGTTGCAAATTTATTTTTCAAGAATTTGTGATCAAGTTGCATGGTTTTCCTAGAACCATTGGTTTTAAATCAGGAAACAAGGTATGTAGGTCATTTCTAGAGGACCTTATGGAAGAGACCAAGGACCAATTTAAATTATTGTTCATCTTACCACCCACAGATAGATGGAAAAACAAAGGTGGTGAATATAATTTTGGGGAATATCTTGAGAATTTTGGTAAGTGAGCATCCCGAGCAGTGGGATCGAGTGCTTTCTCAAGTGATTTTTCCTACAATGACTCACCTAACAGAAGCACATGAATTAATCCATTTCATATTTTGCATGGAATGCCCCGTAGGGGAGTGTATGAATTAAGAAATTTGGGAAAGTAGGAACTCAGGAGTACAAATGGCGAAGAAATTGTAGTGAGTATGTAGGAGTTACAAGAAAGTTAAACAACAATTGTAGGAAAACAATAACAAGTACAAACAAAAAGCGGACATAAAAATAGCACAACTAGAATTTGGAAGGTGGCGACCTAGTTATGGCATATTTGAGAAAGGAAAGGTTTCATGTTGGGACATACAACAAACTTAAGCTCAAGAAAATTGGTCCTTGTAAAATTTTAAGGAAGTTTTATTCTAATGCCTATGAATTGGAACTTCCTAAAGACATTAGAGTATCACCAATTTTCAATATAGAAGACCTATACTCCTTCAAGAAATTAGATAGTATTGTATTGCATCATATGCACTAATATGTGATTAAGACCATAGCAACAAGTGGGAGAAATAGCTACCCAAATGAACTCATAAAAAATTTGAAACAATATCGGGTCAGAGAAAAATCGAGAAAACCAGAGGAAAGAGTATATTTATTATCTAATTAAATGGAAACAACAACCAGTAGAAGATGCTACATGGATGACAAAAACAAATATTCTTCACTATGGTACCAGTGTTGAGAAGTTGATGGATAATTCTTTTCTTCCACAAGAGTCTGATGCATAAAAATCTACAAGGCAAGTTCATTTTTTACCTCGTTAGATCAAAATTCTATTTACCAAGGGATTTTTCCCTATTTTATTTTATTTTGTAATATTTTCTGAGTATATCTAGAAGTATTTGTATTGTTAAGTGGTTAGAGTGAGGTTTTAGTGGTTAGAGTGAGGTGTTATTAGTTAGCTATATAAAATATAGAGTTAGCTCAAATAAAGGACTATTAGAAAAATAAACTCAATTTGTTAGAACTTAGTTATGAGAGCTATTTGTATGTAATAGAAAAAAAAATCTCAGAAAGGAGAGTGAGAGCAAAGAGGAGAGAGTTTTGAAGTAATAGGAAGAAATAATAAAATTGTAAAATGTGTGTAATCGTCCTTGCAGAATTAATCATATTTCGTGGGTTTTGTTTTTATGACTTTATGTAACACCCCTGTAAACCGTTGGCATTTACAATTTTTACGGAACTATTATTATTTAATTATCATGTAGTTACTATGCCTTATGAATCGATTGGTTGTCAAGAAACTGATTCATGAGTTCATTAGGGTTTCGTGCGGTTGCAACTGCCAAGTCTTAACCGATATAAAATACAATATGGAGGGAGAGGCATGAGAGAGTTCTTCTATGTTAATCTTGACATGTATTATATTCTTCTTAACGTCTTTGAATTTTTGGATGCATTGGTGTAGCACGGGTTTCCTTCATTATATCAAATTCTCTGTGTTTTGAAGCCACATACTCATGGCTATGATTTAAATCCCTTCTCATGGTACTTTGTATAGTTACCATGGTTACTTTGGCCAATGGTTACACTGATACTCCCATGGACCCTACAACATATGAAATTTGTCACCAGAATGCTACATCACTTCGTTCAATGCAACTGCATGCTCGGAATTTGGATGCATGCTTTTATCGCTCGAGCCAAGTTAACATTTACACTCACAGTAAAGGTATTCTCATAGTCTCTTAGAGTTGTATTTACTTTGAAAAGTTAACATTTACACTCACAGTAAAGGTATTCTCATAGTCTCTTAGAGCTGTATTTACATTTAAAAGCTAACATTTACACTCATAGTAAAGGTATTCTCATAGTCTCTTAGAGTTATATTTACATTGATTATTGTGAGAAGTAAAGGTATTCTCTTTGACAGATTCTAAGACATTTATTATATTGAATTATGGTGAGTCGTAAATTTATTCTCTTTGATAGTTTGTAAGAGATTTATTTTTTGAATTATGGTGAGCCGTAAAGGTATTCTCTTTAATAGTTTCTAAGAGATTTCTTTACTCTGAATTATGGTGAGACGTTGTGTTGAAGGCTACTCTTATGAGTGCATGTCCGAAAGGTTAATGGATGCAAAGATGTTCTTTTTCTGAAGGTACTCTTATTATTGCATATCTGAAAGGTTAAGGTATGCAATGATGTCCCTTTATTGATACATATGTAATGAATACTATTATATAAGTAGTTAACCTAATAGAGTGAACGTTATGAAATGTTAAAGGAAGTGAAGAAAGTGAAATTCGATTAACCTTGGAGATATTTAGGTGAATGAGAAATTAACCATCCTATTTCTTGAAAAATTTAAATACGTCTTTGCATAAGACATGCTTAATTCTAGTTATTGTGGTATTTGGTTATAAGCATGCAAATACTATCTATATTTCTTAATTTGTTATTTCAATTTAACATGTTTGTATTTTATTTATCTTTTTAGTGAAGAGAATACTTGTATCTATTTTCTTGATTCCTTGGAAGGAACATGTTTGGTGCTAAATTCCTGGAAAAAGAAATATGAGTTATAATGTTTCTTTAGGATACTTCTTCGTTTACATGAAAATAATAGTTAATGATGGTAGAAGTCTAAGAAGGAAATATGTCGTGCATACATTAAAGAATTCTAATAATGGAATATGTTGTGCATACATTAAAGAAGAGCTATTATGATAAGCTCTTGTGTTATAAAGATATGTTCTTTGCATGGATAGAAGGAATATTGAGCTATGTTTCCTTACGAAAAATTATATGTGATTACTCTATGCTATCATAACTATTATGTTAGTTTCTTTTGGAATAAGATCATGTATATGCATGCAAGATTCGTATTAGCTTTCGTTGGAAAGAATATACATATTTGTATGTGGGAAAAGATAGCATGTTGTGTTAGACTACATTGGAAAATATTCTTTGGTAAAGAAGATGTATTACATGCACAAAATCCATAGCAATGCGTTGGTTTCCTTGGAATATATATATGAGTAATGTTAGTATAATCTATGAAAAAGAAGACATGTATTTGTATGCTTTATTGCATTAGTTTTACAGAAAAGAGAACATGTTTTTGCATGCTTTATTGTGTTAATAATTCCCTTTGGGAAGATTCTTTTGTAAACTATATGCATTTTCATGCATAGGAACAACATTCATTTTGATTAGATTTCTTTACGTATTTGCATGCAAAAGTAATAGCTGAAGGTTCAATTACTTTGATAAGGTTTATGTAATTCACGTGCACGAAGATCATAAATTATGTATTATTTTCTTTTAAAGAAATGTCTGATAGTTGTAGTTATTTTCCTTGCAAGAATGTGTGCTTATGCGACATAAATATTAGGTAATGTAATTGTTGATAACTAGTGCATATGCAGTGCTATTAAAGGAAGAATTTCATGATATTTTACTTGCATGTCATGAATGTACATGAATAGATGGGGACACATCACTAGTATAGATTTGTGAATGGGTTGATTAATACTTTATGAATCCTGGCATCAATATATGTTGAAGACAACATTAGCATGAAATGATGGTGACTTATGCAAAGGATATATTATGCTTAACATGGTGGCAGGTAAATGATTAATGGTTCATGCAAATGAGTGCGAGTTGCAGGATGGTCCATTGTAGGTACAACCATGCCACCAAGATATAAAGATATGAAGATTAGTGGATAAATCCTATCTTAATTATTGTAATGGCTTTAAGCTAGATATTTGTATTTAAACGATATTTCCATTTAATATTTATAACAATGGTTAAGGGATGGTATCCCTTATGAGCCATTGAGTGAGGGGTGAACACCCTCACGAGCGTTTAATAATAAAATTAAACATTTGCTGGTTTTCATCCTACGGGGTTTCCAGGGTATATTGGTGTTCAATGATGTGATTGATTATTGTGTTAGATTGATGATGTTGAATCCTTTCTTGTTGTGATGTTCATAATGTCAAGTATGTGATGACAACATGAATAATGAAATGAATGCAAGGTTACATCATACATATTTATGTTAATGTACTACAATAGTGGTTGTTAATGGTTAAGAAAATTACTATTCTTACACTAAGGTTACACTATGAACTGGGGAACATTTTATCTAATGATTAGTGAGGAATATTTAATAGTGATTTGGATAGTTACCCGTGGGTAATTTGTATAATTTTTTTTTAACTCCTTGCATTTCCATGTGAGGATATCGGGGTATGTTACAAGTGGTATCAGAGCTAAAGGTTGCAGCACTGGCGCCTTTGGGATTTGTTAAGCGAAAAAAAATTGAGGTATGCTACTAATGGACATCAATTAAGGTATGATTCTATCAATCTACAAATTGATTGATATATGATTCTAGAAATCTACATATTGATTGATATATGAAGTAGTCTACTTTTGACATGAGATGTGCAATTCATGTTTATAACTACATTGAAGAGTAATAAGTAATAAATGTTGCTGTAAAACGGTTTTCATAGCATTGGAATCCTGTTGAGGATAAAATACAATAAAACCTTTGTTGTACTTATGAGCAACCTAAGTACTCACTAGTGAAAGTGATAGCTGACTATTAACATTTGGGTATATGAAATATTACACATACATTTAATGAGCAAAACTAAATTTACCATGCACTACTTGAAAAAGATGAATGTGTATAGTGATGGTGTGTGAAACTAATGCATGAATTCAAAAGATGGGGAAAGTCCTTGAAGAGGATGATAGTGTTTTAAAATGAAATTGAATGAAACCTTTTAGATGTTAAAAATACATAATGAGTTGAGTAGTGAGACTTGACTATAATGGCTAGTTACTGAATGAGTCATGTCATGACTGAATTAAGATTATTAGTAGCATTGATTAGTTATTTATGACTAATTAATGAAATTCATATGCATAAATTGATTTTGATTAAATTTTATTGAAAGTTTTGAACAAGTAACTATGGTAATTACTTCATGTGTCAGTATGTTGGTAACAGAATAATGTGGGAATTGGAAATGTTTGCACTCTTACCCTAATCGTTATTGAGATATATGCATTAATGAATATATATATATATATATATATATATATATATATATATATATATATATATATATATATATATATGTATATGACATCATTGTATGCATGAAACTAAAATGATTGCAGAAGATAATACTTATTTAAGAAATGCATATTTATGACTAGCATTGTTGATGATATATTTAAGCATGGGTAGTTTAATGGCAACAATAAAACCTGTGAAATTAAAACATTGCAATGCAAATTGCAACCGTAAATGTTAAAGTATAATGTTATAAAGTGCATGATGTTTTATTTTGGAAATGATAATGTATAACACATGTATGTTATTCATGTTCCCTGTTAATATAGATATCATTGGACCCATGTTGAGGGCCAAGTATGATGTATGATGTATATTAAGTTTCTTTTTCTTTATGTATAATGTGCATATAGTTCATTATGTAATTTACTATGGGAAATAATGCTAAAAGAGAAATTTAACATGCCAGACAATTTTGAACAATTGTGAAAGGCTAGAAGGCCTTGGGTTGATGGTGGTTGCCTGCCCGGAGGGGTTGATGGCACTTGCCTGCTCAAATTCCTTCTCCCTAGAGATAGATGATCTCAGTAAGGGAAAATAGTTGGCCAAGATGTTGAAGAGGGAAAAACCTAAGGCAACTCTATTGATTTTGGAGCCTATTGGAGGTGGCCCAAAATTCCTCATAAACGAGACGCTATCAGAGGAATAGGCAGGATGCTGCCAAGAGGAATCCTATATTGGACCTTGTGTGGTCATTGGAATTCTTGAGCTGGTTTGCCAGTGGAATTCCAGACTGGCCCTCGTATGGTCTCTGTAAAAAAAATTGTCTAGATGTGAAAATTACTCGATTTGGTTGTGGAAACTAGTTCCCATGGGTTGGGAGGAGATTTTTTTTTATCATTGTGGTTCTCATAAAAGAACAAGTTAACTAATCAGTTATTTTTTGTATTAAAATGAATTTTTTATATGATTGTGTAAATATTTTATGTAGGTATTGAGAGGAAAGGAGCCTAGGGCTCAGAAAGGAATTACATAAAGTATAAGTTCCTTTTATTGTATTACTAATATTTTGAATGTATTAGTAGGGGCTAGGACAATATGCCCTTGGTGCATTGATTGACCATTTGTACGATTATAGAGCTAGGTGCTCTTTGAGTACTTTTTGAAGTACTGTGTGGATTTGTTTAACAGGAGCAAAGAAAGTGTGCATGTGGTATAGTTATTTATAATTTTGATGACCAAAGTATTGGTGCTCTCTAAGTACTTGTACAAGTACTGTGATTAAAAAGTCACTTTACATCGCGTAAATAATTGATAGCTAAACATATTTTATTTCACTAAAAATTTTGTGACTAATGTTATTATTATGGATTGTTGATCATAGATTAAATGGTGCTTGTTGCTGGGTTGTTAAACCATTGGAGCGCTTGTGTAAAAGTGACCATGAATTCCAAGAGTAATTGGTGAGTAATGGTAAGTTAGTATAGAGATGTTTTTTTATTTCTATAAAATTGAATAATGGCTAGGTGATGGAAAGGAGAAGTTTCTTATTTTCCAATTGTAAATCCTTATGGCTATTGAACAAACTTTGTTGGTTTTGCTAATGAGTATTTTCCTACAAATAAAATTACTCATTTTGAAGGGAAAGAGTCCCTTTTTCGTTGTTTCGAGATGCATGCCATGAGTAAGGAAATAATGATGAACACCGAGGACAATGTTATCTTTAAGAGGGGGAGTATGTAACACCCCTGTAAACCATTGGCATTTACAATTTTTACGGAACCATTATTATTTAATTATCATGTAGTTACCATGCCTTATGAATCGATTGGTTTTCAAGATACTGATTCATGAGTTCATTAGGGTTTTGTGCAGTTGCAACTTCCAAATCTTAATCGATATAAAATACAATATGGAGGGAGAGGCATGAGATATTTCTGCTATGTTAATCTTGACATGTATTATATTCTTCTTGATGTCTTTGAATTTCTGGATACGTTGGTGTAGCAAGGGTTTCCTTCATTCTATAAAATTCTTTGTGTTTTGAAGCCACGTACCACTACAAGGAGAAGACCCTCTATTAGATGTTTTTGAGGAACCCATTATAAAAATACCCCAGACATTTGTTTCTAGCGGATATTACTACAGGAGGTTGGTGGGCAGAGGTTTTCGCTGATGTTTGTCATCCGATGCGCTTATCATCATAAATTGCACCGGTGCATTCAACAAGAGAAAGCATCGGTGCACACAAAACATTGGCACACCGGACACCGTGCGCTTTGTACACACCCACCCGGTGCGTCATATTATTGTAGTGCACTAGTGCTTTACAACTCTTCTACACTAGTGCGTCATAAAACACTGCGCCAAAACAAAAACCGGTCGGTGTAGTCTTAAGCAACCGCACTGGTGCGCCTATAAAACCCCGCGCACCAGAACAGGGTTAAATAAAAAAAATACGGCCATAAAACCGCATTTTTCACTTTTCTCAATGCTCTAGAGCTCTCAATCACTAGTGCAATTTATCCTTGTTTGATTCGCCTTGACATCGGTGCTCCTATTGCACCCATTTCACGCACTGCTGGTGTGCATTGCCCACAAATCTCTAGCTTGAATTTTGCAAAACGGTGGGAAAATTTTATTTTGCAAATTATACAGCCAATATGCCTCCTCGACGGCCAAATGTACAGGTATTTTTCTTGTTTTTCCATAATTAAGCCTTTTGGTGGATTAGAATTTCAAATAACCTTAAAATTAACCATTTAAAAGAAGAAGAAAAAATTTGTCGCGCGTTGCGCTCAAGCCGTTCGGCTCGCACCGGTTCACGGTGATGCCTGTAAATTTACAAGCTGCACCACAACCGGTGCTAACAGTACCTGCACCGGTTCTGGGGCAATACCGAAAGGCACATCATGTTATTTTAAAATTTTAAAAAAAGTGCGGTGCGGTCGTTTACCCGGCCGCATCGTTGACCATGTGGAATAGCAGAAATTCGGTGCATTGACATAAATCTCCGCTAGGGGGCGGAAATTTTTGTTAACACACCGAATTCCGCATTTCGACAAGGTCAACGGTGCGACCTGGTAAAAGACCGCACCATTGACTATGTATGATGTCAGGAGGTCGGTGCGCTAACCGAACTATACGCCCTGGGGCGTAGAGTTTATTCAGCGCACCGCACTCTTGACACCATACATAGTCAATGGTGCACTTAAAAATTTTAGGTGCACTATCGCCGGTGCGTTGAATATAATCGGGTGCGCCGTCGCTGGTGCACGACAAAAAATAGATGCACTGGAACCAGTGCATGCCTATTTTTTGTGGCACACCGACTGTTTTTCTTTTATTTAAAAAAAATTATATATGTATATTCCTAAATACATGTCTCATTTAATAAAAAAAATTTATTTAATAAGTCAATCATTCAGAGACGTGAAAGGAGAGAAGAGGGGGAACAACAGCAACAACAGGCGGACCAGTATAACATGGTTCACTTATGGGAGGCACGAGAGAGTGAGAGAGATGCGTACCCTCGCCCTATTACAGCAGCTACCCAAGGGCTCCTAAGGCAGGTAGGCCTCCTCAAGTTCTATGAGGAGGCTACTTCCGTAAAGGGCCATGGTCTGTTTTTGAGACATCTTATCCGCGGGTGGAATGCCCACCTACAGGCTTTCTGGGTTGGTCCTAACCAGTGGTACATGCCCACTGAGGAGGACATATATTTCATTATATGGCTATCGAGGAGAGGGGTGGATTTTCCCTCGTTCCCAGAGGTTCCAGTTGGCTATGCAATAGGGAGTCAGTTAGTGTACTCCCAGAGATACATTAGCGCAGATATATTGTCTCCTTTTTTATTTTCAGGTCTCCGGAGGTCAGTTACGTATTGGTTGATCTGGTAGTTAGGAGGTGAGGTGCTTCTCACTTCTAATTTCGACCATTTCACACAACACTAGTGACGGGCAACGCATTAGTTTCTCGCTTCTATATTATGTTGATTCTTTGGTACAAGAGCCACGACTTGTCAGGTGGTTTGCTATTCTTTTGCAGTAGTTCTGTACAGCCTTAGATAGATGCCGTGCTCATGCACAAGGGAGGGTCAAATTCCCTTTTGCTTCAGAGCTTTTTTGTTTATTTTTTGACAGGTTTCCAGAGACGAGGCCTATTTTTGTTCGGCAGCCTCATAGGCCAATGTTCAAGGCACGAATGCACATGTGGGGGCAGATGATGCCCAAGAGGGGCGAGCCTATGTTTCCAGTGAGGATATCGCATGATGCACTGGAGTTGCTAGCCAATGTTGACGAGCATCCCTTCATTATGGTCCCCTGTCCTTATGCTAGTTTGGATTGGCGAGGGTGTTCCAACATCCTCTTCACATATGATGAGCCATCGGATGATAAAGGTAATATTAATATTTTATTTAAATTTATTCTAACATGTTCTTTAACTTTTTTTTATTAAATTGTGTAATGAAATTGTCTAATTATTGTTGTGTACTTGTATATATTTTGCAGACATGGGGTATTTTGATGGCGAGGACATGCCGGCACCACCACATGATCCAGGTGTGGATCATGATGATGATCAGGGTATGCTAGATGTCGAGGATCATCAAGAGGCCGGTGTAGAGAGACCTGCTCCTGCTGGTGCGCCGGTACTGCCTTTTGCTAGGCACAGTCGGCTTGATAGCAGATACAGGATGGAGTTGGGTGACCAACTCACTACATTGATTGTTGAGGTGGGCATCATGCCTGCTAATATGAGAGACATATAGGTCGATGGTAGGATGTTACATATGTGGAGAGGCATGCCGTGTGACATGTACAACCTGATGCGGCATGTCATAGGAGCTACGACCTTAGTTACACGGTTGAGGAGGACTGTTGCACATTATAGGCATGGTCGAGAAGCAACACGTGATCGATAGTCTGTGAGTAGCGACTCATCATCTAATGATTGTTCACCTCGCATGCACCAGATGAGCAGCCTCCACTAGCATCTAGCAGCAGTCATTATGGAGAGCAGGCTAGACCATCGACCAAGTCTAGTCAGCAGCCTGCAACATCCAGCAATACTCATGATCATGAGCAGGTTGGACCATCGACCGTCGAGGCTACACTATTGACTGAGCAGGCCTCAACTTGTACTGTTATTGATGTTGTACCACCATCGCCTGATCCATGAAATTTATATTAAAGTTGTATATTTTTTACATTATTCAGTTATATATATATATATATATATATATATATATATATATAGTCCATGTATTTTATGTTCATGTTGCAGTTGTACTAAATTTACATGTTGGTGATCATCGTGATGTGTATATTGTTCGGTCATGTTAGATATGTTCATTTAATGTGCAGCTTGGAGATAGATGTGTATGTGCAGATAGCAATTATTTCACATGCAGGGATGTATATTTGATGTTTGTGTTGTGATGGTATAATATAATGTTAATTGTGTTTTGTTAGATGATCATGATCACGATGATGGTAACGAATTTGAATGTGTTTTTTAGTCAAATATGGTGTTTGTACGATGGTTATCATGAAAGTTATGTTTATTAATTAATTTAATATTAAATGATCATGATATTGTAAAATTGTAATATTTCTAATTCTAATTGTATGTAAAATTCTAAAATTGTAATTGTATTTGTATTAATTGTAATTTTTATTATAATTTTATGTAAAATATTTGTAAAATTTTAATTGTAATTGTAATATTTAATTTATTGTGAAATGATTGTAATTGTAATTGTAATGTTTAATTTATTGTGAAATGATTGTAATTGTAATTTTAATTGTAATTGTATATATGTAAAATTGTAAAATTGTAATTGTAATTGTATGTGAAATTGTAAAATTGTAATTCTAATTCTAATTTTAATTGTATTAATGTGAAATGATTTTATTAAAATTTGTAAATTTGTAAAATTTTAAATAATTATAAAATAATAAATCTAGAATAATATGAATTATTGTAACATAATAAAGTTTAGAAATAATGCAAATAAATTCATGTCCTTTAGAATTATCATTATTTTATTATGATCTTACATACAAAAAAAAAGAACTTTATATAGTACGCAATTGTTTTTGAGATCAACTAATTGCAAATTATCAAGTGAAATATTGATTTAACATTAACACAATGCAAATTACCAATTAATTCAAAATACATATTATAATGTTTCGAAAAACCCATCTTAAAAAGAATAAATATTGCTGAAATAACACATGTACCATATCACTCTCAGTTCTCATGATCACCCTCATTATCTTCCAGCTCGCATGACATGATAACACTATTGTTCTCAAAAATATGTTTTGATCTAGGTTCATGTCTCAATACGAACCACCAATCCCTATCCAACACATCTGGGTAAAAAAAGACCTGGTTGCAATTTTTGGGGAAAACATAGGCTCCTTAGCTTCATTCCACATCTTTCTAGAGTTGATACATGTCAGCCTACTATCGCGATCTTCCTTTACATTATTCTGATCAAAGGTGTCCCACCACTTGCACCTAAAAATAACACATTGGAAAGAATATAAATCCACTTCTGTGATCTCTTGTATCTTTCCGACGTAACCTAATGTCCCTCGTACTAGGTTTTGATCACGGTGGCTAGATCGACTAGATTGTTCAAACTCGACTTCCACTCCACAATCTTGTGTGATGTTTCCAGCATCGGCATTTTCTGTGCGAAAATGGTGTCCATATGCCCACATATATGGGAACAAATGCACCTATTATAAAAAAGTTAAAAAAATCATAGTGTCATGTGTCTTATAATAACCCAACAGCTAAAATATGAAATATAGATGCCTTATAAGTTTCAAATTTACACATAAATTAAATATATTAGTATCGAGTTGTTGCACCCAATCCCTACGTTTAGTGCATCCTCTTCAGCACGCGGGTAATGACCAATTGCATCGTATTTCTCTCTGACTTGATCAGCAACCCAACTGTTGGGGCATATTTTTGGCATATTTTCTTTTAAATGATCGGGATAAGGCACACTTCTACCATTCAACCATCTGAATTAATTCTTGTCACTATCCCATTTCATCCTCTTTTGTTCGTACAATGCGACCCACGGTTGTGTCGCTTCAGAATTGTAAAGAACAAATTTATTGATTGCTTCAATTTCTGCATTTGCTAATGAAATCAAACCAACATTATATAGTACTTAGAGATCAAAATATACATTAATTATATCGAAGTTCAACATGAATATTTACTTTGTGTAAATTTTCAAAATTATAGGTCGCTTACTTTTTATCAAGTGTTGTTTTCCACTCGTTTGGAGCAACTCCCCTTCTCTTTTTTCTTCATCCCTTTCATCGTCCCAAATCACTGCACCTGGTTTGTTGTCAATCTGCTTGATGTACTCACTGGAATAATAGAAAAACTCATACGATATGTACCCCTCTGCTATAGGCCCCTCGGGTTTTTCCCTTTCTTGGACAAAACCTTTCAATTTCTTCATGTACCTCTCTAAGAAGAACATCCAATGACAAGAAACCACCCCAACTAGTTCAACCTCATCTACTACGTGGATTAGAAGATGAACCTATAAGTCCATGAAACTCATCAGCAATTCCTTCTCAAACATACAAACAATCTCAACTATCTCTTGACACCATCATGGAATGCTAGCCAAATGAATCTCCTTTGACGTGATACAACGTACAAATGCAGATTATTTAGATATGGCACGTCCTAGATCTTGAGGGAATTCATGTTTCACACACCCACACACGAACAAAGGATAATGACACTGCAAAGTTATAAACATGTGCAATAATATACAAAATTAGTTATGTTTTATGATCCCCATATGGGATAGAATTTATTAATATAAAAAATAATAAAATCATGCTTTTTACATTATACGTACTCTTAGAAGATTCAAATGGTCATGCGATTTCAACCCCGAAAAATGGTCATCCATGGTGAAACAGCGTCGTAGTGAAGACCCATATGAAGTTGGCACCCTCACACCCATTATAACTTCCTTTGCCAAAGAAATATCATTTTTTTTTTAAATCCATGGGACATTGCCTTCTTTGAAAAACCATGGATTAGAGGGACCAGCGCCTGCCTCTAATCCCATACTTTCTAATCGTCTTGGCCAATGTTTCTTTATAGTTTTTGAAGTAATAAGATCTTTCCTAACAGCCAATGTGTCACTTTGTTTCGATGATATGTGCCTCCATAAAGAAGAAACATTTTTAAATATATGCATGGGATATAATAAGTGGGTAATCTTAATATGCTCCCAATATGGAAGGTTATAAAAGATAGATTTCATTTTGATCCCAATGGGAAATTTATCAACATAGGTGTCGAATAATTCTGGATAATCGAACATAGGCTCCCCATTTGAATCGAACATTTCTATGAAATACTTCTCATTCTCTCTCTCATATGCTCTAAGCCATTCAGCCGGTGTCGTTATTGGAGGCCTTTGGGTTCTCTCTCTTTTATCATTGAAAGTGGATGCTGCTCTTTTGTAAGGTTGTTCTTCTGGGAGGAATACCCTGGAGCAATCATACACTGGCTTTCATAGGTCCTTGGACCATCTAGCTTTCAGAGAAGGTCCACAACATTTACATCCAAAATACCCTTTGGTTACAAGACCTGTGAGATTATTGTATACAATTAATATGCATGGCACGTTAAAGAATATCATGAAGATCAAAACAATTACAATGAATTAAATAACTAATATGTGAAAGAATATTCTTACATATATAAATAAATAAATAAATTAATTATGTAATTTACCAGAGCAAACTCCTAAGCTTGGATAATCATGTGTCATGTAAGCACATATGCCATACAATGTAAAACTCCTCTCTGCTGCGATGGGTCTTAAGACATCGTATACATTTATCCCATCCCATAATTCCTTCAATTCATCTACCAGTGGTTGTAAGTAGACATCCATACGCTTCACTTGTCTTCTACCAGGGCCTATGAGAGCCAACATAAGATGTTCATTCTTCACGGAAAACCATGGGGGGATATTGTTATTGATCACTACTACAGGCCAAAAAAAATAGTTGGTGTTCTGGAGGGAATATGGGTTGACACCATCCATGGATATGCTGAGTCGTAGAGTTCGTTCTTCATCCTTGAATTTTTTGGGCCATGTATCCTCTATATGCTTCATGGCTATTGAATCAGTTGGGATTCACATAACTCCTAACTCACTTCTGTGTGAGGCATGCCATCCCTACAACATATCTAATTCTTTGCAACGAAAGAGCCTTTGAATCCTTGGGATTATAGGCATGTGCCTCAATATCTTAAAAGGAGGACCAGTACGTGATTTACCCTTATTTTTTTATTTATCATACCTATCATGCCCACATTTTGGACATGTCTCTTTGTCTGCATATTCTCATTCTATATAGAATACAATAATTTGGACATGCATGATATGATATGTACTCAACACCCAACATTTTCAACAATTTCCTTGCCTCTTCGCAGCTATCGGGCAAGACATTATCACTCGGAAGAACCTTATCCTTGAATAACCTGTAGTTGTTTATCATGGAAAAATATATTAATAAATGTACATTAATGCCAATATAATTATTAACATTCATAAAATTCACCATTTGTAATGTTCATTGTACTGTACTGATTATATTTCTCAAATTTATATAAGGGAGGAATTTATGGTAACTTACCACAAAATTTCCGAGAAACATGCATTCGACAAGCCAAACTTTGCTTTCAAGTTTTACAGTAACATCGTTGTCCCCAAGTGGGTAGAATTTGAATGACCACCAAGTCCAAAGAGAGGGGTGGTGGAAGCAAATTTAAGGCTTTCGAAAAAGGTGTCAGCAATATGATCATCATCCCCTAGCTGATCGTCGTTTTGGAATGCATCTAACAACATTGTCTCCATGGCAGTCGTATCCCTTAAGTAATCATCCATACCAACCTCTATTTGATTGCCTCCATTACCAGCTTGTGAAGAACTACTATTGTTGTAGTCATTCCTAATTGGTGAATTTGGACATAGAGGGAATTGAATCGGTGGTTGATTCAACCATTCTTGGTATCTTTCCTCTCTAATTTTTTTCTTAATTCAGTCTTCTCTTGATTTGACATTGTCGTGGGGTGCAACGGAATATGGTAGGTAGTTCGTTGATCATCACTAGAATTCTAATAATTTAAAAAAAAAAAAAAAAAAAAAAAAAATTGAACATGATTAGTACAAAATATGTGATATCAATTAGTAACCACGTTGACAATATTGCATGATTAATTGGTTTGACATTGAAATAATTACATTAATCAATATACCAAACAATTATAATTATTACCATCATTAATGTCCCATGATTGTGGCTAGAAGATGCAATATTGTTACAATTGGTAGGGTGAAGCAACTATCCATTTTCATCTACCAAATGCGCCTTGCGGTATGCTCCTCCTGATAAGAGATTCCGACATTTTCGAGTTGATGTTTGAATATTTTGTGCATCTGAACTCAATTCTGAATCTACGTGAACCTTCAAATTTGTGTACATTATAAATTTAATACGGTTGTTGTTACACAGTAATTTGTCACCGTCCCTGCAATCCCCATCTCGCCCATTGGAGGGTCGTTTCTGTGACCAATAAGCAGTGTCATGCCTTGAAAATACCATCATTTCATTCCTTTCCATGAGGACAACATTCCTTCTGTTGATCATTTCCTGAGCAGACCCCTAAAAAAACCTGTTTTTGCCTTGGCGCTGGTAGCCCGTTATGTACTCGTGCCAATGGGGGAAAATTAACACTGAGCCCACGCCAATTGGCGCTCTGTCCCAGTGTTGCACCCGCGCCACTCTGTTTATGGATTTTTTTTTTAAAAAAGAGGTGAAGTTTCGATTACAACAACTTTGTGGATGAGTCATCAGGAGTGGTTTCGCCTGAATAACCACGGCCTTCCTCATTTGGCCTCTTGTTTCCACCTTATGGGGAACCTCCCAAAGGATAAGGCCTCCCTTCCACTATTGTAGGGATCCCAACCTCCTCCTCTCCTCTATAAATATAGCCTTCATCCATTGATGAAGGGGCTGAAAGGCTGATAGTCTTGAAGTGCCTAAGCTTTGAATCTCCATATTGCCAAGAGCCTTTGTGCTATAAAGAATCCCCTCTTTCCCTTAAGGTCGACTCAAGTAAGGAGACCATTGTCGAGAGACTCCGGAGAGGTTTTCCCTTTCCTTGGCGAGCTTTGCGAGACGTGGACGACTGGAGACCCATCCGAAGGAGACCGCGACGTCAGAACTTGGTTGTAATCTCTCTTCGTTTATTATTTAATAGATGATTATGATTATGGTTCCACTCTGCTTTCCATCATGTTAATACGAGTAACATTCTTTCTGACTGATGTTTAGTTACGTGTGACGGATTTTATGCTTGTATCTGTTCGTTTCTTCCATGTGCATGTGTTCATCCGCGGGGATCGTGGAGGGATTGTGATCTGCCGAGACTGAGGAACGGGGACGCTTCTTCTTCAGATCATAGCGTTGGAATCCAGGTAGGCTTCTATTCCTAGTCTTTTCATTTCATAACTAGGGACTTGCGTCATAACATTGCTTGATTGTTGCTAGACCCCTGCTAGGCTAGTAGGGATCGCCTCTGTCCACAGAGGGGATTTACCTCCTCAAAAATTTGGCGACTCCACTGGGGACATCGTCCGGATTTCACTGTCTCGTTTGTGTTGTCTCGCCTTGATTGTTTTATGTTTTTCCTTGCTTGATGAATCTTCTGGGTTGGGTTCTTTCACTGTTTTTGCTTCTTGGTTTGCTTAGCTTGCATTGGTCTACTTCTGGAGTAGCTTGTTTTTAATTTTGGTTGAGAAACTTGACTGGCGCAGTTTTTAACCCGACAGTCGCGCCAATTGGCGCACGTTGCCTTTGTCCAGCTCGCGCCAATTGCTTTCTGGCGCCAGTTTCACCCTTACAGTCGCGCCACTCCTGTAAGGTCTTTGAGTTTCCTCATTTTTGAGCTCTCTGGATTTGATCAGTGTTTCTCTTCTTGATTTTCCGACTGCCTGAGTGTGTTGGAGTCCTGTTTGACTGGGAATTCACCTCTGTCCTTTGGTTGTTTGCTTTTATCTACCGATTTCACGTTTTAAGCCCTAGGGCATCTAGTGGCTTAGTGTATCGAGCCCTCCTTGGGGATTTTGGTGTTTTGATTGTCCTGTCAACTATCTGATTGATTCTCCGCATCCTCTAAGTAGTTGTTCATTGTTTTGTTGCGATTTTTGGGTGATTGTTCATTCCTTCATTCGAAATTCGTTTGGTCTTGCCTTGGACCTAGATCACACGGTCCATTGGAAGCTTTTGAGTCTTTTCTTTGTTTGAGAGACTTTGGTCGGTTTGGGGATCTGATTGCTTGTGTTGGTGAGTGAAATTTGTTTGTTTCGCTCTTTCGAAGATCGTTTCTCAAGTTTTTCCATTTGTTTTCAAGTTTTTTTAGTGCATATTAGCTATTAAACATTGAAAATCAAAAAAAAAAAAATCTCTTTTGCTTTTGTTAATTAGTGCAAATTGTGATCTTTTCCATATCACTAGTGATTAGTGTTTTGAATGAAAAGTTTTCAATTTCATTAGTTGCATTAGAGATCTCATTGTTTGTCTTCCGTTCATTTCGTTTGTGTAAAAGCTCTCAACTCTTCTCTAACTAGTTTTCATCGAACGAAATGTTGAACTGTGGCATATAGCTTTGCATTTAGGAGTCTTTTAAGACACTACATACGATAGGGCCTGAAAATTGAAACTTAATCGAAGATCAACTGTAAAATTTATTCAATTAACCTAAGGCAGCATTGGAACTTAACGAAACACATTTAGAAGGTCTAGGCTAGAGACGTGTTCCGGCGTCGTTAAACCTAGCAGCTGTCGTTCGCCTGTTGGCTTTAGACAGCGCTAGTACGGACTTGTGCTCCCCGTACTGTCGCGTATATAAAGGGAGACCCCTCTAGGTTGCTATCCTTTATCCACAGGAAGCCGATTCTACCGCCCTATACCCGTGATACACCGAACACAGCATTCGGGGAGATTGCCTGCACGTACGGAAAGTCCTTGGTCGATTTCTGTTTCATTATTGAAACCGAGGTGTATATTGCAGTTCACGGATATTTGGTACACCCTTTGTGCCTAGTCATTCCGGAGCAGTCATTTGGTCTTTTCTGACTCCCTAAATTTGAAAAGACCGTCAAGCGCTTGTCCTTTCACGCTTGTGTCAAATCTGAAAGAGATAGAGTCACCTTTTATCGTTTCTCGACTCTTAAAATATGAAACGGTAGAGTTTTGTTTCAATGTTTTAAAAATTAACTGCCCACGAAATATTCCTGGTTAAAGTTAGTTTCCTTAGGGTGTTGTTCTAAAGATTGTTTCTGATGGCAACTTTTCCGGAGTTCACCAACCAAGGAATACCCTCTGATGGGAATCCTGGTCATTTTCCTCCTTTTGGGAATGTTGGTGCTCCTTACATGGCAACATTGTCCCTTCCTGGGTTAACTGTTGGGTTGCCTGTTTGGTTGTTTTCAACCTCTGTGGTCCCGAATGTCTCGACTACTGTTCAATCAGTTCCTCCACTTGAACAACATCATGTTGATTCTAAGGTGGACCTCTCCCCTTCTTCGCCTGTTTCTGCGTCCTCCTCTTCTACTTCGCCTGGTGAAAGTCTGGATTCGAGTAACCAGGTGGCTAAGAAGAAGAAGAAGAAGACAAAGAAGAAGAAGTTCGATAAGCGAGAGGCTAAATGTACAGCTACTGTCTCTGAGATATCTCCTCTTGATAAACCTTCCAATCCTCCACGGAAAGTCAAGTTCCCTTGCATGTTATGCATGGGAGACCATCTTCTTCGAGACTGCCCTGGCATTCCCAAGGTACTCGAAGTATGGTCCAACGGTCGCCCGCCATTGCCTTTGGCTTCCGGGAGTCAGGTTGGGGGCACGTCTTCAGCTGCTACTGGTAAGACTCCTAAGAAGCAGGGTAAGATTACCAATCCCTGTAAGTTGTGTGAAGGGCACCATGCCATTCACCTTTTTCCGTATATGGATGAAGCCAAAAGAGTCTTAGACAACTCAACTATTTCTACACCATGCCTCCCGGCTGGTTACAAACAGCTTTCTTTGAGTCCTCCGCTAGTTGATCCTACGATTGGTCAAGAGTCATCCTTGGTCAATCCCGCTCCCCCGGAAATTCAAATTCAGGAATCCGTTCCCGACCAACCATTGGTTGTGGGATCGGTTGAACTAGCCCCATCTACGGTGCACCGGGTCTTTTCCATGGAGGGTGGACCTCACATACCTCAGGTTCTTCTTGTTTCTTCAGATTCCTCGGACTTGGAGAAAGATTCTCCTGTCCCTATATCTCAAGAAGTTTCTCCTCCACCTCCCGTGATGGAGATCCCAGAGGATATTCCTCCCACCTTCGAGATGGAGGTCGTGGAGGATGCTCCTTCTTCTTCCGTAACACCAGGGGAAGACCATCTCGGTTCAATGGTAGCCCCTCCGAGTAGTCTGGTCGCCTCCTTTGATTGGAGTCGATTTGCAGGATACCGCCTTCCGTCTTATGTGCCTTTCGAGATCACAGTACAGGCTCTTGGTATGGTCGTACCCAGCACCATTATAGACGAAGGTGCCTCTGTTAGTATTCTATCCTCAACTACTTGGCAAGCTGTTCACCACGCTGCTCTGCTACGTTGCACTGGCTGACTTTACCGTAAGGATCATCAACCGTTGGGGATCCTTCCATGTTCACGGCTACTTTGGGAGGTAAAACCGTCCATGGTGGACGTACTTTGTCTGTTCCCTGGATTTCAATCTGCTCTTGGGGCATGATTACACCTATGCCATGGGAGCGCTTGTCTCCTCCCTTTTTCGTGTGGTCTGTTTTCCGCATGAAGGACGGATCGTGACCATTGATCAGCTTTCATTCTTTGGTCATAATATGGCAACTGGTCCACCATCACCCCCTCCTAGTTTTTATCCACCCGTTGTATCTGCCCCTCCACAGGTCAACTATGTGGCCACCTACCCCGTGCCTGTGCTTAGTGATGGTGCTGTTGTGCATCAAGTGCTGGGGGCATTGGGTCCTGACTTCCGAGATGTTTTCCTTCCATCGGGAGTGGAACTCTTGGAAGCAATGACTTCTTGTTCATTATGATGAGGTTGTTCGGAGCATGGTTCCTTGTCTTGTGTCAAGCTCCTTAAAAAATGAAACAAGGTCGTCGGAGCATGGTTCTTGTCTTGTGTCAAGCTCCTTAAAAAATGAAACAAGGTTGTCGGAACAGAGTTCCTTGTCTTGTGTCAAGCTCCTTAAAAAATGAAACAAGGGTGTCTGAGGATAGTTCTTTTAATGTGTCAACCTCGTTAAAACAATGAAACACGTTCCTGTTCAATTCGAGTCTTTGTTTAGATCTCGTAAAATCCCAGTCGAGTCTTTCTCTTGATCTCGTAATTTGAACCTTCACTCCATCTGCCTTTCATATGGACTAAAGCTTGGGGGGCATGTACCTCGAATTGAGTCACCATGCTGGGGGCATGCTTACTTTTTTCAAGCATAGTTTGTTTCCATTTCAAGCTTGTGTAAAAATGAAACCGGTTTCAAGCATAGTTTATCTTTGTTTCAAGCTTGTGTAAAAATGAAACCAACTTCAAGCAAAGTTTTTTGATTTCAATCTTGTGTAAAAATGAAACCTTTCCCATTTTACCTCTTGTGATTGCCATTTTATCAGCCTGTTTTGCCAGATGAACCTTGGTTTTCTCACTCCATCATCTCCATCTTCTTGGCCGATCATATGCCTTCACTTGGTTGTTTTACCTGTTCCTGAGGAACCGCTGCGATGAGTGGTCTTGTTAGCCAACCTCTCAACCTTTACTTTTTTTGAGAAATTCCATCATTACCGGAACCAGTTGCTACCCTTTATACCACTCGTTCCTCCAGGAGGAGTCACCTTTCAGCTCTTTTCTGACTCTCTAAACATGAAAAGATTGCCGAGGCCCTTGTTGTTTCGATCTCGTTAAAATGGACACAAATCGACATCCACCCAGTATAAGTTTAACCCTTTTTCGGGCTGGGATGGATTGATTACGAAAAAGGAATACCCTAGCCTATCGCGACTAGGAGGTTTTCCCGGATATTTTTTTCTACCTTTTCTGACTGGGAACTAAATAACAAAAGGACCCGTGAGTTTTCTTTCTCGTTGTCTTTCAACTCTCTAAACATGAAAAGCACGTCGAGTTTTTCTCATTTACCTAAACTCGCTGACATCTGACTAGCTTTTCGAATGACGTTCTCTGAGTTCCTCCTTCCTAGGACTCGTTAAATGCACTAGGATGGATTCGCCCGAAGGGCGGACTTATATTGCAAGCATATGCTATCCCCTTCAAGCTTGTTATTAGAAATAATTGGGGTACTCGCAAGAAATGGTGGGGGAAAAATGGAACCATCGTCGTTGTCGTCGGTAGTATGTCGCTCTTGAACATGGCACTTGTCTGCATTCGTGTCAGGTTGGGGACATCTCATCTCGTTGCTTCACTTTGCCTCCGTGGGTTTGGATAATTCCTTTTGACCTCTCATCTGTTCACTACCTCGTCACCTTGACCTCTGATCCGTTGATGTCAAATACTACCAAGTCCACTTTCGTGTCGTTTATATGTTCAAGAGAATTTGGCCTCTGCAAATATCAACCTTCCTCTGTTTCTCATACGATCTTGATTCACAACAAAAACATCATGTTCCTCTGTCTCGTGTCGATGATGTGGGAAACATTATGGCCCACCTTCGATCAAGGTCACTTCCTGTCGACTTCAACTCATTATCCATGAAGTTGGTCTAGAGACTCCTTATGGTACCTTGGAGCCTCAGGGAAGGCTTGACAAGGTGTTCACAGATCTGGTTTAGAGGTTTATATCATTGGCCTCATCGAGAAATTGAGATTCTCATGGAACTACAAAACTCATTGATTCACACGCCGTAGATTGTACCTGTAGTACCTTGAGGACCATTTTCATTATTAGTGGTTCCTCTCACGTCTGTTAACAACTTTCATCATTGGCTGGTAATCAGACGATGTTCCTGCATGTTCGACTTCAGCTCACATATTCGCATGCTTGAACTTGTACTTTGTTTGGGTCGAGATGGAGCGCAAGACCCTGGATTGTGTCTGTTGTAATCCAGGCTGCGATTGTGGATTATTATCATTATGTACATGACTCACTGATTGGATGGCTGCGACCATACCTAAGTCTATTTGTTCGATCCTAGTTGGATGGCTGAGCCCATACCCTGGATCCAGATTATAGCATACTCTGTTTTGGATGGCTGCGACCATACCACAAATACATCATGTACTTGAGATATCAGTTGTATCTTTCTGCGCAGGTTTTCTGACGGCAGGCCTTCAAGTTGAACATGTTCTCGTAAAGCATTTCACCCCTCTCTCTCTCGAGCCTCATACTTTAGGGGGCATCTGTTACACAGTAATTTGTCACCGTCCCTGCAATCCCCATCTCTCCCATTGGAGGGTCGTTTCTGTGACCAATAAGCAGTGTCATGCCTTGAAAATACCATCATTTCATCCCTTTCCATGAGGACAACATTCCTTCTGTTGATCATTTCCTGAGCAGACCCCTAAAACAACCTGTTTTTGCCTTGGCGCTGGTAGCCCGTTATGTACTCGCGCTAATGGGGGAAAATTAACACTGAGCCTGTGCCAATTGGCGCTCTGTCCCAGTGTTGCACCCGCGCCACTCTGTTTATGGAAAGTTTTTTAAAAAAAGAGGCGAAGTTTCGATTACAACAACTTTGTGGATGAGTCATCAGGAGTGGTTTCGCCTGAATAACCACGGCCTTCCTCCTTTGGCCTCTTGTTTCCACCATATGGGGAACCTCCCAAAGGATAAGGCCTCCCTTCCACTATTGTAGGGATCCCAACCTCCTCCTCTCCTCTATAAATATAGCCTTCATCCATTGATGAAGGGGTTGAAGGGCTGATAGTCTTGAAGTGCCTAAGCTTTGAATCTCCATATTCCCAAGAGCCTTTGTGCTGTAAAGAATCCCCTCTTTCCCTTAAGGCCGACTCAAGTAAGGAGACCATTGTCGAGAGACTCCGGAGAGGTTTTCCCTTTCCTTGGCGAGCTTTGCGAGACGTGGACGACCGGAGACCCATCCGAAGGAGACCGCGACGTCAGAACTTGGTTGTAATCTCTCTTCGTTTATTATTTAATAGATGATTATGATTATGGTTCCACTCTGTTTTCCATCATGTTAATGTGAGTAACATCCTTTCTGACTGATGTTTAGT
Organism: Pinus albicaulis; assembly: GCA_034641835.2. NCBI lineage: Eukaryota > Viridiplantae > Streptophyta > Pinopsida > Pinales > Pinaceae > Pinus > Pinus albicaulis. The sequence goes on along the minus strand of CM076577.1, from coordinate 1,051,581,053 downwards.
TACGTATGCCATATTCTATGCTTGTATCTGTTCGTTTCTTCCATGTGCAGGTGTTCATCCGCAGAGATCGTGGAAGGATTGTGATCTGCCAAGGCTGAGGAACGGGGATGCTTCTTCTTCAGATCATAGCGTTGGAATCCAGGTAGGCTTCTATCCCTAGTATTTTCATTCGTAACTAGGAACTTGCGTCATAGCATTGTTTGATTGTTGCTAGACCCCTGCTGGGCTAGTAGGGATCGCCTCTGTCCGCAGAGGGGATTTACCTCCTCAACAGTTGTGCATGATTGACATGGATAAAAAACATAAATTCAATTAGATAATGAAAATATAAATAAAATCTGAAGTAAATATTACGTCTCAAGATGGATAGGGAGAACTCCGTGATGGACTTTGAGAAATATTATGGAACAAGCTGGATTTTGAAGAATTTTCCATTCGATATAATTATGATATTTTCTCCCTGCATTTGAGCAAAATCAACAATAAATTTTGGTGCACACACCTAAAAGTAATTTCGATGAATTAAAAATGGACTTCTTGTTATTGGTGCTAATATACAGATCACCACACCGGTGCATTTTCGTTAATGCGCACCGGTGTCGTGATATAAACGGACGCACCGGTGCCACGATATTAAGTGACGCACCAGCGACAAATAACCGAAAATAAAAAAAAGTGCAACTCTATTTTCTTTAAGTGAAAAAAGAAGTGGTAAATTGAAAAATGAGCGGCAAAATATTTTCGAAAATCTAATTTCATAAAACAATTCTTTAAATACTAAATACTTTTCATTATTTCATTTTTTTTTGCAAAAATTTTTAGCCAGAGATTTGCAAGAGACATACCTAGAACAACAGAGCACAAGAGCACTGTGGAGCAGCGAAATACGTTTGAACGTAACTATTCAGACAATCATAATTCCAAACCTCTGGTGATTCAAACCCTATAGCGTAGAATTTCAAATGATCTCTTGATTAAAGTTTATTATTTTTTTTACTTTTTTTCCAGTTTTTTTTACGCAGTAAGAAAAAATATTTCAATTTCTTTTTTATTTTCAGAAACAAAATTTAAAAAAAATAAAAAAATAAAAATCCATTTTTACCCTAAACCCTACATTCTTTTTGTTTCTGCCCTTTCTTCTCTCTGTTTATGTGATTTCAGAATTAGGGCTTTTCATTGTAAATATATAGGGTTTGCATTGTTATATATAGGCCTAAGACATCCAACCCACAGGACGACTTGCATGGTCGGATCCCAATCCATGTCAGCCCTTGCATGAATTTTTGAAAAAAAAATAAAAAATTATCGATGTGCCCTATGTAACCTAGCGCACCGGTGTGCTTTATTATCCAAGCACACCATGAAAGTACTGTGATAAAAAAATTTTAAAAAATTGTTTTTTAATCATTGCGCCATATGTAAAATAGGGCACCGGTGCGCTATTTCATTATGGCGCACCGCGAATGTTCTGTTTTGCAAAAAAATGTTTTATTGTGTTAATCGGTGCACCATGTAACATATAACGCACCGTATCGGGTCTCCTAGTTGACAGATAGCACCGTATGGTGGTCCCTTGTTTGCGCGAGGCGTTTATTCTACAAAAACTAACACTGGATGATTTATTATTTTCTCTGTGTTAATTGGTGCGGTGGTGAACATGTAACGCACCAATGCTTCTTATTGACATAGAGCATCGTATGGTCTATTATACTGTTTGTGCAGTGCATTTATAAGACACCAACGCACCGACGTCAGTGCGTACACCATGAATGGCGCACCGGTTTCTTGAGATTTATTTATTTTTACTTGAAAAGTTGACAATTTATTTATAAAATATATTAATGAATGATATGGTACAAGTTTCATATTGATAAATAAATTGTTGACAAGAGATCAAGTAACCAAAAATACTGATAACACATCAAGAAAAGAAAAAAAGGCAAGTTCTTTGTAAATTATTTACAAAAAAAAATTATTTTTGAACTATACGTAAGTTTAACTAATATGTATTGTTTACTGTGTATCATGCAGAGCCACAAAATGATGAAGCTTGATAAGTTTATTTATGATCTAGGAATAGAAGAGCGTAAAATTTTGATGGAAAATTTGAAAAATGATGAATCAGGTGAATGAAAAAATACTATCGATCCAATATGAGTTTCTTTTTTTAATTTTCATTACTAGTATACTTAAAATTATTAGATAACATGTGTCAAACAATATATTAATTCACATATGTTTAATTTTCTACAGGGACCAACAACTCAGAAAAGGAATGTTGTTCTAAGAAAAGAAAAAAAATAGAACATGAAAATGAAAATGAATTGCTCCTTAGCTCATCTGGAGTGGTGCTGGAGGATAACGAAAGGGGGAAAAACTTTTACAAAAGTTTGAGGGATTTAGTGGAACGAATGTATAGACGTTCTTTCCATTTACAATACAAAAATCAATCCAATGATTCCAAGAACCAAATTTTATCTAAACTACAGGAAGAGTTTCCAGAGAATTGGTCAATGAGACATGTCAGACTTTTAATAGCAAAAATGTACAACAACAAAAAAGAAGGAATGAAAAATTAATATTCCTTTAAATGTTTGCCTAGCATTATTTATAAATATCACTTTTGTTATATTTACTTTTCATATATCAATATAAAAATTAAAAAGTTTATTGTTATGTTACATTTTCAGGAAGATTACGAAAATTTCAAAAGATGAACGAGCTGATATCAGAAATATGCCAGAAGGAATGTCCAAAAAGGTATACAAGGATATGGTCAAAGAAATGGGAAAAATTGCATCACGGGAGGAGCCATATCAACAACAACATGCTTCAAATGTATTATGTAATCATTGAATTTTTCGATTATTAGGTGCAATAAATAAAAAATTTAGCATTAAATATTAATTTTTAAGTATTTTCTTGTAGAAAAGAAAAGAAAAAGGAATTCATTCAACGCATAAAACAAGACGACAAGGAAGAAAAAGGTTGGTATCTAAGTTTGTGAGTAATTGTTACTTCCTTATAACAAATTAAATAGATTTCATTTTTGTATTTTTTAAGTTGTTTTACAAAAATCATCATTGAATGTCTTCAAATAGGTGCTAACATACAAAGAAGAACCATCAGACGAATTGATTGACATTGGGTTAAATATGGGTTGTGAGTATAGGTTGGAATATCAGAAATTAATTGTGGAATTTGTAAGCATCTATCGATCTTGTTTTACTTAGCACCATCTATAATTAATAGAACAAAAAAATCTTTTATATTAAATATATGATTTGTTATGGGGTATAAAACTTGCAAGAACCAAAGTATGAAACTGTGCCAACAGATGAAATCTTGAAAGATGACATATTACATGGTTTTGAAAGAATGTGTATAGTTCATGAGTCAATTGTTGCTATGGTACGTCATTTATTTTCGATTTACATTGATGTATATTATTTTATATTGCAATTTTCATTATTCTCACCAATGTATATACACTCATTAGAGTTTATTTTTATGTTTGTAGATGGAAGGTGAAGAAGATCAAGAAAACAATCAACACTGTGAACAAAACATTCCTGAAAATAACCCAAATCATGGAAGTAGCTCTAGCAGTGACAGCAGTTCAAGCGAAGAATGATGATCACTATGTTTGGATATCAAAGTAAGGCGTTGTATTTTATGAAATATTTGTCTATGAAATCAAACATTTTGTTTAATGTAATGGACATAGTGTCCCAGTTGAAAGACAAAGGGATACCAATAACTGTCCCATTTTGTATGAAAAACATTGTCTTATATATATATAATAAAATGTGTTTTAATTTATTCTATTGTGCTCTTCATTGTCGCTGTGAAATGTAACACCACTGATTAAATTTATGGATGATTAAATATTATAATGAAGAGATGTGAAATTTGATGATATGATATAACAAATTAATCCAAACATCACATTCAAATGCACTAATAAAATTTAATTCATATGAATACAGTTATAATATATGTGTCATCTTTTGATGAATAATGAATTTTAAAAAATCATAATAATTATGATATGATATAACAAATTAATCCAAACATCACATTCAAATGCATTAATAAAAATTTAATTAATATGAATATTTTTATAAGATGTGTCGACTTTTGATGAATAATGAATTTTAAAAAATCACAATAATTGCACTGTCACAGATTGATGTTTCTAAAAAATACAAAATGAACACTGGTGCATGTCAGTTACTGTACACCGGTGCGATTGTATGATACAACGCACCGGTGCGTTTCTATGACCTATATGCACCGCACAAATACCAATACCATTTTTTAATATCGGTGTGTTTGTGAGATACTGCGCACCGGTGTGTTTATGTGAGTCTACGCACCGGGGCATTTGTATGACCTATGAGCACCACACAAATACCAATACGAATTACAATAAACGATGTGTTTTTTGGATACTACGCACTGGTGCAGTTCTCTAACTCGACGTACCGGTGCATTTAGACAACCTATGGGCACCGCACAAATCCCTAGGCCAATTAGAACGGCCCCGTGTGTTATATCACCAACATTGTGCCCTGGTGCGGTTTTATACCTTAACATCCTGGTGCATGCACCTTAGATCGCCCCGGGCCACCTTCTAGATGACATGCACTGGTGCGTTGACACCTTTGTAGCGCACCGATGAAAAAAACATCCGTAATAACCTTCGGCCGCCCAGTTTTTTAAGTTGTGTTGAAATTCCATTAAAAGCTCCGCCAAAACCTTCGTAACCATAAACGGATGTTGTAGCAAATATTTTTTTGACAATTTTGGCCAATTTTATAACACTAAAAACCTCCTTTATAACCTCTGCTAGAAGGTCTTTTCCTTGTAGTGTACTCATGGCTGGGATTTAAATCCCTTCTCATAATACGTTGTATAGTTACCATGGTTACTTTGGCCACTGGTTACACTGATACTCCCATGGACCCTACAACATACGAAATTTGTCACCGGAATTCTACATCACTTCATTTAATGGAATTGCATGCCCGGTGTTGTACATATTTACCTCTGCCTGTGAATTTTTTGCCCTGCTGCCTCTTTCAAATCCATTTCTAACCTCTGCCGTGGCCTAAAATCTCATGACCCTGCTTGATACTACTATCTCTGCATGAAAATCTGCTTTGCAATGGTTTAAAATCCAAATTTAAATAAATCGGGTCGAGTCCATAAGAGTTTGACTCCCTCCCGCTTTGGCTTCCATATGGCCCGAGTCTGAAAACCATAATTCAAAACGAAAAGGGGCCTATTGTTTTAACGATCGGGCGCAATGTTGGCCGTCCGATCTGGCTCAAATCAACGGTGCAGCAATCAAATTACATGGAGGGCCCGCGCACAACAGACCGTCGGTATTCCATGGCCCACCGTTTTATTTCCCCCCTGATGCAAGTATAGCCGTTGATCTTGTTTTGAGATCGAACGGCCCTGAGTCAATCGCAGTCCCGCCCTCAATCACAATCGGAACTTCCAAAATGTGCCACCCCTGGTCCCCCCGCTTCATTTTCCGATTGCGATTTCCGATTTGGGTCCCACCTCCTGCGGTCGTGTCATCATAATTCACAAGTGTATGACGTGTTCCTCCTCCACCATTCATATGTTCCGGTTACGTGTCATATTTTTTGAACCTTTGCCTCATTCACTCATTGTCGCTCCATTGTATTCTGCATTGTCCCCCCCCCCCCCCATTTCTCCATTATTCTCATGCGTTTCCTGTCACCCTGCATCGTCTCAACATTTCGCCTAGTCCGTATCACCGCTTCCATGGTTGTTGTCATACCCATACTCCCTGTCACCGAGTCAATTTTCTCTAATGTTTTGCGGGTTTTTGCAGGTTTTAAAAAATAGCCTAGTAGGCACTTTAACTTGCCGCCTCCGTTGCAAAGATCAGGAGCATACCAAAGGACATATTCCACTGGCGAAATTAAAGGAAGAAGCCGAGGGTAGGTGGGAGAGGTGACCGCCATTAAAGAAGACACAGATATGAATTCTCGGAACCCTCTAGATAAATTCACCCTGCATTAAAGACCCAGGATTCAAATCCAAAGCCAAGGGCTGAGAGTACAGTACAGAAATACAGATTATTTCAAATCTCTTACGGCAGCAGATCTTCCCTCAGCCGCGGGCAATATAGTGTATATACTTTATCATTCCTATCTTGTATATAAGGAGATTTTTATCTCCTAGCATTTATTTCATGGACAGATTGTCTAGTACAGTCATTAGCAGTTAGTCATTCATAGAGTGGGCGCGAATGTTTTCCGCCATTTTTATTCAAATTGAGTCATTAATTGTGTTTCAGCTGCCTCCTCCTCTAGAATTCTCCATCACTCCTATAAAGACCAAAAGGATAATACATTGTAGGGGTTCCGATTTCTATCAGCATATTGTGCAGTGAGAAGACTTCTATATACATTATTGTAATATTTCTGTATGAAGCGTCAGAGCCCGTAGGGTCTCAGTGAGGAGGGGTTATGACTGTAATGAGGATTCTGGTCTTTGATATTTCACAGTATGTAATTTCTCTTATGTGCTAATACATTATCTCATTTCATGCAATTTATCTTCTTGTATCATGCTCTAGAATGCGAGTGGCTCACTAGTTTGTAGTAAGGATTCATCTTAAGTGGTGCCCTTTCTGGAATTAGTCAAGCGCTTTAAATAGGCCTAGTCATGATATACTGTTCCATGTTCACTCTCTCCATATTTTCTGTTATATTAGTTGCTTGAGGAAGGTGCTTTTAAAACACCATTGTCATATAAGGATTCGTAAATTGGTGCGCCCTTATATGATTCTGTTGTCTATCTGGGTATCAGTCTCAGGCCAGCTAATATCTTCTTATGTTTCCTCACTGCACTCACTTCCTGATATTTGATTTCTGTGATATATTATTTGAATTGGCCCTCTTTACAGTAAGTGGTCTCTTAACTGTCTGATGCTTTCATGCTGAAGTTTTACATGATGTTCCTACATTATTCTTATCTTTGTGACAGCTTCTGAGAGAGATTGGTCTCATTCAAAACTAATTTCCTTATTTAGAACAAGAGATAGTAAGCGAGTTCCTAGACTGACAACCCAAACTAAAAGGGCTCCTTGCTATATTAAGATGTCATAGGCACTGGTCTATGGCAACTCTAGGTTGTCTCTAGGAGGGTGACAAAATCATCCACAACATCTTTCTGGCGTCGTTGCCGGGGAACGAATTCAAGAATATATGTTTCCCTGGGTCTCGACAAATTGTATTCACTCTCTAATCAGGTGAGCACAGAGAGGTGAAGAGTTGCAAATTTCTCACCTTGGCGACTCCACTGGTCTTTATTTGATAAATTTTATTGGAAGTCCTGGCTTCCCGGAAGCCCCATTTGAGGTCGGATACCTCACAGCCGAAAACACCTGTGTCTGACCCGGAGAAGATCATTCATAAAAGAGCTTGGAAAGAGAAGAAGTCAGTTCGTTCCGAAAACCCTGAATATTCTGTTGAAGATCATCCACCCTCTTCTTCTCAAGAAGGTAGAACAGAAAAACCCGAGTTTTACTCAGAAACTCCACGTAGAGGAATTACCTGGATTGAAGGAGAATCTCATCTTGCTTTCGAGGCTGAAGAAATTAAAGAGGTCACAGAAGTAGCTGTTGTTAACCGTGAGTTATTCCCATCTACACCTCAGGCTTCTGTGCAATATATTCCCATTGTTATTCATACTTCGCTTCCTCCTACTCCTCTCCCTTCATCTGCAGCTCAAATTGTTGTGCAACCCCCGCCTCCCCAAATGGCCAATGTCCCTGCTTTTCTATTAAATAAATATGCTCCTCTAGCCTTGCCCCAAGTGCTAAATGATATGCCACAAGATTACTTGAATATTTTGCCAAGATTTAATGGTGAGAATGAAGTTGACGCTCAGAAGCACCTAGAGACCTTCTACTCTTTTGCAGAGAACTTAAATGTTGAACATCTGGATGTGGTCCTGAGGTTGTTTGTGCAATCCTTGGAAGGTGAAGCCAGAAAATGGTTCAAGACATTGGCAAACCAAACAATCACCACCTGGGACCAAATGGAGAATGCTTTTCTCAGAAAGTGGGGAGAAAAGAAAGATCAAGGGCAGTGCCTCGTTGAATTCAATATGCTAAAGAAGAAACACAACGAGGGGGTGGCAGAATTTATCAAAAAGTTTAACAAATTATATCTGAACCTTCCTGCTGATATGAAACCTCAACAAGCTGCCACCAAAATTTTTTTCATAGCAGCTTTTGACTCTTATTTCGGCTTCTCGCTACGGGAAAGAATGCCTGTCACCCTGGATGATGCTCAGACCGACGCTCTAGAGTTGGAGGCAAATTTTGCTGCCACTGGGAAGATAAAAGGAAAAATTGAACAAGAAACTAGAAGAAAAGGCAAAGAAGAGGTTTCTACCTCTAATCAAGAAAAGGATTCAGATAAAATGGATGAGATAAGAAAGATGATAAGGAAGATGGTCAAATTAGAACTGGAGGCTAAGAATGCAGCTCCCAAGAACTATTATAATGCTCCAAACAGAGGATATAATACCCAATATAAGAGACCACCTCTCCAGATATTGCCGAGAGAGACAAACGAACAACAAGACCAGGTACCTCATCCCTTGTACCTAGAAAGACTAGCAGATGACTCCGCTGGAGATGCAGCTTACGGTTCAAATCTGGCTTTTTCGAATAATGATGACATGGAGTGTCCGCTGTAAGAAGAAGATGAAGAAGCAGAGATTGACCATTACTGCAAGCAATTTGCTGATTTCATGGAAGCACAATTCAACGTCAAATATGATCTCAGATCCTCAAGGAAGAGGACCAGAACTCAGGAGCCAGAAGAAGAACCACCTCAGAAAGAAGCATCTGCTCAGAAGGAATCAGCGACAAAGAAATGTCTAGAAAAAGGTAAGAATCTTCTGAATAACCCCTTGCAGTTTAATGATCAGGTTCCCTCTTCTTCTAAAATAGTCAGCCCTCCTAATGCTGAGCCAGTGTCAAAAGAAATTAAATCTTCAGTCTAAAATAAGGAGTCGAAAGAGATTGTGACAGAAAAGCTCCCATCTGCTTTCAATTTGAAAAAAGAACTTGAGAAGATTAAGATTCCTGTCCCTCTGACTGAGTTATTAAAACAGCCTGCATATCAGTCTCAAGTTACTTCTTTCATTCTTCCTCCTGAGCTACCAATTGCACCTGATAGTTTAAATCTTCAAGAAGAAAGACCCATGGTAGTCTTTGGCCCACACGTCGAGGAGATAGACCCTTCCACTCCACCCTTTTATGTGTCTCTAGTCATTCATGACCTGCTGCTACACAATTGTATGCTATATTCTGGGGCTTCCCATAATCTCATGCCTCTCTCTGTCATGGAGCAACTAGGGCTGAAAATTACAAGACCATATAAAGATTTATATTCATTTGATTCTAAAAGGGTTAAATGCTTGGGAATGATTAAAGATTTAGTGGTCAATTTGGCTCAAATCCCAGCAAAGAGTGTGGTCATGGACATCGTGGTTGCCGATATCCCGGCTCGCTTTGGCATGCTGCTGTCAAGGTCTTGGGGTACCAAGATTGGGGGATCAATCAAATTGGATTTAACATATGCTACCATCCCAGTCTTTGGAGGTCAAGAAAGGAGGTTATACAGGGAGACTAGATTTGTCAAGATGGTAACTAAGGCCGACTGCTCAGATAATTCCCCAGTTTATAACAAAGAGGGAGACTTTTCATGTTTAATGTTGGAAGAAAATCAGGATTATGCACATGAGCCCCTTTCTGGTCAGATTCAGGCTGAGCAGCCTAAAGAAGAGCAGGAATCAGAAGTTTGGACTTTACATTTTGATGGAGCTAATTCAAGAGAAGGCAATGGAGCTGGGGTATTGTTGATTTCCCCTACAGGGAGATGGGTGCCACTGTCTTTTAAACTGGAGTATGAGGCTACAGACAATGTAGCCGAATATGAAGCGCTATTATTGGGTCTGCAGACAGCCAAGAATATGGGCATCCAGTGTCTAAAAGTGTTTGGAGACTCTGAGCTGGTGGTAAGACAGATCAAAAATGAATGTCAAACTAATCATCCACGGCTCAGAGCATATAGAAATGAAGTATGGGACATGATAGAGAATTTCTTCTCAGCGTTTAACATACAGTTCATGCCCCGGGAGCAAAACAGAATAGTAGATTCTCTCATTGTAGCTGCCAGTACTTTCCGTCCCCCTCAGAACCCGCTTCTAAGATATGAAGTGGAGGTACGGTATAGACCATCCATTCCAGATAATATAAAGCATTGGCAGGTATTCGAAGATGATGAACAAATGAAAATATTTATGGAGACTGTGGGAGAATTCTCCAATATAGAGATTGTTGATAATGAAGAGGAAGAAGCTGAAAATATTGCTGAAAACAAATGGGAAGAAAGAATAGCAGGTAATAAAGTGCTGCAGCTGAAAGGTAATGTCATACCTAGAGGGTTGGTACCTTTAGAAAGGTTATTCAATAAAGATGATGTTCCAATACAGCCAAACAAAGTAGTAGAAGAAGATCAAGTGGGAGATTTGAATCTGGGTACTTCCACTGACCCCAAAATTGTTAAATTATCCAAAAGAGTCCCAGAAGGATACAAAGAAAAATATTTGAAATTATTTCAATCCTACAAAGACGTATTTTCTTGGTCCTATGAGGACCTAAATACTTTTGATGTAAATATAATACAGCACAAGATTCCACTGAGGGAAGATGCAAAGCCATACAAGCAGAAGCTCAGACAGATAAACCCCTTACTCCTTCCCTCAATTGAAAAAGAAATTAAGAAATTACTGAAGGCCAAGATAATTGTACCATTAAGATACTCCGAACGGGTAGCAAATCTTGTTCCTGTTAGGAAGAAGAATGGAGAAATAAGGTTGTGTGTAGATTTCAGGAATTTAAATAGAGCATCTCTCAAGGATAACTATCCACTGCCTAAGATGGACCACATCATGCAGAAAGTATTAGGAGCATCCAGAATGTCAATGATGGATGGATTTTCGGGCTACAATCAGGTAGCCGTGTTCCCAGAAGACCAGAAGAAAACTGCATTCACTACACCATGGGGAACCTTTATGTATGCTAGGATGCCATTCAGATTAATTAATGCAGGAGCTACTTTTCAGAGGGCAATGGACATAGCCTTTGTCAGAGAACAGGACAAGTTCTTGGTGGTATACCTTGACGATATCACCGTGTTTTCAAAGAATGATGATGAGCATATTGAGCATCTAAGAAGAACTTTTGAAAAATGCAGAAGGTATGGCCTTTCTCTCAACCCTCAAAAATCGTTGTTTGCATTAGATGAGGGAAAACTCTTAGGGCACATTGTGACTAAAGATGGTGTGAAAATTGATCCTAAGAGAGTTGAAGTGATAAATAGCATCCCTCTGCCAAGAAATAAGAAAGAAGTACAAGTGTTTTTGGGCCGAATAAATTTTTTGAGAAGATTTATCCCTAACTATGCAGAGATAGTTAGGCACATAACCAATATGTTGAAAAAAGAAAATGAAGTAAAATGGTCCCAAGAGTCCAGAGATGCATTCACAAGGATAAAACGGGCATTTTCTGAAGCTCCTGTGCTAGCAGGGCCAGATTACAAAAAGCCATTTATGATTTTCTCATTCACTTCACCTCATACAATTGCTGGGGTGTTATTGCAGAAAAATGAAGAGGGATATGAACAGCCCATAGCTTTCTTCAGTCAAGTGCTTTATGATGCTGAATTGAAATATAATATACTGGAGAAGCAGGCATATGCCCTGGTAAAGTCCCTTAAAGCTTTCAGAGTTTATATTTTGCAATCTCACATTACAGCTTATGTTCCTACTGCAGCAGTCAAAGACATCCTGGTTCAGGGAGACAGCGAAGGTAGAAGGGGAAGATGGATTGCAAAAATCCAAGAGTATGATTTGGATATAAGGCCTACTAAGCTGGTGAAAGGACAGGGACTTGCCAAGATGTTATCTAAATCAAATCATCAAGATTTGGGCATTAATCTGTCTGTGATAGCAAATGAAGAATCAGAAAAAGAAGAAGAGCAACATGGACTAGAGATGGCTACTCAAAAGATACATATGAAATATCTAACTAGTCCTTGGTATAAAGAAATAGTTGAATATCTGTTAACACTTAGATGTCCTCCAGGATGCGACAAGGTGAAATACAGAGCTGTAAGGATGAAATCTCAGAGTACGCAATTGCCAATGGGCAGCTCTATTGGAGAGACCCTCTAGGCATATTACTTTTATGCCTCACAGAGAATGAAGTGCAGAATGTAATGACAGAATTTCATGAGGGGATATGTGGAGGACATTACAGCTGGAGGGCTACAACTCATAAAATCTTGAAGGCTGGCTTTTACTGGCCAAAATTGTATTCAGAGACACTTTTGCTTGGGTGAGATCGTGTGACAAATGTCAAAGATTTGCAGAAAGGAAGAAATTAGCAGCATTGCCCTTGATCCCTATTCATGTAAATGAACCATTTCAGAAATGGGGATTGGATTTTATAGGTGAGATACATCCCCCATCAAGTGGCCAACATAAATGGATATTGACAGCCACATACTATTTCACGAAATGGGTGGAAGCCATACCTACCAGAAATGCTACAGATGCTGTAATAATGAATTTTATAGAAGATAATATCATATCTAGGTTTGGCTGTCCTGCGAGAATTGTAACTGACAATGCACAGGCTTTCAAGTCTGCCAGGTTCGTAAAATTCTGCCAAAGATATAACATCATCCCGACTCATTCTACAGCATACTATCCACAGGGGAATGGTCTAGCAGAGTCATCCAATAAAACCCTGGTGAGAGCCCTGAAGAAGACAATAGCTGAAAATCAGAAAAACTGGGACTCTCAATTAAAGTTTGCTCTATGGGCAAATAGGATAACCAGTAAAAGAGCAACAGTGAAGTCACCCTATGAGCTGGTGTATGGACGGGCTATAGTGTTTCCTTTGCAATTGGCATTGCCAGTGGCACGTTTTATGCAGGAGAACCAGGAAGAACCAGATGGCATGATCCGAAGAATCAATCAGCTGGTAGAATTGGAGGAAACGAGGAACCAGGTAGATCAGAAATTGGTGGAATACCAGGAGAAAATGAAGAGTGTCTTTGATCAGCACGCAAAAGATAGGAATTTTCAAGTTGGAGACCTAGTTCTTAGATGGGATGTTCGCAAAGTAGAAAAGGGCAAGCATGCTAAATTTGATCCATTGTGGTTCGGGCCATTCAAAATAGTGAAGCTGGGAAGAAACAACACCTTTTCTTTAGAAAATCTACAGGGTGATTTGTTGGATGCACCTGTGAATGGTCAGTTCCTCAAGCCTTATTTTCAATTCTGACCCAGGCTGGGAATACCAGATTGTATATATTGTATATAGTTTTTTTTGGCTTTAATTTTTATAAAGGAAAAGAATGCTGATAATTACTTGAAGTGAAAAGCGCAGGAAAAATAAGATGAAATATTTAATGGTCTGCGTGTTCTCGACATGCCCGAGGACGAACATGTCGTCCCCAGATGGAGCCGATGTTGTACATATTTACCTCTGCCTGTGAATTTTTTGCCCTGCTGCCTCTTTCAAATCCATTTCTAACCTCTGCCGTGGCCTAAAATCTCATGACCCTGCTTGATACTACTATCTCCGCATGAAAATCTGCTTTGCAATGGTTTAAAATCCAAATTTAAATAAATCGGGCCGAGTCCATAAGAGTTTGACTCCCTCCCGCTTTGGCTTCCATATGGCCCGAGTCTGAAAATCATAATTCAAAACGAAAAGGGGCCTATTGTTTTAATGATCGGGCGCAATGCTGGCCGTCCGATCTGGCTCAAATCAACGACGCGGCAATCAACTTACATGGAGGGCCCGCGCACAACAGACCGTCGGTATTCCATGGCCCATCGTTTTATTTCCCCCCCCGATGCAAGTATAGCCGTTGATCTTGTTTTGAGATCGAACGGCCCTGATTCAATCGCAGTCCTGCCCTCAATCGCAATCGGAACTTCCAAAATGTGCCACCCCTGGTCCCCCCGCTTCATTTTCCGATTGCGATTTCCGATTTGGGTCCCACCTCCTGCGGTCGTGTCATCATAATTCACAAGTGTATGACGTGTTCCTCCTCCACCATTCATATGTTCCGGTTACGTGTCATATTTTGTGAACCTTTGCCTCATTCACTCATTGTCGCTCCATTGTATTCTGCATTGTCCCCCCCCCCCCCATTTCTCCATTATTCTCATGTGTTTCCTGTCACCCTGCATCGTCTCAACATTTCTCCTAGTCCGTATCACCGCTTCCATGGTTGCTGTCATACCCATACTCCCTGTCACCGAGTCAATTTTCTCTAATGTTTTGCGGGTTTTTGCAGGTTTTAAAAAACAGCCTAGTAGGCGCTTTAACTTGCCGCCTCCGTTGCAAAGATCAGGAGCATACCAAAGGACATATTCCGCTGGCGAAATTAAAGGAAGAAGCCGAGGGTAGGTGGGAGTGGTGACCGCCATTAAAGAAGACACAGATATGAATTCTCGGAACCCTCCAGATAAATTAACCCCGCATTAAAGACCCAGGATTCAAATCCAAAGCCAAGGGCCGAGAGTACAGTACAGAAATACAGATTATTTCAAATCTCTTACGGCAGCAGATCTTCCCTCAGCCGCGGGCAATATAGTGTATATATTTTATCATTTCTATCTTGTATATAAGGAGATTTTTATCTCCCAGCATTTATTTCATGGACATATTGTCTAGTACAGTCATTAGCAGTTAGTCATTCATAGAGTGGGCGCGAATGTTTTCCGCCATTTTTATTCAAATTGAGTCATTAATTGTGTTTCAGCTGCCTCCTCCTCTAGAATTCTCCATCACTCCTATAAAGACCAAAAGGAGAATACATTGTAGGGGTTCTGATTTCTATCAGCAAACTGTGCAGCGAGAAGACTTCTGTATACATTATTGTAATATTTCTGTATGAAGCGTCAGAGCCCGTAGGGTCTCAGTGAGGAGGGGTTATGACTGTAATGAGGATTCTGGTCTTTGACATTTCACAGTATGTAATTTCTCTTATGTGTTAATACATTATCTCATTTCATGCAATTTATCTTCTTGTATCATGCTCTAGAATGCGAGTGGCTCACTAGTTTGCAGTAAGGATTCATCTTAAGTGGTGCCCTTTCTGGAATTAGTCAAGCACTTTAAATAGGCCTAGTCATGATATACTATTCCATGTTCACTCTCTCCATATTTTCTGCTATATTAGTTGCTTGAGGAAGGTGCTTTTAAAACGCCATTGTCATATAAGGATTCGTAAATTGGTGTGCCCTTATATGATTCTGTTGTGTATCTGGGTGTCAGTCTCAGGCCAGCTAATATCTTCTTATGTTTCCTCACTGCACTCACTTCCTGATATTTGATTTCTGTGATATATTATTTGAATTGGCCCTCTTTACAGTAAGCGGTCTCTTAACTGTCTGATGCTTTCATGCTGAAGTTTTACATGATGTTCCTACATTATTCTTATCTTTGTGACAGCTTCTGAGAGAGATTGGTCTCATTCAAAACTAATTTCCTTGTTTAGAACAAGAGATAGTAAGCGAGTTCCTGGACTGACAACCCAAACTAAAAGGGCTCCTTGCTATATTAAGATGTCCTAGGCACTGGTCTATGGCAACTCTAGGCTGTCTCTAGGAGGGTGACAAAATCATCCACAACACCCGGAATTTGGATGCATGCTTTTATCGCTTGAGCCAAGTTAACATTTACACTCATAGTAAAGGTATTCTCATAGTCTCTTAGAGATGTATTTACGTTGAAAAGTTAACATTTACACTCACAATAAAGGTATTCTCATAGTCTCTTATAGTTGTATTTACGTTGAAAATTTAACATTTACACTCATAGTAAAGGTATTCTCATAGTCTCTTAGAGCTATATTTACATCAAATTATGGTGAGCAGTAAAGGTATTCTCTTTGATAGTTTCTAATAGATTTATTTTTTTGAATTATGGTGAGTCGTAAAGGTATTCTCTTTGATAGTTTCTAAGAGATTTATTTTTTTAATTATGGTGATCCGTAAAGGTATTCTCTTTGATAGTTTCTAAGATATTTATTTACTCTGAATTACAGTGAGACGTTGTGTTGAAGGCTACTCTTATGAGTGCATGTCCGAAAGGTTAATGTATGCAAATATGTCCTTTTTCTTAAGGTACTCTTATTATTGCATATCCAAAAGGTTAAGGTACGGAATGATGTCCCTTTATTGATACATATGTAATGAATACTTTTACAAAAGTAGTTAACCTGAAATAGTGAACGTTATGAAATATTAAAGGAAGTGAAGAAAGTGAACTTCAATTAACCTTGGAGATATTTAGGTGAATGACAAATTAACGATACTATTTCTTGAAAAGTTAAATATGTCTTTTCATAAGACATGCTTAATTCTAGTTATTGTGGTATTTGGTTATAAACATGCAAATACTATCTATCTTGCTTAATTTGTTATTTCAATTTAACATGTTCGTATTTTATTTAGCTTTTTTGTGAAGAGAATACTAATATCTATTTTCTTGATTCCTTGGAAGGAACATGTCTGGTGCTAAATTACTGGAAAAAGGAATATGAGTTATAATATTTCTTTAGGATACTTCTTTGTTTACATGAAAATAGTAGTTAATGATGGCAGAATTCTAAGAAGGAAATATGTTGTGCATACATTAAAGAATTCTAAGAAGAGAATATGTTGTGCATACATTAAAGAAGAGCTATTATCATAAGCTCTTGTGTTATAAAGATATGTTCTTTGCATGGATAGAAGGAATATTGAGCTATGTTTCTTTACGAAAAATTATATGTGATTACTTTATGCTATCATAACTATTACGTTAGTTTCTTTTGGAATAAGATCATGTATATGCATGCAAGATTCGTATTAGCTTTCGTTGGAAAGAATATACATATTTGTATGTGGGAAAAGATAGCATGTTTTGTTAGACTACATGGAAAGGATTCTTTGGTAAAGAAGATGTATTACATGCACAAAATCCATAGTAATGCGTTGATTTCCTTGGAATATATATATGGGTAATGTTAGTATAATCTATGAAAAATAAGACATGTATTTGTATGCTTTATTGCATTAGTTTTATAGAAAAGTGAACATGTGTTTGCATGCTTTATTGAGTTAAGAATTTCCTTTGCGAAGATTCTTTTGGAAACTATATGCATTTTCATGCATAGGAACAACATTTGTTTTAATAAGATTTATTTACATATCTACATGCAAAAGTAATAGCTGAAGGGTCAATTAATTTTATAAGGTTTATGTAATTCGCATGCACGAAGATCGTAAATGATGTTATAGTTTATTTTAAAGAAATGTATGATAGTTTGTTAAATTATGAAGATGTTCTATGCTTAGATGCAAATATACTTTGACCTTCTAGGGCACAATGAAAGTAAGATGTAGATAGAACATACCAATAGATCGATGGAAGTGTAGAAATTTGAATAACTGTTAAATCATTCACCGAGATTATCCTGATCACACACTATTTGAGCTTCATGCATAATACATAACCTCTTCTACTATTGATCATTAATTGCGGAAATATAAACAATCGCATGCGCACATTAAAACCATAAACAATCACACATATAAACGCAGTATTAATGGGAAAGCTTAAAGCTGAAAATCCCCAACTATCTGTATATTACAATGATAGATATCATGTAACAATCACTGTACAAACTCCTCACAAGCTCTCAGTACAATCTCCAATTGTTACACACTACACAAGCTCATATCTAACAAAACACATGCTCCAATCTGCTCCACCTGTTAGCCTGCCTCTACTGCGCAATCCAAGATGAATAATGGCCCAATCTGAGTTTGAATCCCTCTGGTATGCACTACGCAATCCTCATTGGCATCTCCATCAATGTGTGGTGCAAACTCATGCACCAGTATGGTCACAACTGATAATCACACTTGCTCTTTCACCTACCTCTTCACTGGTCTCCACTGAAACTGTCCATGCACTGAAGTTAACTGATGTATTCTTTAGTTGATTTATGAGTTAATAATTAGTGAATTAATTAATAATTAATTCACACCACTCTCACTAGTGTATCAATCAGTTAGACTAGATACAACTAACTCAACTATGTTTAACTCAGTTAAACTGAACACAACTCCACCAACTACCTCAATAACTCCACCAAACTCTGTCACATGAGTTCTAACTGAAGTATCCATGCAATAGCTCCACTTAACCCTCAGGAATAGCGTAATTCATGTATCGGTACATGTGTTTATCGTACATACTTGAAGTGCTCCAAGAGGATAAGATAATGTTTAGAGTCCAAATATTGTTAAGAACTAATAATATTCGACATATCTATTTTTAGATTGGCAATCTAAAAATAGATTCCACCCAGTATGTCTAAAAATAGAAGTCCATCTATTTTTTCCGACTTGACCAACCATCCACAAATAGCATCCTGCAACTCATAGAATATGATCGACATGTCTAAAAATAGACATAGTCTAAAAATAGACTGTGCACCAAAAATAGCTTGCGGGCCCACTTAGTGAAGGCGACTTATTTCCACTAAGCTCATCATCTTGTTGCAATCTCAACACTCCCTCTCAACAAGATAAGGATTATCTGCCACCCCTATCCTGCCCCTGTGATATTCGAATTTTCTCCTGGTGAGCGCCTTCGTCAAGATATCAGCATCCTGATCCTCCATGGGAATGTATGAAAGTAACATGATCTTTCGCTGCTCACAATCTCTGATATGATGATACCGGATGTCAATGTGTTTAGATCTATCATGAAATAATGGATTAACCGAGATTTTTATGCAACTCTGATTATCACAATATATCACAGTAGGATCTAAGTGTGAACCGAACAACTCGACCAGGATCTTCCTCATCCATATAGCCTCACATGCAGCCAAACTCGTTGCCATATACTCGGCCTGTTGGGCGAGTGCCACGGATCTACCTTTCCCCTCTTTGTACCAAAGAAGCTGATGCAGGCCCAATGCGAAATCCCTCCGGATGTGCTCTTTCTGTCCATTGGGCTCCTGCTAATCTGCATCTATGAAGCCATAAGCTTCCACCTCATTCATTGTCTGTACCACAATCCATATCCGTGTGCCTCTGTAGAGATATCTCAATACATGCTTGCTGCCTTAGAAGAGCTTGGTTGGCTTAACCATAGCTTGTGAAATCTGGATTAACGACATAAAATATGTCAGGATGATAATATAATAATATTGACAAGATACATAAGCGACCCTGGCTAAATCTGCCTGCGTGGCATCCTGCCTCCCATTGATAACATCACTCCTTCCTCCATCACCGGGAAAAGGAGTATCCAACGGCTTGCAGCCATGCATGTTGAACTTCTCTACTATCTCCCGGGCATACTTACCCTGAGAAACAAACAGTCCACCACTGCGCTGCCAAATTTCCAATCCCAGGAAATAATGAAGAAGGCCCCAAGTCCTTCATCTCAAACTCTTTTTCAAGATCCTCCTTACATGAGAGTATCAACAGCTCATCACCTGTCAAAATCAAATCATCTACATAAATTACAGTGATCAACAACTTACCCTCCACCACAATCTAGTATAGGTTAGGATCCGCCTCACTCTTGGAGAATCCGAGTCCGGTGAAATAACTGTCTATCCGTGTGTACCAAGCATGAGGTGCTTGTTTCAACCCATATCGCACTCTCTTGAGCCTGCACACATGTGACTCGCTATTGAAGATCTCAAAACCTTCGAGCTGCTCTACGTACACCTCCTCCTTAATGACTCCATTGAGGAACGCAGTCTTCACATCCATTTGATGAATGTGCCATCCCATCTGCGCTGAGAGAGCAAGAATCATCTGTATGGAAGAATACCTTGCGACGAGGTGCAAAAGGTCTCCTCTGTCGATCCCCTCCAATCTGTGAAAAGCCTCGGAAAAAATTTTGCCTTGTACTTCTCCCCTCCCAGATCGATTTGCACACTTCTTTGTAGATCCATCTCGAACCCACCACTGATTTCCCCTCCGATCGCGGGACAATCTCCCATGCACTGTTTCTGACAATCGAATCATACTCTTCCACCATGGCATCTACCCATGCGGGTCCTCCACAGCTTCCACGAAAGAGGATGGCTTTGTCATAACACATTTTCTCACAAGAGCCATGTATCCAGTGTACCGGTCTAGTGACTGTCTCTGTCTGCACTGTGTTGTAGGTGGTCCTACAACCTTCTTTGCATCTTGAGCCAGTCGCTCAGCTTCTGTAGTGCGCTTGCGCCCTCTGATGGTTGGCGCTGCATGAGTGGTCTCTTCCACTCCATGAACTTCCTCTTGTGGCTGATCCACATCCGGAAGCTCATCCTTAGGAACTAAAAGCTCCTCATCTGCATGCAAGTGTGGCTCCCTCTCAAGCGAACACTTCATGGCTTTCTCCTCCTGAAATTTGATATCTCGTCGCACAACAGTCTTGCGACTGTCTAGCAAATACACACGATAGTTGTGGGGCGTATCAGTGTACCCCACAAATATCCCAACCTCTGCGGTCGGCTCCAGCTTCTTCCTGGCATCCTTCGTCACATGAATGTAAACAGGTGAACCAAAAATCCTCAAATGGGAAATATCAGGCTTCTTACCAGAAAACGCCTCCTCGGGTGTACTCATGCCAAGTATCTTGTGAGGACAACAGTTCTGCACATATACTGCAGTATTGCATGCCTCAAGCCACAAGTGTATGGGAAGGCCCTGATCATGCAACATCACCCGTGTAGCACCCATGATCGTTCTGTTCTTCCGCTCAGCAACCCCATTCTGCTCTGGGTTATGAGGTGCTATGAGCTCTCTTCGAATTCCTTCTGCGCTGCAAAATTCCTTGAATTCGCCAGAGATGAATTCACCACCATTGTCGCTCCTAAGAGCCTTCACCTGCTTCCCCGATTCTTTCTCAACCAATGCCTTGAACTCACAGAAATTTGAGTGTGTCTCGCTCTTCTTCTGCATGAAGAAGATCCAGCACTTCTGAGAAAAATCATCAACAAATATCACATAGTACATGTGCTTTGCTGTCGAAGCTACTGAGAAAGGTCCACACACGTCTGTGTGAATTCTCTCAAGGATCATCGTGGTGCGACTATCCTTCTCGTGAAAGGTGGCTTTCACAAATTTTTCCAAGGTACATCCCTTTCACTGATCTGACTGCGCAAGAGTACCCTTAGGAAGCCTAGTAGAAATCTGTTGCAGTATCTTCAAAGCTCCATGGTGAAGGTGGCCCAATCTCCTGTGCCACAACTCGCCATCATCCCGGCTCACCACTCCTTCTGCCTTGCATGCCATTGCTGCGTAGCCATCTACCTGCAATTGATAAAGGTTCTTAACTCGAACCCCTATCCTCTGAGTCTCACCAGTTGCCTTATTGCACAGGAAAGCCTTTCCCTCGCTAAAGACAACATCATATCCCTTGTCTTCTAACATCGTCACAGAGATAAGATTCTTCTTCAATCCTGGAACATGCATCAGATACTTCAATACGAAGGGTTTACCAGACTCCCTCTCAAAGGAAATGGTACCGATACCAGTCGCACTGTATCTACCATCATCACCCATCTCGATGTGCACTCCAAGATCTTTCTCATCCAGATCAGTAAACAAATCTTGATCTCCTGTCATGTGAAAAGACACACCACTGTCCAGAAACCACACTGAACCCATCACACTTGAGACCAAGCATGTGATCAGCGAAAAATCCAGCTCAAACTGCGAGGCTAAGGCCTCTCCAGCTACAGATCCAGCAACCTGCTTATTTTTCTTCTTCTGCGGACAATTTGTGGCATAATGTCCGTGTTGGTTGCAGTGAAAGCACTTCACCTTGGACATGTCCTGCTTCTTTCCTTTCGCACCAGATTGAGAAGCTTTCTTGCTCTTCCCCTTCTTCGCTTTGGCAGCCAAAGCGCAATTCTCTTCATCAGAGTTCTTTGATGAAGATCCATCCCTGGTACTTCGCCTTATCTCCTCTCGCACACAATCGGACCAAAGTCGCTCCCATCCTGGCAATTTCTCCCGACCATTGACAGAGTCCTGATAGGAATGCCAACTCTTCGGAAGCCCAAGGAGAGCCAAGCTCACCAAGTCCTCATCCTCAACAGTCACCCCCACACTTCCCAGCTCATCCCTGCATTGGACGAACTTCGTGAGGTACTTGGGCATACTGTCACCTTTCTCCATCTTTATGTTTCTGAGTTTATCCTTGAGCACCAACTTCCTCTGGTCGCTCTTGCTTTGGAATAAATCTGTCAAGGCTTTCCACATCAAGAATGGAGAAGCCTTACCATGAAGGCTGGACACTATGTGATCCTTCACGCCCTCCAACAGAATCCTTCGACACTTTCTTTGTCTTCTTTTGCCATGCGTCGAAATCACGACGAGCATCGCTAGAAAGTAGGCTTTGGGACTTCGGCATCTATGAACTCCTTCAACCCATTGTCATCTAACACCGCCTCCATCTGTCCTATCATGCAATTAAATTCGGCGCCTCAGGGCATACTCGATCGCAATGGATTGAAAGACATCTCAACCGACACCAAAGAAAACAACATAACTTTTACTAAATTGAATTCCCACCCAATACAAAACTCAACCGCTTCAATGTTTTGCAATTGCTCCAATGATCAATATTCGCTCTGATACCATGTAGAAATTTGAATAATTGTTAAATTATTCACTGGGATTATCCTGATCGCACATTATTTGAGCTTCATGCATAATACATAATCTCTTCTACCATTGATCATTAATTGCGGAAAATAAACAATTGCATGCGCACATTAAAACCATAAACAATCACACATATAAACACAGTATTTATGGGAAAGATTAGGCAAAACCCCCAACTATTTGTATATTATAATGATAGAGATCATGTAACAATCATTGTACAAACTCCTCACAAGCTCTCGATTACAATCTCCAATTGTTACACACAACACAGCTTCGGATCTAACAGAAACACATGCTCCAATGTTGCTCCACCTATTGCTGGGGGAGGTTTTTGCGCAATCAAGAGATGAATAATGACCCCGATTTGAGTTCGAATCCACAGTATGCAGCTGCGCAATCCTCATTGGCATCTCCATCAATGTGTGGCGCAAACTCATGCACAGTATAGTCCATTGATAGTCACACTTGCTCTTTCACCTACCTCTCCGGGTCATGCTTTGGCTTGTCCATACCTTCCAATCCGAAGTTAACTGATGTATTCTTTAGTTGATTTATGAGTTAACAATTAGTGAATTAATTAATAATTAATTCACACCACTCATCACTAGTGTATTTTTCAGTTAGACTAAATACAACTAGTTCAACTAAGTTAAACAGAACACAACTCCACCAATTGTCTCATCAACTCCACCAAACTATGCCACTTGAGTTCTAATTGAAGTCAACCATGAAATAGGTCAAATAAACCTTAGGAAAAGTGTATTTCCTTCTGTCAGATGCATGTGCCACATCCAAGCTTCAAACTGAAGTGCTCCAAGAGGATAAGATAATGTTTAGAGTCCAAATATTATTAAGAGCTAATAATATTCGACATATATATTTTTATACTGGCAATATAAAAATAGATTCCGCCCAGTATGTCTAAAAATAGAACTCCATCTATTTTTCCGACTTGACCAACCATCCACAATTAGCATCCTGCAACTTATAGAACATGATCAATATGTCTAAAAATAGACTTTGCGCCAAAAATAGCCTGCGGGCCCACTTAGTGAAGGAGACTTCTTTTCACTAAGCTCATCATCTTGTTGAATTCTCAACAGGAAGACAAGCCAAAAACAGAGATAAAGAATGGTGGCGTTACGGCGATCAGCAGGATGCTTTAACCAGCAAAGTCTTCATAAGTTCAGCTACCCACATATGTCACACAACCCCAAGACAACCCAGATAAGAATACTCCACAAAGACGCAGAACCAAGAACGCAGCTCCATCGCCATCAAGAGAGAAGAAAATGCTTGCACACATTGTGTGTATAATGAACTCCAAGTCTCTCCAATATATAGGCATATTTGGGGATGTGACACATTTCTTATGCATGTGGGATAAAACAGGCCGACCTTTCACATGTGGTATAAATTCGAAATACATGTTCTGCTCATCCGATCAAGATGATCTTGCACCTCTCCGAAAGAGGAACCCAATAAAAATATTGGCATGGTCATATGAGCATCACATCATGGAGTTTTGACCTAGTTGTCCAAAATTAACACTCCCTCTCAACTAGGGAGAACTCCATCCACCAGTGCCATCCAAACATCGTGCGTCATTCCGCCGTAACTTGCTTCACTGGCTTCTTTATTTCAAAACAAAAGGTGAGTCACAAAGACATCTCTCACGGCTAACCAGAAGTTAGCTCAGAAGTCCGAAACCTCTATAGAACTCAAAGGAGTCACACACCAACCCGAATTTGTTTTCATTGACTCGAAGTCAGTTGGAGGTTCGAAACCTCACTTGGAGTTGAGAGAGTCATATACTAACCCGAAGTTAGTTTCACTGACCCGAAGTCAGTTGGAGGTCTGAAACCTCGCTAAACTTGATCCCAGATCAAGTGGTTGGACACATGCTATCCTGGACATAGAGAGTACGGCAATCTCTAATGCATCCATCGGTCTTGCTATGGTCTCTATTCACATTTCCCACCCCTCATTGGCCAAATGAGAGGTACTTCCCATGAGTCTAAAACTCCATGGGTAGGATGCATACGGGGCATAGATTAGATCAAGTATGTGATGACTACGTGAATAATGAAACGAATGCAAGGTTACATCATACAGTTTTATGTTAATGTACTACAATAGTGGTTGTTAATGGTTAAGAAACTTACTATTCTTACACTAAGGTTACACTATGAACTGGTGAAAATTCTATCTAATGATTAGTGAGGAATATTTAATAGTGATTTGCATAGTTACCCGTGGGTAATTTGTATAAAAAAAATTTAACTCCTTACATTTCCATGTGTGGTTATCGGGGTATGTTACACCTTATGTACCAATTATTTGTTTTATGGTTCTCTATGTTTGTAATTTATTGAATTCATGTGTGTGAGTGAGGCTAGTACCAAATTGAAGCTCCAGAATTTTGCAACCAATTTAAAGTTAAATTCGAGCTCTTCCATGCTTGGTTCGAGTCGGCTTCACTAACAGAGGGAAGAAGTTTTAAAAAAAAAAATCAAGACTGATTCAAAGTTTGAGGAAAATTTTCCAATAACTAGTGTCGAGAATTTTTGTGTTAGATAAATTCTTCAATAATGAGATCTAGCCCTTTGCCATCTAGCTCAACCAAGTTATGCACAACAGAAGATCTACTAGATCACTAGATAAGCGGATTGAAGTTTGTTTGAGTGGCCATCCAGAATAGGAACCACATCTGGAACTTTGTGCAATGATTCGAACGTACGGCAAGTTTGAAATGACAATTGTGGTTTGAATCCCAGATCACTGAATCCACCTCCAACATACCTAATTCGGCATGGGACCCACGTAGTATTACTCGAGCGACATTTGTTCATCTGCCTCGTACTGGATTAAACACACTTGTAATATCCAAGGGAAATTCATCCATTCATTTGTAAAGGAAATTCATGAGTAATAGGTGAAATTAAAACATTCACTATATGTAACACAAATAGATAAACCAGAGGTAAAAATGTTAAAATAAAATTCCATAGACACATGGTATTTTCCTGTGTTGAAGGAGGGATATGTTAGGGATGTCTTATTATGATGATAAGACAAAAGTTGACCTTGAGGTCCCCTTAAGCTCCAAAAATCTAGTTAAAATGTGGAAACCAAAACAAATTCTTAAGCTCCGAAAATCTAGTTAAAATGTGGAAACCAAAACAAATTCCTAAGTTGGTCATTGAAGTTTGTCTCAATGAGATAACATATTGTGTTTCTCCACCACCTTGCCATGGTATGTGTTAGGGTCCTGTAATTTACAGAATCTCAATGTGACTGATTATTTCTGTTCAGTTCATTTATATTGAAAATAATATTCCATGGCTGTCATCTATTTCCAAGAAGGATCTGCTGGTTAAAAGAGGCAAAGAATGGCTTCTCCTAGGTTGGAAATCTCAGTACAAGTCAAAGGCGCATAAAGAATGGTTTGGAAAGGCCTTTAGAACTTATCCTACATTCTAAAACCCAACTAATATAAAGTTTCTTTGCCAGATATCAGTGTTATTTTATTTGTTGCCCCTTCGGCATCAGAATAGCCAGATTCTGATCATTTCACAATCAATAACAGATTGTCAGAGTAAATACAACCTCCACCTTGGTGAGACTTATCTTAGCACCACCTGCATGGTTCCACTTGTCCAATTTTGCAATTAATGAAAATCAATGAAGTAAGATAGGGTAACCGACTTAAGTCTTAGTTAAATATTGCGTGCATTGGCAGTATCAAGGGGAACCTGAAGGGGAAAAACCATTGTAATATGCTCATCTGGTTGTAAACACTTTATTTGGCTGAATGAAAGGACACTGATGTTTCCAAATTCTTGTCTTATGATATTTGGTGAAATGATTTCTTCATGTAATTTGTCATTCTCTTGTTTCACATATTGTTTTCTCTCTTTACTGTTGATAAGAAAATTTTGTTCAGGATTTTTCATCGAGCACCCTGCTCAGTCTTGAAAAAGTAATATATGTTTTCCTCTGAAATTTGAATGTAGAATTTAGATAAGTTCTGCTCTTGATTCACATAGATCCTTAATCTTCATGGATAGCTTGCCTGGTCACACATGATCTCAGTTATTCATGCATTTAAATATGTTTACAACTGTTTGACTCCATAGCCCAATGGCCCTCTTCTGCTACCTCAACCACACATTTTTAGACAAACCCCTATGCACTAATAGCTAGCCTAAAATGCCAAATCAACAAAGCTATATATAACATAGAGATCCCTCTCTGGGTCTAGGAGGGCTAGATCCTAGGCTTGAAGCAGTTTTGATGTTGGCCCTCCGGGATTCTGTCTTTAGCCTTCGAAATTACGGGCGCTAACATAGTGATGACCATACTGGGGAACGAGTTTTATCTTCCTCAGTAACACTTATCAAGTTTAGATCTGGCTGATGATGATGGAAAAACAGCGAGACACAAGAAGGTTGAAATCATCCACCTGGCGACTCCAATCCAGATCATTTTCACTCAAAGACTCCACTAGAGGAAGAACTTGAAGCATGACAAGGCAATTTGGAAAGACCAAGTATTCAAGTTCCAATTGTATTCGAGACATTTTTGGCTTTATCTGTAATTACTTTCTATCTTATCATGAGCCTGATCAAGAGTACACTGCTGAAATCTACATTGATCATTTGCAAATTGATGAGCCTCAAGAAGCTAAGCCCCAAATTGTAGATCATGTACATACTCATACACCTCTGCACAAGGCCAGATACACAGTGACACATGAGATTCCTGCTTCATCTCATGCTCTTGCTAAATCTCCAAATGGTTATAAGCCTCTTGCTTTACCTCCTATACATGTAAAAGTCCCAGACATTTACAAGCCTTTGTTTTTTCCTCATATCCTACATGACCTCCCTACAAATTATAGAAATAATCTACCCAGGTTTGATGAAGAAAATGCGAAGACAACTGCTGAAAAAAACATTCAAAATCTTAAGGATTTTCTTGATCAGTTTGAAGTGGAAGAAGATGATGTATGTATCAGACTATTTACCTTATCATTTCAAGGTAAAGTTAAAAATTGGTTTAAGAATCTTCCAGTTGCAAGCATTAAAAATTTTCATCAATTTACTCAAGTTTTCCTAGATAGATGTGTGATCATGGGAAATGTTTTCCTCGTCATATAAGAGTATAAGAATTTAAAAAGACAACCAGGGGAGATAGTACAACATTTTTCAGCCAAGTTCAATAAAGTGTATCATTCAATGCCTGTTGTTATAAGGCCACCCCTAGGATTAGCTCTCTTGCACTACCCAGATGCATTTGATCCAGAGATGGAATTCCAATTACGAGAAAGGGACACTGCAACCCTTGAAGAAATGAAAAATATTACAGTTTATGTGGAAGAAAACCTGTTGTATAGAGAGGCAAAGTTGAAAGCAATGAAGAAGGGCAAAATAGAAAAAGAGCAATTTATATCTTTAGAGATAAAACTAGATATCTTGACAAATGCAGTTAATGAAATGATACATGAGATTAGCAAGAAAGAGAAACTTTTTGTTCAAATGCCTCATGTTCCACTAGCTCCAGAAAAGGCAAGCATCAATGTACCCAAGAAGTTCACAGCTCATCCTGGACACCTTCAAACAAAAAATGATTACTTCATGTACTCGATTCACAACATAGCCAAAGATGATGTTCAAAATCATAGGGAGACAGGAAAATCTCCAGCAATAATGTACATGCTAGATGACCTTGCATACAAAGATAATCTTCTCAAATATGATTATCAAGAGGAAGATTATATGGTTGAGAGTGAGGCTGATTGTTCAAATAAACCATCACCATCTTCTTGGGAGGAAGAAACCTGGTTATCACAATGTAAAAATGGCAATCAAGCTCTGCATGTTGAGCAATATTGTAAGGAGGAAAATGCATAAATTTTTCAAGTAAGTACAAAATTCTTGCCCATGTGTTTTGCCTCACTCTTGAGAGAACACTACAAGCAAATTGTAAATGGGAAGAATGAGGAATTCTCTAATGAATCAGTCGAGGAAAAGAGGGAGGATACAAAACCTTTTTCAAATCCAGAAGTTCGGTCCCTGAACCATCTCGAAATCATAGAGTCTGAAACAGATGATGAATTGATCCATATTGATTCTTTGCCCTTATGTTTTAATTCATTTCAGATTGTGAAAGGGAATCTGGATCACATTTTGGTTGATAATCACAGAAGAAATTATGAGGTCTCAGTAGAACCAATACCACAACCATCTAAATCACCACATGATCCAATAACTGATACGTTGGATTGTTTGTGTTTCCAAAGGCAGTCTTCATGTATTCGTAATGCTCTCAAAAGCTACTATGATATGGATATGATCAAACGGTCTTCCCTAGTTTCTTATTCAATAGAAGTATTGGCACAAAACTCATTAAATAAAATGCAAGCTTGTCCCGAGTTGTTTGAAGACATGGAGAGCACATCTGTAGTACCAGGATATGAAGTTGAGTTGGCTTAGTCAATATACCCAGAAATAAGTCAAGTATATCTTGATTTGGTGGTTGTCTATATGGATAAATTTTTCTTTACAAAGCCAGCACATATTTACAGCATGTCAGTTGTCTTTCAAGTGTACCAAGATCCATGTAAACCAGATCAAGCTGGGAATCTTTATCAAATACCATTAACAAGTTTGTTTCTTAGTTTGGTGAAAAGCAGTGGGAGAACCAAGATATTAGAGCAATTGCTTGATTGTTTGCACTGGAATTATTGTATCATTTATAACAACGGTGATTTTAGTAGTTTAGGGTAGGTAGGTGTGCAAATAAGCACAGTACTCTAAGCATATTTCCAGTTTTAGTTTCAAATTGCTTTCTAGTTTTCAGTTCAAGTGTGCTCTAGATTTCAGTTTGCAAAGAGTGTTGATTTCAAATTGAAGATTTTTAGCCACAAAGGTTTTGTAGCAGATCAAGTTGCAGAGTTGGGATCAACCCAAATGGATCAGGCCGCTAGCCTATGGTGTTCTTGACACCTCCTGAAGGAGCTACCATCCCCAGGTGGAGCCATTGTTAGGATCCTGTAATTTACAGAATCTCAAGGTGACTGATTACTTATGTTCAGTTCATTTATATTGAAAATAATATTCCATGGTTGTCATCTATTTCCAAGAAGGATCTACTGGTTAAAAGAGGCAAAGAATGGCTTCTCCTAGGTTGGAAATCTCAGTACAAGTAAAAGGCGCATAAAGAATGGTTTGGAAAGGCCTTTAGAACTTATCCTAAGTTCTAAAACCCAACTAATATAAAGTTTCCAAACTTTATATCTCTAACTCCGCCATGTAATATCATGAATGCCATAATCATTATAAACCTATGTTATCAATTTTGGGCATTTAAATATTATTTTATTCACCATATGCCCCTTCACCCTAAGTTTGATCCACCCCTACCTCCCCCATCCTATTCTGTTGCTCCACGTCGCCCTTCCGCCTCCCGACAAATGCGTCTTACCCCATTGATCTCTTTCCACCTCCCATCTCATCTCTGACCCACTATTACGTCCTGCATCACACCCACCTTTAAACTCCCCGCACCTTTCTGCATCTTTGCCTTACCTCGCATGCATCCAACGGTCTTCGACGCACTTCGCACCCCCCCTCAGTGTTCGAATAGGGGGGGGGGATCTGAAATGGGCGATATCCCTTACCACCGTTCCTGCTACGTGTCGCACCTCTGCTACTTCGCACCCCCTCACTCTGATACCACCTACCACTCCACTACCCCCCCCCCCAGAAAACTTCTTTTCCCCCTTCTTTGATACCATTCCCAACGTCGTGGTTTCACTACGTTGCGTCAACCACCGCCACCATTGCTCCACGTCGACAAACCGATTTCCGCCGCCGCTACTACATCGACTCTTGCTAGTGAAATTTATCCACGTAGTCATTTCACATCATTTCCCGCCCGAGGTTTATTGAATCATTTCTGGGTCTTCTGTTTCAAACTCCACTACAGCAGTAGCTGACGCAGTAAACACATAGGCAGTTAGAAACATAATGGCCATCATGATAGCCAGAACAACAATCAGATCAGATCATCCAGCAACTGTTTTTCACCAAAGCAGAGCTAGATATCAATGTTATTTTATTTGTTGCCCCTTCGGCATTAGAATAGCCATATTCTGATCATTTCACAATCAATAACGGACTACCAGAGTAAATACAACCTCTGTTTTGGCCAGACTTGTCTTAGCACCGTCTACATGGTTCCACTTGTCCAATTTTAGCTTGAATGTAATTAATGACAATCACTGAATTAAGATAGGGTCACCGACTTAAGTTTTAGTTAAATACTGCCTGTATTGGCAGTATCAGGGGGGACCTAAAGGGGAAAAAACATTGCAATAGGCTCATCTGATTGTAAACACTTTTTTTGGATGAATGAAAGGACACTGATGTTTCCATATTCTTGTGTTATGATCTGTGGTGAAGTGCTTTCTTCACGTAATTTTTCATTCTCTTGTTTCACATATTGTTTTCTCTCTTTAGTGTTGATAATAAAATTTTGTTCAGGATTTGTCATCGGGCACCCTGCTCAGTCTTGAAACAGTCATCTATGTTTTCCTCTGAAATTTGAATGTAAAATTCATATAAGGTCTGCTATGCATTCACATAGAGCCTTAATATCTTCTCCCTTTCCATTTCACAAACTGTAAAGATCCATTAACATGGCTATCTTGCCTGGTCACACATGATCTCGGTTATTCATCCATTTAAATATGTTTACACTTGTTTTACTTCATAGCCCAATAGCCCTCTTCTGGTGCCTCAACCACATATTTTCAGACAAACCCCTATGCACTAATAGCTAGCCTAAATTCTAAATAAACAAAGCTATATCTAACATAGAGATCCCTCTCTGGGTCTAGGAGGGCTAGATCCTAGGCCCAAAGCAATTTTGATGTTGGCCCTCCTGGATTCTGTCTTCAGCCTTCGGAATTATGGGGTGCTAACAGTATGGGAGAATTTTCCATGGATGGGGCTAAAAAGTACTTCATGAATGTGTCAATTAGATAAATGCTCATTTTAATACCACTATAGCTTTTTTTATTTGGAATTTTAGGCTAGCTATTAGTGCATAGGGGTTTGACTAAAAATATGTGGTTGAGGCAGCGGAAGAGGGCCATTAGGCTATGGAGTCAAACAGGTGTAAATAGATTTAAATGGATGAATAACCGAGATCATTTGTGACCAGGCAAGATAGCCATGTCAATGGATCCTTGGGCATATATATATATATATATATATATATATATATATATATATATATATATATATATATATATATATAGTTCCAAATACAAAGACTTTCTACATCATACTAGTTTTTCACAAACCTCGCATGCATCAAGTCTTTTGCTTATGCCAACATCAACAACCTTGGTCCACCACAACGACAACATATCTTGCCACATTAATTCCATCAAAATTGAGTAGACTCACAAAAATATAAATGAGTAATGAAATTTGACTATGTCATCAACAAATCCACTCAAGTAATGATGATCAAATCTAGCTT
This sequence comes from Pinus albicaulis, assembly GCA_034641835.2. Lineage (NCBI taxonomy): Eukaryota > Viridiplantae > Streptophyta > Pinopsida > Pinales > Pinaceae > Pinus > Pinus albicaulis. The sequence goes on along the minus strand of CM076577.1, from coordinate 1,051,548,671 downwards.
GGTCAGTGCATATGGTGTTTGAACTCATTTAATACACCAAAACAATGATCACCATTTTCAAACTATGCACCAAATCTAAATTGATCCTCAATGGGAGTATGCTAGAGGAAGTGATTTAACTGCCACAAATTGTCTTATGGGTATATGTTATGGCTTTGACCCCTATTCACATTCTTATTTTCATTACTCTCCACACATTTTTTTTCTTCTCTTTCATTATTCTACTAAGGTTTGTCTCTTTAGGATCAGGATTGCCACTCCTCTATGTGTATTGATCTAGATGGGTAGTTTTAGAATACCTAACACTAATTCTAATTTCATGTTATTTTCATGTCATGTTATGTATTTCTTTGTTGTAATTAACAATTTTGTGCCCTCAAAATGACATCTATTTTGCATGCTAGTGGAATGTAATTATATGAAATATCATGTGATATACAATGTTCATTATGTAATTATGGGTAATTTGGATCAGTAGTGGTATTAAAGTGAGCATTTATTTAATTTACACTTTCATGAAGTACTTTTTAGCCCCATCCATGGAAAATTCTCCCATACTATTAGTGCCCTGTAATTCTGAAGGCTGAAGACAGAATCCCGGAGAGCCAACATCAAAACCGCTTCAGGCCTAGGATCTAGCCCTCCTAGACCCAGAGAGGGATCTCTAAGTTAGATATAGCTTTGTTTATTTGAAATTTTAAGGAAGCTATTAGTGCATAGGGGTTTGTCTGAAAATATGTGGTTGAGGCAGCAGAAGAGGGCCATTGGGCTATGGAGTCAAACAGGTGTAAACATATTTAAATGGATGAATAATCAAGATCATGTGTGACCAGGCAAGATATACATGTCAATGGATCTTTGGGAATATATATATATATGCCCAAGGATACCAAATGTGTGCTTCCTTACTCTCCAAACAATGCATTAACCCAAGTTTGTTGATATAAGTGCAAGCAAAACACTTGTACATATGGGGTTTGTGAAAACCTAGTATGATGCAACAAGTCTTTGTGTTTGGCACAATATATGTCGAAGTATTGGTCTAAGGATACTAAAACTGTGCTTTCTTACTTTCAAATAATGCACTACCTATTTCAACTCTAAAAATAGGTGGCAGTGGATGAAAATGTATGCACATTCCACACTAGATCCCATCACAAAATTTATCATTTATAGTCCCTACTTTACAAAGTTCTAACCATGAATATAAATTCCTAAGGGTGTGTCCAATGTGCGTAAAAATCCATCTTTCAAGAACATTTTTCTGGGAGGAAATTTAATGGCAATAATTAAGGGATAAAATTGATACATTCAAAAATGACAAAAAAACATGCTTATAAACTTAAAGCATATTTTTGTTTAGTTGGAAAACCAATAATGATCTAGTGTAAAGCATTATGAGTATTTTAAATGGGAAAGAAACAATCCCGAATGGAATCAAATCTATCCACTGTCATATAAACATTAACCAACTAGGAGAACATGGTTAGGCTCAAAGACTATAAGGGGTCATTTACTTTCACTTTTTTATCATAATCAATGTGTTTCCATTATTCAATAGTTATTGCAATGTGACAATTCCCTAAACTTATCCATTTTCTTTTCATGTTTGAGGGACAAAGGGATTCCAAGAAATTTTATTCCCAAGACTCATTAACATTTTTTAATTTATCCCTCAAATGGGGCATTAACATTTGAAGCAAATAGTTATTGCAATGTGACACTTCCCTAAACTTCTCCATTTTCTTTTCATTTTTGAGGGAGAAAGGGAGACAAAGAATTTTGATTCCTACGACTCATTAACATTTCCTAATTTATCCCTCGAATGGGATGTTAACAATTGAAGCAATGAAAATTACCACTTGTAGAAGATATCCCACGCCACATGTCAAATTCATGGAAAATTTCAAAGGAGTCTCATTAACATCAATTCAAGTGATATGGAAATTCATCTAGGGAAACATACTTGAAGGGCTTATGGCAAAACCATCATTGTAAAATTCTCCCACAAACACCACCATTTACCAAAGTACAGAGAAAAGGAAATGTGTTAAAGAAGTCATGTTAAATGTTGTATACTTATAAAGGTTGGTTTTTGCTTGGAGTGTTGGAAGATTAAAGGGTATCCTCTCTCATACCTCAAGTTTTATCCCTTGGTATGGATCTCACTACTTTTGCCCTTCTGTAGAAGGTAAATAAGAGGGGTAGACCATGCAAAGGGAGACCACAAGTAGAGTATAAACCTCATAGGAAGAGGACAACGGATGTTATGGCCATTGGTGTGGCCTACTAAGGTAGGGACTAACATTGTCAAAAGAGAGGTAAACAAAATGGAGGATATCGGATATGGTCAAGTTGAAGAGGGAAAAAACCTCAAGTGAGGAGGTTGACGAGGGAATTAGGAAACTCATTGTTAATATCAATTTATCTTGGAGTACGGAACCAAAGCATACTAGGACTGTATATCTTTATTGGCACATAAAGGAACCAATAACTTATGGAATCAAGAGTATACCACAAGGAGGGTATTAGTAGGAGACAATTCTACAAATGCGGGTATTAGTAGGAGACAATTCTACAAATGCTAAACCAATTGGACTCCACATATGATGCCTTGATCAACGCCATCTAGTGTTTTACCATTGAATTTGAGCATTGAGATTAAATATAACAAGGATTCTACATACACATCTTAAAGACTAAGTAAACTAACCATACAGAGATCTCCAACATCCAAAATAAAGAGAATTTTAGCAAGATGCCTAAATATACTCAATTGATAAGCTTGCTAGGATATTACATATATGATGAATAGATACTATCTAAAATTACATTTATAGCATACTTTTCTCCATGCAATAGAAGAACCTCCTTCATCATGACTTGCCAACTAAAAGGACAATAAACTACTATAAGTAGATTAATGTCATTTCAAGGTAACAACAATGAATAATGATCCATATCATGGGTTTGTTGCCCCTCTAGTTTGGGTTTTCCTTTAAGAGGTTGTTGTGTGACTCACGCATAACATCCACTCAAACATGCATGCATTTTCTCAATCTAAAAAATTATGGGTTGGTATGATGCACGTGTCATACCTTCTTAAAATTTATTGAACACCTAACTTTCTATCAGGAATAAGATATCCTTGTAAGTATCGTATGACTCAAAATGGAGTGAACTCCTTGCCATGGCCATATCCCTTGGCTAGTGTAAATTTTTGTAGATGTTCTATGCTTGATGCAACTTTACTTTTATTTTGAATATCAAACACAATCATATAAACAAGAAAGTAAAATGTTGATAGAACATACCAATAGATCGACAGAAAACAAGCCAAAAATACACTTAACTTGATCAGCAAAATATATGTGTTGTGGTGCATTACGGCGGTCAACAGGATGCCTCAACCAACAAAGTCTCTACACGGTCAACCAACTAGAATGTGTCACACAACCCTCTCAGATAGCTCTATACCAGTCAACCCAAAGTCAACAAAAGTCAATATTGTCCTAGTCAATGGTCAATGAAAAACAACAGCAGCAAAAGACAACGCAATCAGGTCAAAGTCAATGTCCAACCTCTATTTCTGTGCCAATAAATGCGGACTGCGGAAATCGAAATTTTGGGAGAGTTTGAGATCATTTTGACCATGCATTGACCAAAGTCAACGTTGGTTAAATCTGCGCTGAAACCCTAGGTCAAAACCAGAAAATCCTTGTTGCGTTTTTTCCACGTGTGAGAGAAGAAGAGAGTCCAAGATGATGATTGAACCAATCAGATGCAAAGAGAGAATTTGTGATGAGTGATGGTGAAAATGACCTCCAACGTTGACCTATATATATCCATTAGTGAGGGGGTGTGACACATTTGTTAGGGCTTCAAGCCTATATTTCAATTCTGGCTGACCTTGCATATAAGTGGAATTAATTCAAAATAAATGTTCTACTCATTGGATAAAGATGATCTTTAGATTGATCTTGCACCTCTCCGAAAGAGGAGTCCAGTAAAATATTGGCATCTTCTTTTGAGCATCACAGCATGGAGTTTGGACCTAGTTGTCCAAAATTAACACTCCCTCTCAACAAGGGAGAACTCCATCCACCTGTGTCATCCAAACATCGTGCGTAATCCCACCGTAACTTGCTTTGTTGGCTTCTTTATTTCAGAACAAAAGGTGAGTCACAAAGACATCACTCCCGGCTGACAAATTCAACTCAGAGGTCTGAAACCTCTATAGGACTCAAAGGAGTCACATACCAACCCGAAGTTGGTTTACCTAACCCGAAGTCAATTGGAGGTCTAAAACCTCATTAGAATTTATCCCAGATCAAGTGGTTGTACATGTTCCATCCTAGACATAGAGAGTACGACAATCTCCGATGCGTCCATCGGTCTTTGCTACTGGTTTATAGCTTTTCCCACCTCACTGGCCAAATGAGAGGTACTTCCCAAGAGTCCGGGACTCAATGGGTAGGATGCATACGGGGCACAGATCATGAGAGGTGAACCAACTCAATATCATAACGGTGGGGCAGAAGCACCACAAGATTCAACAAGCCTAGCCTCGTGTGTGCTTATTGCTCCAAGAAGTTATCCCCAAAGCCCCCTGGAGCTTCAAAATCTCATCGTCCCATAGGACCCTCAGAATAGGGTTGTTCCACGATACCAAGAATCTCACGGAAGGTTAGGAACTTGACCTTCCCCAAGGGCTTTGTGAGAATATCCGCGACCTGCTCATCAGTTCCTATATGATCAAGCCTTACGACGCCTCGTTGTACCATATCTCGAATAAAGTGGTACCTGATATCAATATGATTGGATCAATAGTGGAACACGGGATTCTTGGACAACCGAATCCCACTCTGGTTATCACAAAGGATAACGGTGGTATCTAGCAAATGCCCGAACAACTCACTGAAGATATTTCACGAAAAAACTGCTTCACAACAGGCCAAACTCGCTGCAATGTATTCAGCTTCAACGGTGCTCAAAACCACCGACTTCTGCTTCGTTCTCATCCAAGATATCGAAGCATACCCAAGTGTGAAGCAGAATCCAGATGTGCTCTTGCGATCCACCACACTACCAGCCCAATCGGCATCAGTATATCTATGGAGTGTCACGCTCCCAATAGTGTATCTTAACCCATGGTTTATCGTGCCCCAAAGATATCTAAACAGATTCTTGGCACCAACCCAGTGAATGTGATGAGGATCAACCATGTGTTGACTCAAAGTGTTCACTGCAAAACATACGTCCGGACGGGTGTTCACTAAGAACATCAGGGCCCCTATGATTTGACGATACTTAGTAGTATTTTCTAGCATGGGACCAGCAATGCTGCCACTCAACTCCTTAAATTTGAGCTCCATCGGTGTCGACACGGACTTACAATCCACCATTCCAAATATTTCCAGCAGCTTCACAATATATTTTCCTTGATAAAGGAAAATCTCACCAAGTCTCTGCCAGACCTCCAGGCCTAGGAAGTAATGCATCAGTCCTAGGTCCTTCATCTCGAACTTAGAAGCGAGCTCCCTCTTACACTGATGAATGAGAGGGTCAACACCTGTCAAGAAGAGGTCGTCCACATACAGCACCAGAATGAGATAATTTTCTCTATCAACCTTGAAGTAAAGATTCGGATGAGCATTACTACGAGTGAAGCCCAACTTCATCAAGTAGCTATATATCCTCTCGTACCAAGGCTTGGGGGCTTGCTTCAACCCATAGAGGGCTTTATTCAACCTGCAAACACGGGTGTCCCGATCCTGGACTTCGAACCCTAGAGGTTGCTCCACATACACCTCTTCCTTTATCGCACCATGCAGAAAGGCGCTCTTTACATCCATTTGATGAAAATTACATCCTTGCATAGAAGCAAGGTCTATGATAGATAAGATGGTGGTATATCGGGCCACATGTGCAAATATATCATCATAGTCTATGTCTTCCTTTTGAAAGAGAAGCCATGGGAAATGAATCTTGCCCTGAACTTTTCAGCACTACCATCAAATCCATGCTTGATCTTATAGAGCCATTTCGAGGTGACAACTACTTTGTCCTCTGGTCTTAGAACCACATCCCAAACATCATTCTTCATAATGGACTCATATTCTTCGTGCATAGCATCCTTCCAGACTTGATGCTTTACGGCTTCCTCAAAAGATCCAGGCTCAGATTCTACGATTGTACTCATGGCTGCTAGATAACCTTGGTATTTGTTCGGCTTCTTGCTTTCATGGAATGTCCCCCTTGGGACCATATGATTCTCGGAATCCTTGAGAGTGTCTCTGGGCCATGATGGTCTTCTATTAATTGAAGGAGGTGGATCAATAGGGTCCATCAGTCCTTCAACATTAGGCATCATCTCATCCTTCGGTTCTTCTTGATTTCCAGACCTTACTTCATGATCTTCCTCAGAGTTCAAAAGATTGATTACTTTCCTCAGGGAAGCATCTTCATCAAAGGTAACGTCGTGGCATATCTCCACTTCTCCTTGACCAGACACACAGACTCTATAAGCCTTCGAAGTTTCACTGTAGCCCACAAGCATTCCCTTCTTCCTAGAAGCATCCAGCTTGCTCCTCTTCTCTTTCGGCACATGAAAATAAACGGGACAACCAAAAACTCTAAAATGTGAGATGTCAGGTTTCTTACTAGAGAAAACCTCTTTGGGAGTTTTGGAGTCCAAAGTGGAATGCGGGCATCAGTTTTGTATGTACACAATAGTGTTTGCATCTTCTCCCCACTTAAACTTCGGAAGACTTTGGTCACAAAGCATGGCACGGGCAGTTCCAAAATGGTCATGTTCTTTCTTTCAGCAACACAATTTTGCTCAGGAGTACAAACAGTTGTGGTATCCCTCTTGATGCCAGCTTCTATGCAAAAGTTATTGAACTCATTTGTCTCATATTCGGTGCCATTATCGGTCCTCAAAATCTTGATCTTCTTCCCTGTTTGATTTTCACCAAGGCTTTGTAAGTACAGAACCACATGAAAGCCTCATCCTTCTTCTTCAACAAGTATATCCAGGTTTTGCGAGAGAAGTCATCTATGAACGTCATATAATAAGAACATTCTCCCAAGGATGTCATGACCAGCATACCAGACAAATCAGAATGTATCAATTGCAATACATCAGATGTATTTGTGACACTTGAGGGGAAAGGTCCCCTTGTATACTTTCCTTCGGCACAGCCCTGACATACACCTTCATGATCATTTTTGAACTCGGGCGTCCCCGTCACCACCTTCCTTGATTCGGGAAGGGCTTTGTAGTGAAGTTTTCCAAACCTCTGGTTCCATAGTTCATTTTGATGGATAGTATCACATGTCATTGCTCCCAGTGGACTTCCTCCAACCTAGTAGAGTGTATAAACTCTAAACTCAATTGTGATAACTTCCTTGAAACTCTTCTTCCAGGTACGTACCTTCTCATCAACGAATGCCACATTGAAACATTTGTCTTCCATGGCTGAAATAGACACAAGGTTCTTCTTCAAATCAGGTACATATAGTAAATCTTGCAAGTAGAGGACTTGACCTTGAGATAAGTGGAGGTTCACAGTCCCTGTCCCTTTCATGGGATATGTGGCATTATCTCCAAGGATAATTTTTCATATTAACATCCTTCTCAACCATATCATAAAGTTATTCCTTAAACCCAGTGAGGTGCCTTGAGGCACCACTTTCTATCAACCAAACATCCATAGTGTCGAGTGGAGATGCAGCAGAGAGGGCAGATACAAGAATGAATTCATTTCTTTTATCATCAACAAAATTAGATTCCTCATACCTGGAATTTCTTGACCTTTTGAAAGGTTTCCCATTTCCATTGCGACCAGAGGGATCCTTCCTCTTTCCTTTTGTTACTTTGATTACCATTCCTCCGGTTGTTGTTGTTGTCATCATCCCCAAGAGAATCCTTCTTGAAAGGGCATTCTCTAGCATAGTGGTTGGTCTTGTGACATGTGTAACATTTTCCTTTCTTTCCTTGGGCCCCTTCTCTTCCTTGGTTCCTCGAACCACCATAGTTATTATTCTTAGCACGAGTAGTGAAGGCGACATTACCTTCATTTTCATATTCCTTCTTTCTTGATTCCTCTTGTATGCATCTCGATAATACTTCGTCAAAATCAGGTATCACATTGTTATTGAGAATGGTAGTATTGAATACATGCCATTCGGAGGAGAGACCTCCAAGTGCGGTGAGAACAATTTCTCGATTAGCTATTGTCTCCCTAGTGGCCAGAAGATTATTTCTAATTTCGATCAACTTTAGAAAATAAGATTGAAAGGATTCATCCCTGCCTTTCTTCAGATTCTTCAGTTGGTTCTTAAAGAAAAGGACTTGATTTGCATTGTTGGCCTTGAACATGTTGACCAACTTGTCATACATCTCCTTGGATGTGCGTAGCTCAGAGATGTAGGCAACCAGACTCTTATGAATTGAATCCTTGATCATCATCTTTGCTTTGATTTTCCCCTTCTTATATTTTGACTTGGTGGCAACAGGTGCAGATGATGGAGGCTCTTGGATTTTACCCTGCACATAGTCCATGACATCTTGATCTTCCAACATTAGATCCAAAGTCATCTTCCAGGCATGGAATTCTTCCTTCCCAGTCAACTTCTCATCAACTTTGAAGCCATTATAATTTGAGGTACCCATGCTCTTCGTCGGTGATTGCTACAATCTTGGGCTTTGTCTTCACCTCAGCTTTGATACCACGCAAATTTTCGTAGATGTTCTATGCTTGATGAAACTTTACTTTTATTCCCAATATAAAATAGAAATCACATAAACAAGAAAGTAAAATGTTGATAGAACATACCAATAGATCGACAGAAGACAAACAAAAAATATACTTAACTTGATCAACAAAATATGTGTTGTGGTGTGTTACGACGGTCAACAAGTGCTTCAACCATCAAAGTCTCTACACAGTCAGCCAACCAGAATGTGTCAACAAAAGTCAACGTTGTCCAAGTCAACAGCCAACGCAAAAACAGTAGCAGCAAAAGTCAACACAGCCAGGTCAAAGTCAACGTCCAGCCTCGACTTATGTGCCAATAAATGCGGACTGCAAAAATTAGAATTTTGGGAGAGTTTGAGGTCAGTTTGACCATGCAATGACCAAAGTCAACCCTGGTCAAATTTGCGCTGAAACCTTAGGTCAAAACCAGAAAATCCTTCTTGTGTTTTCCCCACGTTGGAGAGAAGAAGAGACTCCAAGATGATGATCGAACCAATCAGATGCAGAGAGAGAACGTGTGATGAGTGATGGTGAAAATGAGCTCCAACGTTGACCCATATATATCCATCAATGAGGGTGTGTGACACATTTGTTGGGGCTTCAAGCCTACATTTCAATTATGGCCGACCTTGCACATAAGTGGAATTAATTCAAAATAAATGTTCTACTCATCGGATCAAGATGATCTTTAGATCGATCTTGCACCTCTCCGAAATAGGAGTCCAATACAAATATTGGCATCTTCATTTGAGCATCACAACATGGATTTTGGACCTAGTTGTCCAAAATTAACAACTAGCTCACCTTGGATATTAGGTGGGTGTTAGGGCTAGTATTCCCCTTTTTTGACCTCATATAACACCCATTTTGGCAAAGTAATATCATCCTTTCATTCCTTTTTCGATAAAAAGACACCAAAATAGGCCTACAAAGTAATTTGTCTATATTATATATTTATTCCATTGTTTTAACATGATTAGGAGACATATTTAGGGATTTATGCTAATAATGAGGGATTTTGAACAGATCTAGTAACCTCTATGGGATCCTGTAACCGACCTCCAAGTTCAAGAGGGTTCCACCATTCCTAAGCAGAAATGACAACTTGGGTTTTCTTCTACACATCACCATTATGCTCTGTTGTTCATCGACTCAGGTCAAGGATCGTTATGCAAGGTGTTTGTTTCCAATCAAACTCACGTTGACCAAATATTTAAGTTTGGAATGAAACAAAACTATTGGGTCTGTATTGATTGATTTGGTAAACCATGGATATGATACCAGTTTGCAATTGGAAAATGTGGGTTCATTGTCTAGAATTGACCACAAGATCCACTCATATCTCCCTTTCTAGCCTCGTAATTGCCAAGCGAGATAGGGGATCCCCTAGATCCTCTTGTTCACTCCTCTTCCTCGTGTACTTGTATGAACCCCAACCCTTTGTGCATCACACAAGAGGCGAGGAGGCTAGGAAGCAGATCGATCAAATTTGTATTTTTTTATTATAAGTTCGACCCACTATTGGAGTTCGCTTATGCTGATTGACATGTAATTTATTTGGGATTGAATTAACGTGAGGCAGTGTGTTGGTGTTTCACATCATATGTCTCTACATACTTTGTGTCTGGTTTAGGTAGCTAACACAGGCGACATATATGGTTGGGAGGGCCCACCAATCCAACCACGTCTGCCTTGTATCTCTATTGTACATTATCTCTCGAATGCATGTGGTAACACTTTGATTTATATACTTTTTATTGGATTGATTTGTGAAGTATATTCGTTGATGTGTATCGCTCTCACATTTATCACTATGTATCATTCTACTTGTTTTGTATCTTATTCATTGTATTTTCTATGCTATATATATTTTGTTAACATTTGTTGTGATGCAAGTATCCAATGTTTCTTGTATTCATATTTTTTTTAGTGGGTGTGAATATTGATGTTGTGTGTGGTTCAAGTATACCAGAATAGGTCCATTCACTTGCCAAAAACAGAGTATTGATCCATATGATCAATGTGTGTATGAACCCATGAAATTGAACCTTGGCTAAGCCTTTCTTTTCCATGCAAACATAGATAGATTTCATTTTTGTGCACAATTTGGTGTGCTACCACAGAATTCATTGATTTCACAACGTTATGTTTGAATTGCAAAGTGTGAGAGAGCACACTAAGGCCAATGTCAAGGTTTGCTTCCATCCTTGTTGTACAGTGGTCGCTTGGTCCAACTAGCATGACAGATAAGGTCTTATTAATCAAGGACATTTTAGGCAACCTCAGTGACCTTAATAGATTTATAACTCTTTCCCTTTCCCTTCCTTTTCTTGTTGTGTTTATCCTTACAGTGAACCAAATATGAAACTTAGTTTGAAGTCACTTTAATGAGATATGAATGCAACAATTGTCCTGTTCAATAAGATTGTCGCATGTAATCCCTATAACCATCTTTCTTAAGTCTATTGTCAAGAGAACAAGTTCCTTGGGAGTATGCTTTCCATTGGTTTGGTTTTCCATGCCAATTCTTTTCATAGTGATAGGATAAAAACCCATCAATAATCTGACCTCTGCACATATAGTGTAGTATCTCAAAGTTTACAAATATCCCGGTTGATAATTTAAAGTCGAATCCCTTAAGCAATTAAACCGACCAACAATGGCCATCTCTACATTAATGAAATCACATGTAAAAAATGTATCAGCGTATTCTTTCATAGAAATAAAAATCAGCTCAAGAGGATAACTTTAGAGTATATGAAAGGAGGATATCTTCAGGACATATGAAGTATGTATTTATCAGTTAGAACCCTAAGTTCTTGTTAAAGGCATTTTAAAAAGCTTAAACAAATGAACAACAATAATAATTAAAACAACCATGTCCACCATAACACACAACAAATTGTCTTCATTAAGGATCAATGAATCTCAAGTAACTCTGTTAAGAAAGACATTGAATGGTAAGCTCAAACAAGCTTAAATAATAATTTCATTAGTTGCATGCTACTTTGGTTATCAATGTGACATATTTGGATGCTAACTTATCATTTCAAGAATGTGTTCATTACATGGTAGTAATCATTGAGGCAAATGACTAACTTCATTTGCTCAAATAGCCAGTTTGATACAAACATCGATCACCACATACACCTACTCATACAGTGTCAACATTTCAATAGCCTTATTGAAAGAAATATGAAATATGAACAACATAATACAATAAATTATATATTTCTTGATATTAAAAAAAAATATTAACAAAGATTAAATTGGAAAGAAATAGCAATTGCCATTATATATTACATACTTTTTCAATATTAAAATATAAACTAATAGTGAAATTATCAATGAGTAACCAGAACTCTAGCATAGATTTGAAAGGTTTAAGACTACCATTTTTTAAAAGACAAATTTTCTCTTTCTAAGATAAAATAAATGACTATTTTCTCATTAATTATAATATATTTTCCACTTTCCACCACTCACTGTAATCACACTTTAAATATTTATACACATCCAAATTTTAAGTGGCTGACTATGATTGTGGTTCATATGTAGCTCCAAGCTACATATGAACCACGATCTTCCCAACTCAAAACTAAACTCAAAATATTCCAAGAAACTGGATTTTTATGGCAGCAGTTTTAAACATGGTCTTCCTTCAAGCTTAATAATAGTGTGGATCATGGGGCATGTGGTAAAAATTTTTAATTTCTTTCACATATTCTCCAGTGCTTCTTAAATCCATAACTAATGTGAAATTTTCCTTTTAATGCATATAAAAACCAAAATGTAACTACAATATAGGAAATCTTAAGGACGCTCAAGTACTTTTTTCAAATTACTTTTGAAACCTAACATAAAAACCTATCTATTAAGCTCTCAATCTCATATATATTAATCACTAGGAGGAATTAAAAAATAATTGAGTTACAATCATTTGAGTGCTTAAAAAACATAGAATTAAGATGAATATATGCTAGTTTATTTTATTTTATTATCGTGGTTAGCATTTATTTATTATTTATTTCAATTTAACGTCATACATTAAAATTTTCTATTTTAATTTAGAAGAAAAAGTTATTTTAATGTTCACGAGGTTAACGATAGCTTATGAGATGGATCGCTTCTCTATCTGGCTCTTGTATTCTACCATTTTACTATGAAGTTTCACAATAAACTCTCCCAACTTCTCGACAATGTCCTTGCTAAATAGAATATCCCAAGAGCTAGCTGCCAAAATATCTGTATAACTTTCTCTGTTGTCTTTGAAGGCCTCACATTCTAAAATGAAATGCTTTTCTGTTTCCACTTTTCCGGAAAAGAAAAAAATACATAGTCTTTCCTCCCATACTTCTTTTGGCCTTTTCCAGCGCCCTGTTTCACAACGGAGTTGATGCGAATTAGTCCTGAATTGAGCAATAAGAATTTTGGCTCTCCAAGAAATATTGGCCGCTATGCATGCTTTTTTTTACGATTATGAGAGGGACTAAACTCTTCAATATAGTGTTTTTTCTTTCTCCCTAACTCCTCCCAAGTACATTTGTGAAACTTATCCATAACAAAAGTTTTTATCTCTTCACTGTTTGTGGGACACGTGCTCTGTTGAGAATTTGGAGGGTTGTAGGTTAATACAAATTTTCTTCTTGATAATTACTTGTGAACTTATTTGCGTTAGTTATGTCTTCTCTTAGTTAATATTTCATAAAGTCAATTATCAAAATGCACAAGACACAAAAGTTAAGCTCCTAGAGCCAGGGCAAAACCTCTCTTTCTTGGAGAGGAAAACCCGCAAAGAATTCTTCTTATAGATCTTCAAATGACAAGTACCATGACCGTGACACAGACCATTAATCTTCTTATGCTTCCAAGACCTTGTCAATGATTGATTATGTTCTTCTACACTGTCCTTCACTGACTTGCACCTTTCTACACCAGATAGCTCGGTCTCTACACAAATTCTGCTTCCTTAGGGCATTGAATGTTTACTTACCTCAGCTAGATGCAATCATAACTTTAGCACAATCACTATGCACTTTGTTGTACCTTTTATCTCACGCTTTGACACAGTTAAACCTTCTTTGGCACCTTGATCTATTCTTGAATGCAGCCTTCTTTAACAATGTAATCCACACTTGAATACACCCTTCTCCAGCACTATTATCCGCACTTGAACGCAACTTACCTTAGCACAGAAATCTGCACTTAGATGCGGCCCTAGAAGTAGCCCTAATTAGAGGACTGTGATCCACACTCACTTCAGAATTTTCACGTTATAGTGTTACAAACATCCGCAATCTTCAGGTGATGACTTGTTGTTGCTACTATGCATTACCCATAAACGTTATAGATGAGTATCCACAGATCCTCTTCAGACTTGTCTGAATTCCTGTTCCCAAATCCGCATTCCTGTAGTGATTTCCGCAATTGTTGTTGTGGTAGATCTGCTTATATCCTTTCACAAATAGTCCGCAAACTCCTCAGACTTGTCCGCAATTGTTGCTATCCAAATGATCTGTAGTCTTCCCTTATATATAGTGATTTATTCTCATCCTTTAGGCCGACCATCCAAATGCATTAGGCTAACTATTATATAGCAAGTATGCCGACTTGACTTTGTTATTTCTTTAGCATTTCGTGAGGCATTATTTCAGCAGCGTTTGAAGGTTGACTTTACTATATCATGGAGCTTGATGTACAAGGTCATGGAGCATATGAAAAAGACTAGATCTTATACTTAACTTAAACCTAATGGACATCAACAAGAAGTCCTTCTACTTAATAAATCACGCTCATGAAACCCATGAAGCACATACAACAAAAATATATATTAATTTGACTTCTTCTTTTACATAATTACATAGTCAACATGAAGACCGACCTACTTACACTTTTCAACACTCCCTCTTAACTAGGGAGGTATTCATATAGATACATGGTCATTTTCAAACTGAACAATCTCATAAGAAGAATCAGATTGGTAATCGCATCTGTATATCATCATATCAACCAACATTGTCCTAGTGCAAGGCCTTGAATAACAGCCCCATCTCTTAACGAGATAATGGGCTACAATGTTGGCGAGACACATGACTTATAGACACCATCGTCATTGTCTCTCCAAGGTACATACTCCAGCTGGGTGTTCCCAAAGTATGACCTTCTTGGACTATTCTTCTCTTCGGTAGCTAGCCCTCAAAGAATATTGGTCCCCGACTACTCTTATCTTGAATGCCCTAATACATTCTCAAAGAGTATCGAATGCCAGATGATTACCCAATCATCCATTATGTCTTCCCAAGTGAAGACAAGAATGATGTGTCTATCTCTCCCTCTCAACTAGGGAGGACCTATTCCACTAGGGAATGTACTCATTCCTATACAAGGAATGTACCTAAGCTTATTCTTAGGAATTACCAAGTTTCTTCCAAGTAAGAAACTTATCATCAGGCTCCCTCTTAACCAGGGACTTCCAGCAGCAATGATGAGACACCCAGCTATTCATGAAGAATTCATGTCCTTGATGTCATGGATTTCGATATTGAGGAATCTTCAACTTTAGCTTCATAGGGCACAGATCATCCATCACTTTCATCCTGAGTCATGCTAGCTATCATAAAGTGATTCATTAGACTTCCTTATCTGGTCCACTGTTATGCCATGTTGCTTTCCTTCGAATCATCTCCAATGATCATACATCATTTCTCATGATTAGCAGCCCTGCATAAATTCATCCAGATAAACATATACAAATGAACTTTTTAGAAAAAAAGTTACCTTAGTGATGATCTTTCACCATGACATCTTTCTGTAGGCATCGACATCCTTCATACATATTGACATATCTCCTAATGATATGTTTTTCCAAGGGTCTTCTTCTTTACCAGACTTCCGTCAGAGTCTAAATATCTTCCTAGGAGATCTCCTAGTCACATCTTCTTGGCCTCCGGATGATATTTGCCTCTTGACATGGTTGCATTTCATGATCTCTTCCTCTCTGCACATTCTTCATTCCCATGACATTACAAATTTTCCAATTTCTTGTTTATGTACAACCACCTCATATTCTATGAGGACATATTATGTTGATTTCATTTGTCAGTGCACTAAGAGATCCTTCTTCATAGATCATACTTCTAAATATGAAATTCTATTACCTGCAACCATATGACATGACTTCACAGCATCCAATATCAGCACATATGTTTGCATACCTCATATATATTTCCTTGAGTTATCCTGTAGCAATTTCTCTAGAATGAATAACTTCATTCATTTGGCCTACTTCATCAATATCTCATCACATCCCAGAGTTTTGTCACCATGATGACTCTCGATCTGATGACTGCTTTACTTTAGTAGAGAGATTTTCCAGAAGTTGTTTCACGGAGAGATCCTTTCATGCTTCTATTGAGGTGCTTATTAATGTACATTGCTTTCTATTATACAATTTTACAATCAATCAGAGATCACTTAAAGAGAAAGATGATCTCAATCATAATAGAGATCTCTCTCTTCCCCCTTCTTGGATCTTTTAACATCAGGTTCTTCTCTTTCATTAGTGACATGGGCTTCTTCCTTTTTCCTCTTGTCCTTTCCAGATTTAGGACAATCTCTTTTATAATTCCCAAGTTCATTACATCCAAAGCATCGTACGTTGTCCATGTTCCTTCTTTTATTCTGAGGGCCAAATTTTCCGAATCTTCCTTTCTCCCTGTATGAGGTTGCAAAGGCATGATTCTCTTCACTTGGTCTTGTATCAGCTTTGGCCTTTACTCTTGTTTCCTCTATTTCACATGGAGACCATAAATCATGGAATGGGGTGGCTTCTTTCTTCCCATATAGACTAGAAGTGAAGTTTCCCCATTCCTCTGGTAGAGCATTCAGCACCATTGTAGTCATCTTTGTGTCAGACATCACTTCTCCCAGTTCCTGCAGTTGATCTCTTATTTCAGAAATCCTCATGAAATATGGAGTGATTCCTTCTTCCCTTGATAATTTCATTTTGTATAGTTCTTGTCTCAGAGAGATTGCTTCTCCGGCAGTACTCACAGAGAATAGCTCCACCAATTTCTCATATATTTGTTTTGCAGTCTTTAGTTTTTATAAATAGGGAATGAGAGTCTTTGATGGATTCTATGAGAATCTTCTGGGCTCTAATTTCTCCCTTCATGTACTTGGCATGGGCTAGAGCATCTTCTTTAGGGGGTTGAACAGTAGATTCTTCGATATATTCCATTATTTCGTCTTCAATTAAATTCAAGTCTATTATTTTCTTCCATGCACTAAAGTTTGATGACCCAACCAACTTGTTGCTTTCTTTACATTAAGGCATCTTGGTGATGATTGAGAATGAAGTCAAGGGTTTCCTTTCTTCAATGTTGATGTACTTGAACCCTTGATTATAAAAACTATCTTTAGAAGTTGAGGTTCTCTTCAAACAATGTCTTTAGTGCAAATCTTTGATGGCAAAGATTATTTTCTTGAATGAGTTGATCTTTTGAATGAGATAGGAGATCTTACTTGAAGTAGTTAGATAGTCTTCCTTGCAAACTGATTTGACTTTCCAACCCAAACTTTGATCTTCGCTTCTTTGAGTTTCTTTGTTGACAAGCAGCCCTTATGTTCAGCACCTTAGCTCTGATACCATGTTGAGAATTTGGAGGGTTGTAGGTTAATACAAATTATTTTATTGATAATTACTTGTGAACTTATTTGAGTTAGTTATGTCTTCTCTTAGTTAATATTTCATCAAGTCAATTATCGAAATGCACAAGACACAAAAGTTAGGCTCCTAAAGCCAGGGAAAAACCTCTCCCCCTTGGAGAGGAAAACCCGCAAAGAATTCTTCTTATAGATATTCAAATGACAAGTACCATGACCATGACACAGACCCTTAACCTTCTTATGCTTCCAAGACCTTGTCGCTGATTGATTATGTTCTTCTACACTGTCCTTCACTGACTTGCACCTTTCTACACCAGAGAGCTCGGTCTCTACACAAAATATGCTTCCTTAGGGCATTGACTGTTTACTTACTTCAACTGGATGCAATCATAACTTTAGCACAATCACTATGCACTTTGTTGTACCTTTTATCTCACAGTTCGACACAGTTAAACCTTCTTTGGCACCTTGATCTATTCTTGAATGCAGCCTTCTTTAACAATGTAATCCACACTTGAATACACCCTTCTCCAGCACTATTATCTGCACTTGAACGCAACTTACCTCAGCACATAAATCCGCACTTAGATGCAGCCCTAATTGGAGGACTGTGATCCGTACTCACTTTAGAATTTTTACGCTATAATGTTATAGATATCCGCAATCTTCAGGTGATGACTTGCTGTTGCTACTACACATTACCCATAAACGTTACAGATGTATATCCACAGATCCTCTTCAGACTTGTCTGAATTCCTGTTCCCAAATCTGCATTCCTGCAGTGATTTCTGCAATTGTTGTTGTGGTAGATCTGCTTATCTCCTTTCACAAACAGTCCATAAACTCCCCAGACTTGTCCGCAATTGTTGTTTTCCAAATGATCCGTAGTCTTCCCTTATATATAGTGATTTATTCTCATCCTTTAGGCCGACCATCCAAATGCATTAGGCCGACTTGACTTTGTTATTTGTTCAGCATTTTGTGAGGCATTACTTCAGCAGCATTTGAAGTTTGACTTTACTATATCATGGAGCTTGATATACAAGGTCTTGGAGCATATGACAAAGACTATATCTTATCCTTAACGTAAACCTAATAGACATCAAGAAGAATTCCTTCTACTTAATAAATCATGCTCATGAAACCCATGAAGCGCATACAACAAAAATATATATTAATTTGACTTCTTCTTTTACATAATTACATAATTACATAGTCAACATGAAGACTGACCTAGTTACACTTTTCAACATGCTCAAGAAAATGCCCCATTTGCTAAACCATTTGTTATTTATCCGCATTCAAGTCTTCTCTTGTGCACAATATGTCATTAAACACAACCTTAGGTCATCTACCCTCTTCCATTTGCTCAATTTTTTTTAAATTTATGACTCGCACCATAGCTATTTCTTCAATAGGAGCAGCCCATGTTTCACTTAACAAGATAGCATAAGGAACTGCACTTTTAATTTTGAATTTGTTTGTAATCACACGCTTCTGAATTTTCTCAATTTTTTTCCACTGCATGTGAGATGTATTGTTGGCCCACAGTTCACAACCGTAGAGAATCACTGGAATCACTAAAAGCCCAAAAAGAGTTAGAATGGTTTTCCAGTCCCTTAACTCTGCCTCTCTACACCTATTTTGAAAAGCATAAAATGTTTTCCAAGCCCCCAAAGTTCTTTTCTTTCTACATCCATCCCAACTTAGATTTTTGTTGAAGTCAATTTCGAGGTATTTGTAATCCGCAACTTCTTCCAGAATGTTGTCTTCAAAGTAGAACGTATGCAGGTTATGTTTTTGTTTGTTAGAGAAAACCACTACTTTCATTTCGTTGATATTGACTTGCATCCCCACATTTCTACAAAAATGCTCAAGGGAAAGTAAGTGCTCTTGCAAACCAAGAGCAGATTTAGCAATAAGAATAAGGTCATCTGCACACAAAAGAAGCCTTATAACAAACTTGCCCAAATGTATACCATCATCCCCTTGCGAATTTAGCCACTCTTCAAGTTTGTCGATATATAAACCAAAGAGGGTAGGAGACAATGGGAAACCTTGTTTGACCTTGATATCGCTTCTAAAACTTTCAGAAATGCCTACTAAAGTTCTAATTTTGACTTTCACCTCTTTGTACAGCCTATGCACAGTTGCTTGCAAATGCCTGGGAACCCCAAGTTCCTCCATTCTGTGCCAAAGCTCATCCTTAGGAACCGTGTCAAAGGCTTTTCTGAAATCAACAAAGCAACAAAAGACTTCTTCCTTTTTCTCCCAAACTTTCTCAATGATGTGCCTTAAAGTTATATCATGATCAATTGTGGAATGTTTAGGTCTAAAACCTGCTTGCCCTTTAGCACGTTTATCTCTTTCTTTTTCCCACTTGCTAATTTTATTTTCTAACATGCTTCCAAATAACTTTGCTAACAAGGGGTTTATCATTATGGTCCTATAGTTGGAGGGATTATTGATGTCACAACTCTTGAAAAGAGGTATTTCCAAACTAGTTGTCCAATCAGTGGGGAACCCCTGTTGTATGATGTTGTTGAAAATTTTTGTAATGTGAGGTGCAAGAATTTTAAAGCCCCACTTTAGATACTCTACTTGGAGTTCAACTAAGTCTTTTGCTTTTCCAACACCCAACTTTTTGATACCCATCTCTACCTCTTGCACTATGAAGAGTTTTGTATCAGTGTTGACCAAGAGATGATGGTCAACCTTGGGATCTTGCTCATAAAGTCATTTTGCATTGTCAAACCATTTAGAAGTTGTAATATTGCTTTTGGTTTGCATCTTTCTTGGTTGGAGATCCTTCCAAAATAATTTGGGGTTATTTTTCCCAAGGAAGATTAGTTCTTCTCTCCTTGAAACCATGAAATCATCCTTTTTCTTCCTTAATATCTGCTTGTAAGCTTTGAGCTTTATGTTATCCTTGTTTGACTCTTTCCACATTCTCCTTGCCTTTTTGAATTCCTCGTCAAATCAAGCATTGACCAGAAAGCAATTTTTTTCAAACTTCTTACCTTTTGCTCTTTTTCACTATGCAAGTGTGCTTTGAATTAAATGTGTTAATTTGTGACCATGCAGGTCCTGAAATGGGATTTTCTCCTTCTCGAAGAGCCTCTCTAGCGCTAATTTGAATGTATTACAATTTTCTGGAGTCAAAATAATTCTTCCCTTTGGAAGATTTTGTTGAACATACTGAGTTTTTGACCCTAACTACTTCTTTCTAGTCCAAGAGAAGCTTAAATAAATTGGCTTGTGATCTAATTTTAAGTCCCAAAGCTGATCTCCAATCAAAACTTCCTCCATTTTCTCACACAAACTATGTGAGAAAATTACATAGTCTACTACACTTGCTCCATTGTAAGTATTGCAAGTGAAATAACCAAACTTTTCCCATCTAGTCAAACCATTACAAATGACTAAATCGAAAGCCCCACATAGAGTAAGCAATTTTTCACCAAAGAATGCTAGCTTGCTCACTTGCAGCCCTAGCATTGAAATCATCCACAATAATGACTTCACCTAGGTGAGAATATGTTGCAATATCTGCCTTTAAGGTTGTAAAGGGACCTTTGTGGTCAAGCCATCTACTATTGTAGATTTTTTAAACTTGCGGTGCAAAATAGCATGCTGTAATTCTGATGTGATTTCCATTTTCTGATATTTAAACCAAATGAATTGTTTATTTGAGTCTTCATTTTCTAGCTGAATGAAACGAACTTCTTTTTCTCTCACTAATACCATGATACCCTCGCGTCCTTTGCCATTTCCTGCAAACCTTGTTCCACACTGCCATCTTCCAGTACCCTTCAAACAAAGGTGTCATGCACCCTTCATGCTCGTGTGTTTCTATGAGGCAAATTATGTCTATATTCTGCAATAGGCCCTAACCCAAGTCCTCTTCTCCATGGGTAACCTCTGCAGTTCCAACAAACTAACCTTAAAGAAACCTGGGTATGACTTGATTTCTATCTGTTTTGACATGCAAGACTCGCATTTGAGTATTTGTCCCTGATTTCCCATACTGACCTTGCTCCCTGATTTCATGTTAAAGAGTTTGTTGTCTCTTCTTTATTATCATCTTGCTGCCCTTTTTTGGAAGAAGGTCCTAATCGCTCTATCACAACTTTACCCTTATAAATCCATGCTCTTTTTCCCTCATCTCTTGTTGCCCTAACCTTTGACATTTCCTCCCTCCTTTCCTCTTGTTGTCTTACAATTAAATCTTCTTCTAGAAAAAAGCGATAACCCCTCAAGAGTTGCTTCTTGCTTAGAATGATATCTTCATCACGCAAACTAGGCATGATGACTCTTATGGGCCTGGCTCTCTCACTGTTAAACTTTCCTACCCTCCATGCTTGGCATATTTGTCCTTCCAATAGCAGCTTGCCTTTCAAGAAGTCCCTTGCAAGGTCAAAAGTAGATTCATTTTTCTCATAGTTTTCCACCCCTTTAATAATTATTTTCGCTGCTATATCTTGTCTTTCCTTTCTTTCTCTATCTTACATGTTGCTGACCCGAAAGTTTGTCTCTCCTTCCCTATTAGCAAAATTGTTAATAACTTCAGCCCAAGTTTTGGAAACTTTTGTGGAGCCTTCTTTCCTTTCTTCTCTTGTTGTCTATTTGGACAACCACTTTCCCTTTAACCTGGGATGGTTTCGCATTCACCAACTCTGTACTCTCCACTACAATTTTCATCATGTTTTGCACATCTTCCTTCATCCACTGCCATTATGTCTTCCCTATTAGGAGAGCTTCCTATAGCAATGCCACTTGCTCCTTCAAAATTTTATTGTTTTTTGCTAGAGCCTAGTTCTCAATTGTTATTACATGAATTGTATGCTCCATTTCCTGCTTTTAGCTTCTAGAACCTCCAACCTCTTTTTTGCACTTAATAATTCCGTCACATAGAGATCAGATGACCAGGTGAGAGGTGTGGATGTGGGACTGTACAAGGCAGAATCATCAATGATTTTTCTTTTTCCTCTGGGTTTGTTGCCATATGCTTGCAAAGGGACTTGTTTGAATATTGCTTATTGCGAAGGGCCCGAGTACTTTTCTTTTGAGTCTGTTTTTTCCTTGTCTGCTCCCATTTTAGACAGGCCAGTCTCTGTTTTAAAATACCTCGATACTATTTGACATTGACCCAAACCCACTTCCCAACTTTCGCTGATGAAGCAATTTTCACTTGTCCTAGATCATTTGTTTCCACGAGTTCTAAAATTTCTTGTGGCGTTATCATGTTTGTATGGATAAATAATCCATGAAGGCAACTCTTTGGCAAGGGTTTCTATGGTGGTGAGTTCGGTGTGTCATATAATTCCCATCCAGCGTTTAAAACCCCCAGTGTTTAATACACGACATTAACCACAAGTCGCAACTTTGAAATTTCTTGTTACAGTGTTGCAGACTTCTAATTGAAGGTGGAAAATTCAGATATGTGCTTGTTAATAAGCCATTTGCCATATAAATTTGATTGGGGTGTTGCGGGCAATGGAAATGAAAGCGAGCGCCTGAAAACGATAAAAATCCCCAACTGGTCACGCTTCCCCGTGCTCAAAGTCCCCTGACAGCATCACTTAGTATGATGGAGAAGTTAACAACATCCTCGCCTCTCTCCTAGGACAATTTTATGAACAGAGAGTCTATGGAGGCTTGACAAAATTCAAATGAATGGGTGCCCGACAAAGTTCAAGAGCATGTGCAAGGATTCCTTCAAATACCCATAGTTTCCGGGAGCTCGTTTGAATGTACGAGGACTTCGAATACCCATAGTTTTACTTCCGGGGAGCTCGTTTGGTGTATTAATGTGACAAACATATAAACATATACGTACGTTATAGATATCATCCCAATTGAAACTCTTCCAATTGTCCTCTATCTCCTGAGCATTAAAAGCTTATGAACAATTGGAAGATTGTGTCGTTGAACCACTTAGGCCACCATGCTCTAGATAGCCATTTACTCCATCCAATCAGTAATAATCACCTTGAAATTTATGCGTATGTTCAATGAAAACCCTAACCAGTGATAAGTGAGCATAATACACATCTTTTGATAGGAGAGGATGAGACCTATATGTTACATAATTTCAACAATCGGTAGAACAAGGACATTTCCATTTGAATATCAGGTATCCATTTCAGTTGAATGTCTCGACATCTGATATGCCAAAATCGTAAATGAACCTATTTATATTATAAAAGACAAATTTAATATTTGCATGATATGAGCCTTCCATTGATATAAAAAAAATTCTTTAATGCCATTGCCAATTTCTGTAGAAGCAGACTATATGCATAACTGAACTAAATTGAAGCAAAGTTCTTAGGTGCATTGTTCAGGTGATTTTTTTTTCCAAAAAAAAAATACAGTATTAGATGGAAATTCTTACTGCATATCTTTGATGAAAAGACTTTCCTCGTGAGAATGTTTAACATCATACAACTGTCAACAATTTTGTAACCAACATGGTCAAAATTCAGGGTTATATGTTACAGCACAATAATATCAATTACAAGAGATGATGCTGAATTTATCTCAGACATGTTTAAGACTTAAAGTATGTGTTTGACTGAACCGGGAAGTCCAAGATTGTTATTCCCAAGAATATGAATAAAAGAATGTCAGAACTGTAAAAATCACACCTTTGCGGGGGAGGGGGGAATTATCACCAGAGTTGCTTAGCACTAATTTCTTCAACAAGTTTGATCAGTCCAGGATAAGCGAATGGGCATTTTCGTTGTCCAGAAAATTTTATCGTGAGGCTGATGACAGGTACATTTGTTCATGGAAAAGAATACTTGATTCTTGATGTGGCCTTTCGTTGTTTGGGTGAAGGAGTTGGCATTTGCAACCATGGAGATGAATATAGTTGAAAACAAAAGTACTTTACATTCAATTTCTAGCGTTAAAGAGTAGGGAAGTGGAGTATTGAGAAGACCAAGACTAGTTAATTTACAAATGTTAGCTTCCTCTTGTCTTCTGTAGCGCAGATTAAGGAACTACAAAGACTGGTTGCACAACACAGTTTAAACCAAATGATTTGTTTTTTCCGTTGGTGATTGCTTATTTTCACTCCCATTTTTATCCCACTAACATACTTTCCTCTGATAAGTTGTGCTGTAAAATCTGGTTCTCCTCTGTCCTGGAACATTGACCATTCAATCATACTGAATTAGTTTTTGTCAAAAAATATAGTACAAATCTGAAAAACGTTAAAACAGACCTCTATACTAAATATACGTAACAAGAAAATTGTCGTTCTTGTCTAGCCGAAACAAGCCTGAATACCATAAACAACAAAACCAGATTTCAAGATCAAACAATTCCAGCAAACCCTCCTCTAGATAGACATTATCATTCAGGACTCTAATGTTTACACTACTGATAAGACCAGACATTTCAGAAGTTGTTTCAGAGAGAGAATATTAAGAAAAGTTCGAAGCAAAATTTTCCAATATTGGTAAGATTCAAGAGTAGAGCTTTCCCAAGATAATTAAAATAACTAGTTCATGAATTCTATTGAAAATTAAATTGTTACAACTCAAAAGATGGGCTTTATAAATGTCCTTTAGCATATCAAAATTATAGAAGCTTGAAATTTAAAAGTGTTATTTGGTTAAAGGAATCGCAAATTTTACATAACAGTGTAGTTCAGGAACAAAGTCATGACTTCGCCATTCAAGATCAATCCTTTGAGCTGTTGAATATGTTTTCCCCAGAGTTTTCCTTATAGCAGGGGCAAGGCTTAGGGGCATTCAGTAAAGACAAAGCCTCTCCACTTTAGGCCTAGAGGAAGTTCATAAAGGTACACGACTTTGAGCATACAAACACAGTGGGGACCTTCCTGCTGGGCACCTTTATTCCATATACACGACTTCATAAGAAATGAAAGAAGACACTGTATTTGAAGATTTTAGGAGGATGAACTGATACTAATATTCATTCATCAACAAACACAAAAATAGAAAGCATAATGGGGGTTATAAAACGAATCCAACAACTCAAATATACATAGAAGGCGAAGTGACTAGTACACATATCAAACATCATGAAACTCTTTCAAATTTATATCGCAACATGGAAAAAACAAAGCCAGAATTTTGAATACAAAATCCTCAAAATCTCCATAACATCAAGATGTATATGAATCCAGGGGACCATAACCAGTCTTTCATCAACACAATAATCTAAAAGTGTAATGTCCCCAATTTTTACATTATCTTGTGATGAGATTAGGAGGAGTCTCCAGAGCTTATGTCAGCCAGGTCACAGGTGTTGGATTACTCCATTGGTGGGCCCGGAGGGTTTTAGAGGAGTTCTATGCATTCGACTGGGATCGCTTACCATTCCACACAGTTTTCTCTTGGTTCCGTTGCATTCTGATGATTTCCGTAAAATGTCGTTATTAATAGGCATATTTTAATTAATTACACTTAAGGTGTTTTTTCAGGCTTATTACTTGGAGAAACACCTTAGTGTAATAGCCCATTGGAATCGGGGTGAAAAGATCTATATGAAAGATGATGAAAAGGGGCTTTGGGAGGCCAATGTGACCACAGAGGCAAATCAAGCATTTTCCATCATTAAAAGTGACTTTAATTAGTTTATAAAAGTCACTTTATTAAATAAAGGAAAAGTGCTTTTAAATATTTAATTGGAAGGAAAAGGTGAGTTATAAAAAGGGAAATGAGAGGGTCTCTTCCTCATTCTTTCACTTGCTTTTTGAGATAGGAGTTTTGGAGAGTTTTGAAAAAAAATTTAGGGTTTGGGAAACTCTAGCTGTCATATCTGGTTTTGGTGTTGAAACTAGACACCCTAGTTGGTTCAAAGAGTGAAATCACACAGGTTTAACAGTTGGGATTCAAAGAAGAAAAAGATTAGTTGGAGATGTTGATGTAGAAAAGTGTTATCAGTTGATTTTATGTTCTTATTTGGTACTTTCTATCTCATCTTTTCAAGCTAAAGAGAACCACGAGTTGTTGGAAGGGGGTCGAAACCCAACATTAAGAGGAGGTTGAACAGTGCTAAAGAGGCCTGTGCATTAATGAGCTTGCCTTTGGTCGAGTTTGTAGTCAAAAGGGAGGCCGAAATCATACCCAACTCAAGGGCTGAGTTGCTGCTCATTCTTTGGTCGAGTTTGACTATTATACAGGGTTGAAATACCAAGGAAATAAGCTTGAGTTTCTCTGCTGTGTTTTTGTTGGAGTTCTGGGCTAATGCCTTTTGCTGGTGCGAGTTGGACAGGACCAAGATTCGTTGCTTGCTTGGTTGTACATGTTGCCTGAGGGTGTATCTCCTACACACAGGTTTTTTGCTACCCACAAAGGCCACAAACCTTGTCATTTCTGGGCTCTTACATAAGGGTAAATGTCTGGTCCTATGTATTTAGCTTTTAAACACTTCTGGGCAGCTTGACAGTGAAATGCACATAATACATATCAGTTAGAGCCTTGCTGGACTGAACAGGTGGCCATACCTTGGAAGTCTGGAATGTTACTTTGATATTTGGGCAGCATATTTATCAATCAAAGTGCTGGAGAGTTTCCTAAAGAAGACTGATATATATATATATATATATACCCATTAGTGTTGGCAGCCACTTAATCTCAGGTTCAATCCTTCTGATATGTTCACTGTGTATTCAATTTCTTTTTTATGAAAAAGGTTTTCCTGTGGGTGTTATTATCATGTCTCAATAATGTGTTAATTTCTGGGTTATTGGGAGCTGTCATAAAGTGTTGGGTCTGCATATTATCTCCTGGTATCGTATTTCTCAAGTCAAGTACAAGACTGTCACTTCAGATGGACTGAAATTGTTGCATGTATCTTTGCTAATGGTTGTCACTAGATATCAGGTTCTATAGTTCTGATTTCTTCACTGTGTATTCATATTTTCAATGAGAAAAACTATTGTGTGGGTTATATTGTTACCTATCAGCAGTATTTTAAATTTCTAAGTTGATATGAGGAATGTATGTTTGTTTTTGGGAAAGTTGGTTGGTACATGAAAGTATTGAATGCATTGCTCAGAAAACAAAATTATAAAGAGCACCTACAGCAGAGTGTAGACATGTTTGAAGAAATTCATCACTGAAAACTCAAACCAAAACTCGTAAAATTTTAACAAAAACTAGTAATGTTACAGTTTGGTATCTTACAGTGGTATTAGAGCCTTAATATTGGCTTGGTCGTGGGTTGTTGTTAAAAAAACAGAGCATGTTCTTGGACAGCTGTTGGGTTCAAAGGGAAGACTATAACAAGGGAAATATGCTTCCAAGTCAAAGAAGAATTGTTGGCCCAAAAATTTGAAAACTATAACAAAACCTTTGCAAAAGTGATAGAGCACATGGAAGCATGGGTGTCGACATCAAAGGCAGTAAATAGAAAAAGGAATAGCAAATCCAAAGATGAAAATGTAATCAAGGACCAGCAAGCAAGGGTTGAAGATGAAAACCATAAACAAACCTTCCAGGATGAATTGAGAAAAGTCACACCCGTTGAAAATGAAGCTATCACAGATTCACCCTGACAGGTTGGAACGAGAGGTTGGGATGAAAGGGAATCAGAAATTGTTACAGTCATTGAGGGAAGATGAAATTTTGCGTACTTCAGTTTTGGCGGCTGGGCAAGGGCCAACCCGGCTAAGCCAAGCCACATTGCCTCCGGAACATAGATTCTGGTTTTAGAGATTCTGAGACATGAAGTAATTTGGTATACTTCTGGCTTTATAAAAATTCCAGTAAAAAGGGTGGGACGATGGTCGGGCTGAGACCTGTTTATCCGTAAGATGCTGATTCCGGGCAATAATTGATAAAAAAAAGGTGAGTTTCCCAATGGTGGGTTGAGTCTGCAGTTCTTGTTTATTGTCCTTCTTGGAAGGAGTACAAAGAAAATTATGAGACCACAACAGTTCATGATGATTCCCAAGAGGTGTGCAAAGATGATAATGTTGATTTTTGGGTAGCATCAGATGTGCTCTAGCTCCGAAACTTTGAGGAGGGGCTAAAACACATGAGATCTCCAAGACCCAGAAATCGTTTGGAGAAATTCCACCCGAAGCTTAAGTTATTCAAATAACTAATTATTTTAATGGGGACCCTAATTCTAACTTAGGGAAATTAAATATTTAAAGTGAATTAATTTAAACATGTGGGTGAGAATGTTCTAAGTGACGAGGATCAAGTATTTTCCTATGGGTCTTTTCTAATCTTAGCCTTGGCCCGTCGATTAGAGATTACATCACAATCGTTGATTCGTCAACTGGAAAAGTATTAAAGGAAGGCTTGGGGTCAATCGGAGGAAACAAACAGTGGATCTAAGAGATCGAATTCTTCTAATGAAGCAGTGCTCAGACGAAGATCAGATCTGAGTGATTCAGAGAAGCAGTGAGGGGCAGATGCAGTAATTGGTCGGAGGACCAAGGGTACATTGCAAAGCAAGGGTAGCAGAGACGCAGAGGAAGCAGCACAACCACTAGGAGAGGTGACACAGTCCCTAGAGGGGATGATGCAAGCCCACGCAGGGGTCACGCACGGGCAGCGCAGAGCATCCGAGGGACAGTCCAGAATCAGCTAGCGATCGAGGTTTCTAAGCCGATAGGGCTGAAACTCGATTTTTGGAGAGGCAGATCAACACACAAGAAGGGTGACGCAGTACATCATCTAGACCCACGCAGGCTTACATAGTGGCAGCGTAGAGGCTGTGCAGAGGAAGTTAGGGTTTCACCAATGACTGATTCGGATTTGCCGGGACTTGCAGAGTGAGGTAAAACTCACGATTTATCTTTGTCTGCGGAGGTTTTCTCTGTTGGGTGAGCCAGATTATGGCACCCTAGATGTACTCAGAATACTGTTTCTTAATAATATAAACCCTCAGAACTACTGCATCGGTTTTCCCCCACTGGATTTTTCCAGGGACATTTTTCTGAAAAATCTGTGTGCTTTACTTATTTTCAGCACTTAATCTGTATAATTGTGTAGCCTGCAGTGTATTTACCTTGATTTTTTCCTAAATTATTCAGAAAATAACTCGTTAATTAAAAGAAAACAAGTGGAGAAGTAAATCAAATTTACTACAGTAGGGTTTCTGGTTCAGATTCAGA
Organism: Pinus albicaulis; assembly: GCA_034641835.2. Lineage (NCBI taxonomy): Eukaryota > Viridiplantae > Streptophyta > Pinopsida > Pinales > Pinaceae > Pinus > Pinus albicaulis. The sequence continues at coordinate 1,051,519,133 of CM076577.1, read as the reverse complement.
AATTTTCACATGGTATCAAAGCTATTGCAGATCAGGTAGAGTTGAAGCCATCAACGAAGAGACGAAGGAAAAATTTTGCTGCAGGAAGGCGGTTGTCCCGAGTGACAGTGCAGATCCAGGAAGAGGCAAGGAAGGGTGACACAGTCACCAGAGGGGCTCACGCAGAACTTGTGTCAGCCAGCTGAGGTGACGTTGTAGCTGCAGCAGAGGAAGTGCAGTGTTGCTAGGTCAGCGCAGAGGGTTGAGCCTCCGTCTTTCCAGTTGCTGTGGCTGGAAGAGCAGTTCATTTTTTCTTCAGGAGTTACTGGTGGGCATTGTTTCTATCGGTGCAAAACAGTGCCTCGTGGGGCTCTGACAAAGTAGATGGAACCAATTCCTCAGAAGACTTCTCGCCAAGAAGTCTATATCCAGTGTTGATCAACAACAAAGAGTGATAGAAGAGGGCTGATTCGACATCAATTGGCAAAGGATTTCCGAGGGGGAAATCATTTTTCAAAGGGAGTGTGGTTCCTTAGAGGGTTTCTAGTGCCAAGAAACCCAAATTTGAGTTTTGGTGGGGCAACAACAGAAGAGGGAGAAGAGAACCAGTTCGACATCTTTTGTTGAGCAGAGATGGCCACACATGGTGAGGGATCAGGACAGGTTGTATGGAGCATTCAACTTTGTCATATGGAAGGCCAGAATCCTGTCAATACTGGATGAGCATCGTATCAAGCATCTTGTCGAGAGCACAGTTGTTGTTACTGTTGACCTTAGTCCGCTTAAGAAGTATGAGGAAGCTCAACCGAAGGCTAAGCGCTTGATCATGGATGGAGTCAAGGATCATGTGGTCCCGACACATTCTTGAGAAGAACACTGACACATGAGATGTGGACTTCTTTGACCATATTAGTCGAGGGAATTATGTTCAAGGAAGATACTTCTTGAAATCCTGCTACGGATTATTCTAGATCTTTGAGAAGCGCAAAGACGATCGGCCCCTTCACTCACATTAGATTGAAGGCGATCGGTGATCGAGGTGGTTGTCGTGGGGGCCACAGGTTCACGCATGATGAAGATCTTATGGTGAGGACGCTACTGAATGCAATTTCCGATGAGTGGGAGAACTTTGTCCAAGGCATCTTGGTCATGGAGCAATGCTTCCAAGTTGGGAAAACATAGTGGGCAACCTTCGATAAGAAGAGATTGGGAGGATGACCAAGGGCGTGCATGAGTAGCGGAGGGACCAAGATCAAGAAGGCAGGAGGAGGAAGATGCAGAGCGCTCAGCATCTAAGGGACAACATGCGTGCGGTGAGAGGAAGAAGAAGAAAGACTTTTCAAAGGTTAGATGCTTCAGTGTGTGGGTGAATTAGGGACATTTCACTGCACATGCCCTATGAAAAAGAAGGGCAAGGGAAGGGTCGATTCGATGGCATGTCGCGGCTAAAGAAGATGATGTGGCCATTAGTGCTCATGTACCCTCGGGAGAATAGGATGGGTGACGATTGATCTCTGTAGGTCTTTTCAGAGTCGCGGTGATTGTGAGCATGATCCTTGAGGTGCCCAAACAACTTGGACTCACATACAAGCTACGTAGAGCCCTTAATGACATTTGAGACGAGATGACTAGAGTCGGTGGTGTGAGATGATGGTGGAAGAAGTGCTAGACCATTGAAGACGGGGAGCGAGCGAGGAAGCGAAGGCAACAACAACGCGAGTAGGTTGATGGACTTCAACATCTGCGAGCGTGAGTGATATGTAGTGCGGAAAGCAGATGAGCGAGACGAGAGGCACCAATGAGACAGGCATAGCGTATCAACGGAAGGGGTAGCCGGTATCAAGGTGCACGGAGCCCGGCTGTATGTCTAGTATGGGTAGACCTTTTTCAATTTCTTACTGCAAATCAGCTGAGCTGCGGTCCGGCGGTTCGCCGGTGGCAATGCATATAGAAGCAAAGCATGATGTGAGCATTTTGAGAGGGAGCTGTCGGTGACAAAATGAGGCTGGTGTCGGTGGCGGTGACATGGGCAACGTACGAGAAAGCAACGGCTGCTGTGGATGAGGGCAGCGAGCATCAACGGCGCGGGAAGACCGATGCTAGGAAATCGAGTGAATGCTTACGGTGAGAAGTGTTGCTAGAGCACATTCTCGCTAAGAGGGAGTGTTGATTTTTGGGTAGCATCGTGTGCTCTAGTCTCCAAAACTTTATGGAGGTGCTAGAACACATGAGATCTCCAAGGCCTAAAAATCGTTTGGAGAAATTCCACCTCGGAGCATAAGTTATTCAAATAATTAATTATTTTAATGGGGACCCTAAGTCTAACTGTAGGAAATTAAATAATTAATTTAAACGTAATAATTGAGAATGTTCTAAGTGATGAGATCAAGTCTTTTTTAATCTTAGCCATCGATTAGAGATTAGATCACGGTCGTTGATTCATCAAGCTTGGAAAAAGTATTAAGGGAAAACTTGAGATCGGTTGGAGGAAACGGGCAGTGGATCTAAGAGATTGAATTCTTTGAGACGAGAGGCGGTGATCGGACGAAGATAAGATGATCTGAGTGATTCGAGAGAAGCGGGTGAGGGGAGATGCGATGGCTGGTCAAAGTGACTCAAGAGTAGCATTTCGCTGAGCAAGTAGCAAGAGCGAGACACTGTGAGGGAGCACACAACCAGCGGGAGAGGGTGAGGCAATCCCTATAGGGGCTAATGCGATGCCCACACTGTTAGGCGCAAGGGCGACATCAGAGCATTCGAGGGACGGTCCATGATCGGCTAGAGATCTTGGTTTCTAGCGGCGAGCGGGAAACTCGATTTTTGGAGGGCGGGTCAGCACGGAGGAAGGGAGACGCGATCCATCGCGCTAGACCTATGCGGGCTTACGCGGTGGTGACACGTAGAGCGCGAGAGCGGTGCCCGGGTTTCACCATTGACGATCCGGATCTGTCGAGACTTGCGAGTGAGGGTGAAACTCACGATTTATCTTTGTCTGCTGAGGCTTTTCTCCGTTAGGTGAGTCGATTATGGCACCTAGATGTACTCAAATAGCTACTGTAGTCTTTAATAATATAAACCCTTTGAAGCGCTGCCACCGGTTTTCCCGCATGGGTGTTTTTTACTCGGAGACATATGCCGAAAAATAGTGTCCTTTTTTGCGATGCTTTACTTATTTTTCACACTGATCTCAGTATAATTGTGTAAGTGTAGTGTATTTCATGATATTTTCCAAATTATTCGGAAAATAACTTGTTAATTAAAATAAAACAAGTAGTAGTAAATTAGATTTAATGCGATGGGGTTCCTGGTCTAGACTGGGTCGAAGTACAAATAACACACAAGTGATCGCATCGTTCAAACTCGATCCCATCAATTGATGAGGTAAATGTGTGCTCACAAGTCTACTTGATAGTCATATAACATGGAAAGAAACCAATTGATAGATGATCTGCGAGACAATAATAGGGGAAGCCACAAGGCAATATGATGATGCACATCTGTGTATTGATCACAAATTATTGTTGGAGAGGTGCGATGGCACATGATAGTTTAGGAGGAAAGCCTCTCACTTGCAAATTTTTTAGCACTCTCGGGAAGCGAGTGATAGGTCTATACCTCATTTTAGGCAAAGATCTACCTACATCATGCTATCATGAGATATATCATGATGCACTCGTAGGGAATGAGGAGGAACTCGACGCCATGCTTACTTATGAGCTTGAGATTTCCCAGAGTCCTTGAGACACATTAGATGGCCCTTCAAGAATCACGGAGTTGACCCGTCTTTTGTATCTGGAGTTTAATTGTGTACATTCTTCTATGTGCAACCATCACACAAGATGATGTTAGGGACACTCACATTATTTGATAGAGGGCCTCCTATGATAGTGGAGCACGAGAGCCCCTAGATGAGCCGTAGCACTAGCAAAGAGGCATGTTCAAGAGGTTTTTGATTATACACCAACGGGATGTGGATATAGATATCTGAGATGAGGATACATCCATACGGGATCCGCGAGTTTCGGTTGACATGAGTGGAGTGGATACTAGAGACCTCTGGTTGGAATTGGGATCCGGGTGCGGTTTTCAATCACTTTACCGGAGTGCAGTGAAGGATGACTATGGCGTTGACGGGGTTATTGACCCAATGACCAAGCACTCACGTTCCTTCACACTTCCAACAAAATTTTGAGTCAGCACTAATGGCGAGTTGGTTTGATGGAGTGTGCGGACTTTATAGGAGATGTCTTGGCACATAACGTTCATGCATGTGGGGTTGCGGGGTGGTCGGCGCACGCACGGAAGAGTTATTACGGATGGGATGGACAATTTGTATGCCACCGGACGAGGCGATTATATGGGGATGATGTTAATACATTGATGTATTGGGCAGCAAGAGCACATGAGTGATCGGCACAATAAGATGGCATCCCCCATTAGCTTGTGATAGAGTCATGCCACGTAGGGTCTCACCAGGGACGAGAGAAGGAGGAGATATGGGATCACAACATGGTGGGTCCACTAGCAGAGTGGGCAGAATACATTGGCACATGCGGGATACCAAACGGTACACAGGTGTGTACGGTGACGCAGCCAACTTTCAAGTGGTAGGAACCCAGTGAAATGCGGGGATATGCCATGGTGTGCAAAGGTATCCAGAGAGTATGATCATGCATGCTATGCAATGGTGTATGGTATTGCATAATGAAATCTTGGGACATTGCTTCTAGGGAGACCTGATTGAGGCTGGAATCGTCAAGCATACCATGGGGTACGGCACCCGTGAGCCCAGGAGTGGACGAGGTGAGCGTCATGGAGCATAAATGATCCTTCGAAGAATGATCTCTCGATTGGAAACATCACTGATCGAGGTCGGAGAGCAGCGGGGAGACTTGCGGGACTGATCCTTGGGTATACTGTATAGAATCCTTGATCATGCGCTTGGGATCGATCCATGCCTATCATTTCCGGTATAGACATGATATGTTATAGAGGCTTTTGTTGTGTCTTCTGATGCTCTCATTACATATAGCGAGGACACGTGGGAGTCACCTAAGACGGTTGCGTGAATCACGGTGCATCGTGGACGGGAGAATGACTTCAGGTGAGGCATATGGTTGGAGCACGATGGTATGATCAGGATACAAGCATTAGTGGATGGTGTGACCCACTTTGCGAGACAACGTATAGTTCTACCCTTGAGTACTGACACTTAGGGAGATGATAAGGAGAGAGTTGCATGATGCACCTTCTGCGGGACATTTCGACGGCATTGCACGAGCATGTGTGCATAGTGGATGTGTAGGCCTCTTTTACAAGAGGGTGTGTGGGCTCCACACGGTAATTGGGTAGCATCACCAGTGGGGATGGGATAGCAAAGTCTGTTGTGGGATTTGGTAGGAGAACGTGCGATTTAGCATGCCAGATCTGATGTCGATGATACATGGTGTACAGGTTCCATTGGTTGCACACGAGGGATTGCTGTGATGAGGCACGAATGGGCGCCTGATAAGTTACACAGAGTGCTTTCATCGTGACAATTAGTTATGATCGTGACTGGCACAACGAGCTACGATGGCGGTCTCCTTTGTGCAGACCAACATGTAGGGCCCTAGAATACAAGTCTCAATGCCAACTCATCTATCATTATACTGGTGAGTTGGTCTTCACGGGAGGGAAGATCCTCAGATCTTCCATTGGACTCACGCATTGTGAGAGGGTGTTTCACTTCTATAGTGATTCATTGATGGCATCGTGAGGCGACATACTTGTTTGATTTATAGGTGGGCAAAGGACCCTTTTCGGCGAGGAGTTGGATTGTACTTCCAAGAATTCATTCTTAAGGTGCAAGAGGTTGGTTTTTTGATAGAGTGACTTCTTGAGGAGATGTGTCGAGATTTTGCATTTTCGAGATGTGCTACTGATTGGGTAGAGCACGGACGCTCTGGTATCTATGCCTTGTTGGGGAGAGCATTGGGCGCAGGAATGCTTCACGATGAATCAAGATGATTTGGGATCCTGGTATTAGTTTGGATCAACTTCTAGGGTAGCAGCATGTGATGACATTGCTTGATGAACAAGCAATTTTGGGGAGGGAGAGCGTACCCATGTGACACCCATTTTCTTTTACATTATCTCGTGATGAGATTAGGAGGATTCTCAAAGCTTATGTCAACTAAGTTTCTCACAACAAATGGATTACTCCATTGAAAGTGGGCCCAAAGGAGTGTTAGAGGAGAGTTTTATGCGTCGAAATTTGGGATAGCTTACCATATTTCATTATTGGGGTCAATTCCGCACGGTTGCTCTTGGTTTTCGTTTACTATTCCCAGCCCCGATTTCAAGTAAAACAACGTTATTAACAAGCATATTTTAATTAATTATGCTTAATGTGTTGTTTTGGGCTGATTACTTGGAGAAACACTAGTGTAATAACCCATTGGAATCAAGGCGAAAATATCTAAAGGGCAAGATGATGAGAAAGGGGTACTCTGGGTGGCTAGTGTGATCACAAAGGCGAATTAAGCATTTTCCAGCAGATTAACAGTGACTTTAATTAGTTTAGTTTAAAAATCAGCTATTAAATACATAAAGGAAAAGTGCTTTTAAATATTTAGGACTGGAGGGAAAAAGGAAACTGAGTTATAAAAGGGAAATGAGGGGGTCTCTCCTCATTGTTTCACTTGCTTTTCTAGAGAAAGAGGAGTTTTGGAGAGTTTTGAGGAGAATCTTAGGATTTGGGATGTTGAAAAGTATAACTAGGTTCGTCTTCATAATGACTTGTAAAAATGAATTTATGTAATGAAGAAGACAAAGATAATAAAATACATCTTGTAATGCTTGCCTCATGGGTTTCATGAGCAGCGAGTTTTTATTATAGGTCAAAGACTTTGTCTATGAGTTGTCTGTATGAGTTTATATGCGTCTATGTACATAGATATATATATATAGATGTACATGTATATGTATATGTATATGTATACACGTGTAAAAGGACATGTTGATGTAAATATATGCTCCAAGACCTTGTCACTTTGATTATGAAAGCTCGGCTCAAAATATGTTGGAAATCTCCCTTGGTAAAATTCGGCCATACTTACAAGAGGACATGTCGGCCTAGAACAGTGAATACTAGTCCCTATATAAAGGGTGGTCTGCAAAGGCCCTGCATTATCCTGGCAGGATTTCAGAAAGAAAGTCTGAGATGACGAGTGCGGAGTTAAGTCTGCGGTTTGGTGGTTAAAGGAAAGGGAGGCAATACAATGAAGAGAAGAGTTTGTCTAGCGAAGGAAGAGAGGTAATCTCAGATCTCTGTGGGGCCAGCGAATCTCTAGCCAAGGTCTGTCACACAGTGATCCCGAACAACAGTGCGTAGGAGAGGATATACAGAAGGTTGTCTAGTCTGCAATAATATGCGAGGAAAGAAACTGAGATCAATGCGGAGGGAGAGGATCTTGCTAGCCTCTTTCATTGGCCTGCACACTCTCACACAGTTCAGATATCATATATATACAATGTTAAGAAGGCAGCATGAAAGAAGGATATCACAGTAAAAGGAGAGATCTATCTTGGGCCACCAATATTCATGAAGGACAAGGCGTAGCACAGCAAGGAAAAAGTCTCTAGAAGGCCGAGTTAAATCAAGAAAAAGCAAGAAAGGGAGATTTAGGGCTAGGAACCGAGCTTTTCCTAGTGTTGGTGCAACATGGTGCAGAAAATGAAGATCAACATAAGGAGCCTAGAAGAGCAAGTGCACAACGGTCTTGGAGGCATATTGGTAGTCAAGGGTCTTTGTCATGGTCTTGGTACTCGTCAATTGATGACCTATAAGAAGAATTATTATCAGGGTTTTCCTCTCCAAGAGGGAGAAGTTTTGGCCATGGCTGGGAAGCTTCAAATATTGTGTCCCTTGTGCATTTGATAATTGACTTGATGAAGAACATAATAATAATCTAACGAAGATAAGATCTAAGTGAAAGAAGCATAACGAAATCAAGCAAGTAATTATCTTGAAAGAGATTTAATAAAAGCCCCTAATTTCTCAACATGGTATCAAAGTCATAAGGTGTTGAAGACAAGAAAGCGGCATTTTTAGCAAGAAGTACACAAGGATCAGAAAGCTACGGAAAAGAAGATCAAAAGTCACGTTTTTCAAGAAAGAATTAAGAGAAGGGATCTACGTTGAAAAGTCAAAACCCTAGATCCAAGGAAGAAAACACTCATTCAAGGAGAAATTTGCAGAAGGAGTTGGTAAAACCCTCAAGCCATCTCAAGAAGACCAGCAAGACATTACTTAAAGGAATTATACATCAAGTGTCCTTTCAAGAGGAAAAGCAAGATCAAGGACGTGATCTTTATCTTCAAAGAATCTAAACGCTATCACGTGATTGAAGTCAAGTCAACATTATTGGAGCCATCATCAAGCCGAATCCTTGATCATCATCATCATCAAGGATCCAGGTGATCTACCGCTTTACACCACTCTTGAAGAAGTTTATCTAAGAGGGAGCTTCTACTACTATCTACATCATCAACAAGGAAGAAGCCAATAGAGGAAGAAGAATCTATTCAAGTATATTTATGACTTCTATCGATCTATCACAAATGTCTTTTTGCAAAGAAAGCAACAAATTGGTAGGAGTTTCAAACTTTCTTGCATGGAAGAAAAGGACAGATCTAAATCTTATTGATAATCTTGAAGTCATGGACTATATCAAAGGTAGGTCAACAACTAGACCTTCAAAAGAAAAATACTCAACACATGCCAAATACATGAAGGAGATATAAGAGCCAGAGAGATTCTTACTAGAATCCATAAAGGACTCTCTCATCCCAGGCTATGTACTCAAAAACTAGAAAACTTCAAAAGAAATATATGACAAATTGGTGGAGCTATCTCTTAGTGAGTACGACGGGGAAGTGAATATCTACGAGACAAGAACAATACAAGTTGAAGTTGTCAAGAGAGAGGAACTACTTCATGATTTTATGCGGATTTCTGACTACGAGATCAGACTACGGGAATGGGAGAAGTAATGCTCTGCTAGAGAAATGATCTACGGTGGTACTAAATGCTCTGCCTAGAGGGATGGGGAAACTTCACTTCCCGGCATCTATGTGGAAGAAATAAGTCAACACCATTCCGGAATCTATGGTCTCTATGTGTAAGATAGAAGAGACTAGATTAAAAGATGCAAAATTGATACGGGCATCAAATGAAGAAATCAAGCTCTATGCCTGCCAGTGTCAAGACAGAAAGGGAAGATTTTGGTAAATTTGGTCCTCATAAGAAAAAGGAGAAACATGGATAAGATACGATGTTATGGATGTAATGAACTTGGGAACTATAAGAAAAGATTGTCCCAAATCTAAGGACAAGAGGGAAAAAGTGAACAAAGGCCATGTCGTCTACAGACATGGATAGAACCAAATTCAAAGAAACCCTAAGAAAGAAGCAAGTGAAAGATATCTAGTCTATGATTGAGATCATCTTCCTCTTTAAGAAGTGTCTCTGTCGATTGTAAAATAGTATGTTAGGAAGCATTGTGAATATTAGATAGATACATCACTTTAGAACTTGGCATCATGATGGAAGAATTGAAGGAGGAGCACTCGTCATAGGAGGATGTCCGCAACACATTGATGTGACAACCATGCTATGGAAATAGTGTGCTCTGGGAACCCTTTACCTGAAAACAACATTTATGGAAAGCGGTCTATCTAGATCAAGGGTCGATTATTCAATAATCAATATGGAAACAAGTGCTTGACATTTTCTAATGGCAAATCCTCTTTGGGATTCACTAGTCAGTTAGAAGGAAAGAAAAAGGTTTCATCACAGAATTCTAACTTACAAAATTTTGGGATTAGGATATGATGACAGTATTGATGAAGCGATGTCAAGAGAACGAAACTTTTCATTCTCAAGGAAAATTGTTGCAAGATGACTCAAAAGGAAAAGAGATGAGGTACATGTATATTTATAGTTTCTTTACACTAGATGCAATGAACAGTCATGTCATATGGTTGCGTACCTACGGGTAGTAGTATACTTCTATCTTTAGAAATATGAACAAAGGATAATAGAATCTTCCTCGTATACAATGTCGCTAGAAGGTAGTGATCCACACTAGATGAAATCAACATAATATGTCCCTCATCCGAAATATGAGGTGGTTGTACACAATCAAGGAACTACATATTAAAGCTCACAGGAATGAAATAAAATTGTGGAGAAAGAAAGGAAGAAATCGTGAGAAATACAACCATGGTCGGATAGCGATCAACATCCAAAGGAAGCCAAAAAGACTTGACTAAAAAATCTCTCTAGGAAAAGATGGAGACCCTTGAAAATACATATCTTTAGGAGATGTAGTCAATTCTGTAACTATATGGATGTCAGGATGCCATACAAGAATATGTCATGGTGAGAGATCATCACTAAGGTAACTTTTGATTTAAAGGTTCATATTTATAATTAAATAATATGTCGATGAGCTTATGTAGGGCTACTAAAGGGAAGCTATATGTCTTCCACACAGTTGACAACCATATGGCAAGATGAAATATCCTTGGAAGAAATATGGTTTGAAGGAAATCGCGGCATGACATGAAGCTAGACAAGATGAGAAGATTGATGGATCACTCTGCGACGGAATGGAGACATGACCCAGTGGATGAAAGTGATGGATGATTTGTGCCCTATGAAGAGGTCCCAAAGATGAAGACTCCTCAACAAATCAGCAAGAAAATTCATGACATCAAATTCGGGAGTTCTTCATGAGCATATGGGTGTTCTCATCATTGTTGTTGCAGAGGTCCAGTGATTAAGAGGGAACCTAGTAATAAGTTTCTTACTTGGAAGAAACTTGGTATTCCCTAAGCGAAAGAGAGCTGAGATACATTCCTTGTATAGGAATGATTACATTCCTTTGTGGAATATGTCCTCTCTAGTTGAGAGGGAGAAGATGGATCACATCATTCGTGGGCTTTCACAGGAAGACACAAAATGGAGGCTTAGGGTAATCATTCTCAGCATTCGATGACTCTTGAGGATGTATTAGGGCATTCAAGATAAGAGTAGTCGTGGAAGGTCGATATTCCTCTGAGAATTTGAGGAATCCAATATAAGAATAGTCCCAGACACATATCTTGAGTGAACCTGGGTGGGATATGATACAAGAGAGACAATGATAGTAGTGTGTTTATTCATCATTGGTCTATGCAACATTGAGCTCAAAGATATCGTGGAGAGATGGAGAGTTGTTAGTCAAGGCCGAGCACAATGAAAATGTTGGTTGATATGATGCTATACGGATCGGATTACCAATCCGATTCTTCTTATCTGAGATTCTTCGGATTGAAAGTGACCATGTACCATTATGAAGTACCTCCCAGTTAAGAGGGGAGTGTTGAAAAGTGTAACTAGGTTCGCATCTTCATAATGACTTGTAATTATGACATTTATGTGATGAAGAAGACAAAGATAATAAAAGTATTTTGTAATGCTTGCCTCATAGGTTTTCATGAGCAAGGAGTTATTATTATAGGTCAAAGACTTCTTCTTGATCGTCTTTTAGTAGTTTGACGTCTTGTCATACATATAATTTAGAGCTTCATGTATATGAAGTAATGTTACACGTGAAAAGGACAAAAGTTGATGTAAATATATGTTCTAAGACCTGTATGACTTTTCTTAGTGAAAAGCTTTCGGCTCAAAATATGTTGGAAATCTCCCTTGCCCAGTAAAAATCGGCCTACTTACAAGAGGACATGTTGGCCTAGAATAGTGAAGAGAGTGAGTCCCTATATAAAGGGTGGTCTACAGCCCTCACTAGCTACATACAAGATTTCGTACAAATCACAGAAATATGGCTATGTGAGGGTAAGCTCCGATGTTGTTGGTTGTGTGAATTGTTCTATTTTTAACCCCCTATCCTACTCCGGAACTCACTACCTGAACCTCTGTTTTAACCTTGGAAACCATTTATTCCTTGCAGACTCTCTTTATGTTTTCATATTAAAGTTATACATAGACTTAGATTATTAATTTAATAGATTTTATATCCTAAATGACTTTTTGCAACTAATATATTTTCTTTTCCCTAAGGAAATTTGATGAGACAATGTGTTAATCTACATGGAAGATGGATTGGTGCAAGAATGATCTCTGTACGAGTCACGACAAGGTTCCTCGCACTTCCGAGGACAGCTGGCGTCAATGATAAGTTAGAGTTGCTATATATTGGTCAAAACAACTCAACAACCATGTGGATCTCTTGCGAGAGGATCGGTTCATCATTTCATTGGGCTGCGAGCGTAGAGAAGGAAGTAGATATGAAGACACTGCGGACGCTCTCGGCCATGTGTCCTAGTTTAGCATTTTGATAACATCTAAAAGTGCTTAAGTTAGAGCTATTGTATTTTCTAACGTAGGCCAGGATATGTATTTAATGTAGTTTTTCTAATAGAGGAGTAGCTAGCGATGTTGTAGCGAATTTTGTTGTGAGCTTAATAATCATTTGGTATCACTGCGCTGGATCGGAGATCCATGATGTACATTTGCTCTTTTGAAACTTAATAAAAAGGAAACTGTACTAGATTATGTAATTTCGTGCTTTTCAATTCGATTGTGATGTAGCATTGAGTGATCCAAAAGTACCAGATCTTTGTGAGTAAGGAAAATGAGCTAGTTGGCTAGGGCCTGAGCCGAACTCAGCTACGTTCTCCCCTTATTGTCGAGTGTGTTTAACTTAGTGTATGCAAAGTGTGAAGCATATCATATCTAATTCTTTCATAAGTAACAAGCGCAATTCTTTCACAAATCAGTGTGTCCCAAATCCGAGGTGTGTGGGTTTGATTGTATGATTCTTTACTTATACACTTTTTCCTATGATGCTTGTTTCATCTTTGCGAGAGGGAATGCGGTTAAAGCTGCTTGCACTAGTACGATTTCATTTACGCATATGTCAAAGTTCCTTGGTTTATTTCTGAAATTTCTTTTATTTCTTTCATCGCAAGATCTCCAGTTTACTTCTCGCAAATAGTGTTTATTTCACGAGCGAAGCATTCTTAATATTTCAAGTTTAGTTAAAAATCAATTTGCATTGATAAAAAGCTGAAATGAACATTGTTGCAATATGAAGGTTTGATGCTTGCAGCTTATTAATTCGTAGTGGGAGCTGAATCGTTAATGTTAAAATCTCTGAATGAACTTTGGAGTTTAAACATTTTAAAGTGCGAATCTAGATCATATGATAAATAGTCATCTCTGGGAAGATAACTTCTTGAGCACGATGGATGAGACTAATTTCCTTATTTACATGAAAGAAGTTTCCTCGTTTCATACGAAGATTCACTTTTACCTTTTAAAAGTCATTTCTTATTTACTGAATATGAGATTGGTTGAAGAATCTTTTTACTTATGAATCGTTAACTTTTGAGTCTGCTCGCTTACAATCTATTTCTTTAGTTACTTACCGCTCTTTATTTTCTACTAGTGATTTGGAAACCCAAGTACAGAATACTGCTTTCTTGGTCCGAGAACCTCGCGTTCGCGGGTGCTAGAGCGATATCTTGGTACGGGGAACAAAGTGCTGCGGTACGACTGTAGACTCGGAAGCTCCGTTTATGAAGGTCAAAATCTTCGGTGCGGTACAAAACACACTTCGGTGCATAAACTTCATTCAACAGGTGTAGAAACAACGTTCTAGTACAAGAACGTTGTTACAAAGTGCACAGAACGATAGCTTAGTGCCTTTGAAAGGAATATCTTTGAAAAGCACGTATATCCTAAATAGCCTAATCATCGCTCTGTCTACATAACTACATGAAGTATACATCTTAAATTTTTATTTCATTAATCATGATTGTTCAAGCAATGAATTGAGAGTTCCTTTTATTTATTAATTTACGCAAAGTACTTTCTCCTTTTATATTCCCGGCCCTGGAATTTCTTTGGTATTAATTGTCGTGTGGTCATTTCTTTCAATTCGCAAATTGTAATTAGAAGGAGTAGGAATACATTAGAAAAGGTCGAGATCATTCTTGGCATTCCCTGTGCTACGCCTCTAAAAGCTTACCAAGCCCCTGGGTTAACAATTAAGTGTTAGAGGAGTTTGTTAAATTCCAATTCCTACACCCAATATTTTCGCGTCGTTGTTGGGTAGGCGTTTAAGATTGGTAAGAACTTTTCTATTTCTATGCAATAGGGGGTAAGTCCTGCTATTATGCTGCACGAGTGTGCTTCTATTGTTTGAAGGACTTTATAGTGTTGATTTCTTATTTTAATTGCAACATTTGATTGAGCTTTTTCATGTTTTTTCATTGTTTTTTTTAGATGAATGCCTAAAGGGGGCTACAGGTGTTTCTGAAGCCAAATAGGGATCGAGAAGCAACTGATCAAGGCTGAATACTTTTTCTCATATTGAGACTGCTCTTGCGAGCGAGGCAATCCAAACGGACATAGACCCATCACGCGAGAGCTGGCGCCACTTGGACTATGGAGAGCCGAGTAGTTCGGGTGTAATGATCCCAACAAAGGGGGATATAAGGAGACCGTTGGACTCAGAAGAAATTTAAACCATAGTCAACTCTTCTGCGTCTGTGTGAGAGGTTCACTTGGAGGTACAAAAATGGCGAAACATGAAGGCCATGCTCTGAGGAAGTGGAGAAAACCGGGTAAATGAGGAACACATCCACCTTCGTATTTCCGATCGTGGATCCGGATATAGTTGTGCAAATGAAGAATATTCCTCCATCAACTCTTCCTCATCTTCCTTGGTAAGGTACACGAGGATCCCAGATGCTTTCTTATTCAAATTTGACATATTATATAGAAGTTACGATTACTCCATGGGATGCTCAGAAGTTAAAGTTGTTTCACTGCAGACTCTCAAGGTTTTGACATTATCGTTTTGGTTCATGGGATTACGAGGAAATACTATAGCTTAGTGGGACCAAATGAAGAAAGTGTTTTTGTTGAAATACCGGGAATATTGTAAAACTAGAGAAATGCGGGATTGAAAATCTTCACCTATTAGTGCAAGATGATGATGAGACCTTGGAAGATTAGTGGAAATATTTTTGTATATCCTCCAAATGTCAAAACACAAATTTGATCTAAGTACTATCATAGAACCTTGTTCTTATGTGGGCTCATCTTGATGATGCGCAGAGATAATTTAAGTCTGTTAGGACAAAGGGATATTGCTCAAGAACCTTTTGATCAAATTTGTGACTCAGTGCGAAATTCTCACGAAATCAATCTAGATCCTGTAAGGAATCCGTAGTAAAAATAACAAACTTGGATCTACGGATGCTATAGATTATTGGTTTGGACAATAAAATGGACAATATGAAAATTGAAATAATGAATGAGTTGTTAGCAAGCAAATAGACTCTTTGAAATTTTGAGCATAAAACTTGTAGAAGAACAAGAGTCATTGTCTAGTGTTCAAAGTGTAGGAAAAAGCATCCTTTAAGAGAATTTCCAATGATATTAGCAGGAACTCAATAAAATGTGTAATTTGCATGCGAGAGAACTACACGCTATGAAAAATGCCCCTCCATACCCGGATTGAAAAGCGTGATTTGAAGCAGGGAATCTTGAACCTGAGTTGTTGCATGCTATGGGAGCACGACAGAAAATTGGCTCTCTAAGTAGGCGCGAGGTATGGTTCTCGAAACTCCACCTACCACATATTTTAGGTTATAATGCACATCCATATTCCTATCATAACACTAATCACTCTCAACATGGCAAACGATGTAATCCATTTTCAGTATAGACTAAACCTCCCAATCTTGGCGACAAGGATGGAGAGTGGCCAAACCACTCACATCCTTCCTATCTTGCACCTATGCAATCATATCCTCCTACATATGCACCTTTTCTACCCAATGTAGCAACCATCATTGCCCAGCTAAGTACGGGCCTATGCCATCGATTACCTTTACCTCCACCTTTTCGACCACCTTAACTGCCTGCTCAACCCTTACTCAAACCCAATAATTAAAAGCAGTACAGATACATTCATTCAATTCAAACCACTTCTTCCCACCCATTTATCAGTCCATGGCGCTCGGTTGGGGATCAATGACCTCAAGCGAGATCGGGAAGGTAGTAACATCGAGAAAAACAAAAGTAACCCATGAGTGATTATTGAGCAGAAAAGTGAGGAGGAAACTCCTAACCGATTCTCGAAGAGATGTCACCATTCAACCCATCCTCGCTACCTTCGAGCCTTTCACCATCTTTTTCAAACCGGCCTCCTATCCCGAGAGAGGCTCAGTTATGGAGAAGAATGACCTCTCGCCTCTCGAGTCTAGTCGGCTTTCCGAGCTTAGGGTATCTTTCTACAGGTCACTCCAAGCATATCAAAGAGATCCCCATCTATACAAAAATCATTCAGTACTTTGTCTCTGCAAGAAGCCGGAAGGAAAACAGTAGAACCCTCAAACCATTCAAAATTTCTGTGGAAGAGCTGACAAGTTAATGACGGGGGTGTGTACAAATGGAAAAATATATACGACTCTAGAAACCTAGTTGTCTTTGTTCGGATAGGTGATGTCCTTGTCTCTAGTGTTCTTATAGACCTAGGGGCGGCCAGTTTAATGTTATGACCAAGCAAACCATGGATCAACTTGGGTTGGTCCATGAATCGTCCTACTCCTACTTTCGTGCTTGAATTGGCGAGATAGATCTAAAATCAAGCCGGAGGGAGTACTAGACGATGTGGTTGTTTCGATAGATTATTTAGGGAATATCCCGCTGAGACTTCATTGTGCTTCGACCAAAGAATTTTGTGGGAGGACATCCCCTTGATCTTGGGACGACCATGGCTTGCCATCGCCGATGCTTATATTGGATGTCGTTCTAGCGACATGTACATTTCCTATGGAGAGATTCTAGTGATAGAAATTAACCTCATATCCACACAGCGATTTATCCAAAGAGCTTCAAGATACCTTCAAGTGGTCTAGATTACGGTAGTGATGAGGAGACTCGGTCGGTTTTACTGCAGTACATCATCTTACTAAGTCTAACTCGGGAGGGTCGGATACAAGACGTCTTTGAATAATCGTAGATGCCATGTCAGACTTTGATCACTCAGTCAAATCTTTAGTACGGATTTTTCGGAAAGTCATGATTCCCAACCTTCCTTACCACAATCTCTAGCAAGACCTCTTTGTACTCTCGAACCCGAAACCACTCTTATTGAGATTAGTCCGGGGAAAATCTTTACATATTAGCTCGGACTTGGATTTATCCCAACTAAGAGCACTTGTGACTTTTGTTGCAAAACCATCTCGATGTCTTTGCATGGGGATACGAACGACATGAAAGGCATCCCTCCCCGAAACTTGTACTCATCATATTTATATTCGGGAGGGAGCCCAACCCCATGTCGGAAACAACCCCAAGGCGTATGAACCCGACTCTAAGAGAAGTTGTGACAGGAAGAATTACAAAAACTCTTAAATGTTGACTTTATCTATCCCATATACGATAGCCACTGGGGTCTCTCCATTGGTATTAGCCTCTCAAAGAAAGATGGGATATGGCACATTTGTATCGGTTCATGAGAGAATTGAATAAAGCCACTCTCAAGGATTACTTTCCCCTTCCTTTCATCGATCGGGTGCTTTGAGTACCTCTCATGATAAAAAGGACTTTTTCCTTTTTAGATGGCTTTGGCGTTACAACCAAATACGGATCGCACACGAGGATCATGGATAAGACCACCTTTACATGCCCATGAGGAAAATTTGCATACTGACTGCTTCCCTGTTTGAGCTACTGTAATGCCCTCGACTACCTTCAAGGGAGATTTTGGCTATTTTTGTTGATCTTGAGTGTGTAGTAAATCTATATGGATGACTTTTTCGGTATTTGATAATTCATTTCAGGGGAAGCCCTGCAAAAATTTGGAAAAAGTGCTTTTTCGTTACCAGAAGCTCACCTCGCTTTGAGTGACAAAAAGTGTAGATTAATGTGCAAAGTAGGAGTGATGTTCTTGGCCACCTCATTTTTGACAAAGGTATCCAAAGAGTTGACCCGATTAATATAGAGGTTATTTTGTGTCTTCTCACATCAAAACACAAAGCGAGAAGTGAGAGTTTCTCTACGAGACATACGGGCTACTACGGGAGATTCATTATGAGAACTCTTTTTCCTAGGATAACTACCCCCCTCTTTTGATTTGATCAGCTACAGGACAGGTGAGTTTTCTTGATGCACGACTTGCCAACATTCTTTTGAGACATTAAATGAAAAATTAGTACGAGGGCACACGAGGTTTTGAGAGTAGACCTAAGCGGGTCCCTTCCCTTCCATATATCCTCTTAATGCCTCAAATACTGCCTATTGGCATAGCTCTAGGACAAGAAGAGAACAAACAATTCTATGCTATTTACTTCATCAGTAAAAAATTGTCACCCTAGCCGAATTAAAATTATACGATATATGGAAAATGACTGACTTGTGATTTTTGCAGTATTAATAAATCTCGAGACACTACATTACAAGATATGGAAGTCTTTCAGTGCATACTTTAGAGTCATTCTCGCATATTAAAATACTTGAGATGAATAAAACCATTGACTAGTTGTAGAGTGACTAGGGATCAGTGCTTTTGTTGGGACAAGAATTTAATGTTACCATTGTTGACGAGATCAAGAAAATTTAATGTTGTAGCCGATTATCTCTCTGAGATGAAATAATCCAGTGAAGTAATTCTTGTTGATGATGATTTTCCCGATGAACATATTTTTCACCTGTGTCAACAAAATCTCGTGTGTTTGTTGACATAGCACAATTATTTAGTCACCGCGAAAAGAGACACTGTTCTACCTCACTTGCTCCACTGTCAGTGAGAAAGCATAGAATATCTCTCTGACACGCTCTGCATATATATTGTACTGTCCCGAGGAGATCTCTTTTCTTTGCATTGGACCATATCTTATTATTCGTAGATGTGTAAGAGAGGAAGAAGTGTTTTAAATCTTGAAATATGCTCATGCCATGAACCTTGCGAGACCATTTCTCTTTGAGTAAGAGGACTGCATACAAGTTTTACAAGTCTGGTTATTTTTGGCCTTCCTTGTTTAAGGATGCCAAACAATATGTCAAGTGATGTGATAATTTGTAAGCAAATGGCCAACACTGGGTCAAGCCTAGAATGTAAATGCCTTTAGTGTCCTCGGATTATGATCGAGCCCTTGAAAATGGACTATTGATTTTGTAGGACCCTATAAATCCAGCATCTTTAAATAAAATCAGGTCTTGGATTTGCAGCAGTGATATGTTACAGCAAATGGGTAGAAGAAAAAGTTGTGTTCTTTTTGCTACGCAGAAAAAGTTGTTGAATTTTGTTGCTCTAGATCCTTACTAGATTTGGTGTGCCTCGAGAGATTGTTTCCCGATCGAATGGACCGCAGCTTTTATCTCTAACTGCGTACGAGGTGTGATGGATCAACACAAAATTCAGCACGGATCATGCATGTACGCAAGCAAATGGCCAAGTGGAATGCACAAACAAGGTGATCGAGTCCATCCTCACCAAAATAATGTGAATATGCTAGGAAGGATTGGGTCAACAAATTGTCGGAAGCCTTTGTGGGCATATCAGAACCACTTGGAGGGAATCACACACAGGGACACACACATATGAGTTGGTGTACGAAACAAGTGCTTTCCGCTAATAGAGTTCTAGATCAAAACCTTCAAAATTGTGAGTTCAACCGGGGTTAGATCTCTCGGACAGTACGACGACAAGGCGCCTGTGCTGACGTTTAAATGAGTTTGATATGAGATTAGAAGGGATGTTGTTCGGCCCGAGAATGTGTTAGTTCAACAACAGCAGCAAGAAGTGGCATGATAAGTCTATCAAGCAAAAGCAATTCCAACAAGGTGATTGGGTACTCCTTTATTATTCCCGGATTTTAAACATTTTAAAGGTAAATTCCATATCTTTGGATGGGACCTTATGAAGTGGTTAAATTTTTTTAGAATGGAGTGTAGAAATCAAAACCATTGATGGGCAGTAGATTCAGATATTCCTTGTGAATGGGCATAGACTTAACAGTATATTTTCAACCCCTCACAAATGGAAGATTTCATGCAACAAGTACAGCGGCAAGCGTAAGTAAAGATGGTTGGTGGTTGTGCCAACTATTCAAAATTTGATTCTTTCTTTTCCAAAATAAAAATTAAAAAGGATATAAAAAAAATTAAAAATAAAATGATGACAAAAAATAAAAACAAAAGACAAAAAAATTCATGTCGATTGTGAAAATCGATGTACGCGACATAATTACAAAAGCCATCAGCATGAACACCAACGTGCTTTGACGGGAGGATCGATTTTTAATTAAAATGGAGATGTTGCTTGATTTTTATGTGCTTACTCAGTCACCAAGAAGATGCGAGGTTTTCAAGTCCACGGAGACTACTGCCCTCTATCCAAGTTTGGGACAAGCTGACACGGAAAATTTTTATAAAAGCAACGAGGTCAATTCGTTTCTTGCATTTATTTTTGACTCAACACTATTCAAGCATATTTTTTAGGTGAAATTTTGCCTTTCTTCTATTCCCTTTTTCGTAAAGCTCCCTCTATTTTTCTTCTTTTTATCCTATGATTTACTACCCCTTTCTTCAAATGGGAACCGTCCCTATCTGATTTCGTTTCTCTCTCTTTTCCTGTTAAAGACACACATGGTGGGTGAGAAAGTGGGTGAGAAAGTAAACACATACAAAGGGAAAGATAAGAATTAGTTGCCTATTACCATTGATATGATGTACATTTATAATACAATGAGGTAACCCTTGGATTCCACATTCCAAGGTCACTTGTACTCCTTTTGTGACAATTCAGCTTCCACACCTACCCATAGAGGATTAGGTGTCCAACATTCCCCCCTTAATCCGAAGGGGTATGTGTGAGTCCAAGAAGAGAGTTGTAATACAAATCTGCAAAGTATGCATGGCAGCACTTAGGCTGAATCAGCGCTCTGAAATGTTGGCATAAAGAGGTGGTTTAAGGATGACCACCAACACTGGAACGCAACGCTTATTGCAGTTCCCGAAACTCTTACAAAACTGGCAAGAAGCTGAGGAATTCTGCTAGAGGAAGTGTCCCTCATATTTGAAGAGGGAGACCTTCAACCTAGAAGAAGGGAAGTCTACAACCTATGATGGTTTAAGGATGACCACCAACACTGGAATGCTTGATACATTTCCTGGAACTCTTCCAAAGCTGGCAAGAAGCTGAAGTATTCTGTTAGAGGA
This sequence comes from Pinus albicaulis, assembly GCA_034641835.2. Lineage (NCBI taxonomy): Eukaryota > Viridiplantae > Streptophyta > Pinopsida > Pinales > Pinaceae > Pinus > Pinus albicaulis. Next base: position 1,051,497,865 of record CM076577.1, on the reverse strand, counting down.
AGTGTTCTAAAAGAGGAAGAATATCAACCTCACATAGATGGTTTAAGGGCTATCCACCAACCAAAGGCATGCTCATGGGCATCCGTGTCTCTGGCTACAACTTTGAATTTGGAATGACGAATTGTGGCTCAGGCTCGCTTGAACTGCTATGTCTCTGGCTACAACTTTGAATCTGGAATGAGAGATTGTGGCTCAGGCTCGCTTGATGTGGCTTCGAAGCTTGTAGATGAACACCATTTTCCCCCCTGTCAGGTACAAGGTGAGATGATGGCGAAAACTCAACTGCAAGATTGTTCAATATTCTAGAACAAGTTCTGACTTGCGACTTAAACATCTTCTTGGCTGCTGATGCCCATTGCCAAGAAGCGCTCCATCCAAGATGAATCTTTGTTCTTGCAGGAGGCTTGTTTCTGAAGCATCTGTGTGACGAATGGGTGTGCCAACCACAGTGCTTGCATGGGTGAAGATCGAAACAATGATCTTTCATATGGCCAACACGATCACAGTGTTGGCATTTTTCAATCTGTTGTTGTTGTTGTTGTTGTGGAAGAGGAGCAGGATCTAGAACAGCTGAAGGTGAACTGTCATGAAGAAATCCAGCACTCTGAAATTTGATGGGCTTGGAGTAGTCCGGAATATGAAAGGACAATTCCTTGTCATATCCAAGGCCAATTTTGTGCTTGTTGTGGACAAGCTTTTCCCAAGGTCTGATGATGGGCTTGGGAAGTGCAGACTGAGTTGCTGCATCTACATGTAAATCTGCTCTTGTACAAGGAACTGAATGTGAATCAACTGCAACTTTATATTCTTGCTGCTGATGGGAGTCCCTCTCAATTTTCTGAACAGAAACAGGTTCAGAATGATGACTCTTTTGTTGAAGTTCATCTTGCTAGAGTTGAAACTCCAACTGCAAAAACTCAATCTTGTCTTGTGCATCTTGCAAGCAAGTTTGAATATTAAAAAGAGCGTTCTTGCTCATTTTTTCCATATCATGAACAGTGGAATGAATGAGGTTATTCAACAACTCTAATGCATCATTGATTTTAGCCATTTTCTAAACAACTCAAAGTTATACTTCAAACGCTGACTGCAACTATGAATTACGAAGCAATGCCCACTCACAATGTCAGTACAATACAATGTCACTGCAAAACATTTTTGTAAATGTGCAGCAAAAACCACTGTGCAATAACCCTTTAAGGCAAAAAACACTAATGATATCTCTACTCTTCAAAGAACTGTTTTACACCAACAACTCTAATTTGTAGAGAACGAATCTCCAATGAACAATACTCACTGCTTCATACAACCAAACTATTTGTATCCCTTCTTTAATGAACAGGAAGAATTGGAAACTTGGACCAATGGTGTCCAAAGTTTGCTGAATTCACTTCATAAGTTTATCTGCAATATATTTCACATAGATCTGAAGATTTTTATTTTGGGTATAAGAAATCAAGGTGGCTTCCAAATTTCAACCTTCCATATAGAGATGTTGAAGGCATTCTCAATAGTTTAGCATTTGATATCAAACTTCGATGAAGATCAGAATTGCACAACGCACAAATATCTCATTGACAATAATGCTCAGTTGCATAGGAAAAATATCGACGAATTAACAGGATTAGGTGTCCATAATCTATGCGCCAGAGTTGATCACTGAATTTCACCTTCGAACCATTTGGACTGTGTTGTCTGGATCTTTTTCTGTGGTAGTGATATTGGCATTAGTCGCGGCAAACCCTGCCTCTCTAAAATTTATGAGATTCTTCGTCTTAATACCCAATACTTCTAGCAAACCTACCACAGTATCTTCAAAAGTGAAGAATAATTGAAATTATGGGGTTAAAGAAAAGGGAAATGCTGCATGATTATCCTCTTCCCAAATGAATTACTGGCACACATCTCCATGAGAGGCTAGAATCGTTTATTGGGGCGATTGAATCGTTGTGCTTCTCAATAAGGTGAGCATTGACATGCTACCTACCTACACTTTCTACACTTCTCAGAGCACATACAGGCAGAGAAATACAGAAATAATTAATTAACATCAAAATCCCCTCAATGTCAATGTCAATGTCACTTCTGCCTTTTAAAAGCACTGCGGCCTATCTCTTGGCACGCCCAGTTGATCTAATCAAATGGAGGGGTCAGCGCAGGTGTGAGGTATGGAAGTTGGAGGGGCCATTGCGCAGTTTTATTACTGCGTCAGTATGGTATTAACGCGCGGGACGCAAGTCGAGTGTGGTGAGCATGGAGGGGCCACAGAGTATGGCACACTGGGTAAGGTCAACTATGTATGATATAGTTCGAGTGGGAGAAGGAGCACAACGATTTATTAATCGTAAAGACAAACAACAAAATTTATAAGGGGAGTCATTACCAGTCGCCTATTCGATGTGCCAAGGGAATGCCAAGGGAGGAGCGTTGTGACCATTGAGAAGTTCGGTGTAGCATGCGCGGCCTCGGGCAAGGCGGGGGGCTTCCTGGCCTTAGACTGGTGCGACGGTGGCCCGGTCTCCTCCCTTGCCAAGGCCAGATTCCTTTTGCATCAACAACTCGCCAAGGAGCTCGACGGGTCAGCCTCTTATGGGTATCAGCGATTTCTCTGGCGGCTTCAATTCGCTTGAGCTCTATCAACCCCCTTTGGACGTGGCGTCGAAGATGAGCTTGGCGGCCTCACTTTCTCCTTCTGCCCGAATAATGGTAGCCCTCCGTTCCTGCTCCGCCTTTGCCACAACAAATTTGGATCTCTCGGCTTCCTGCTGCGCCACCTGCTTCTGCTCGACGGCCTTGGAAAATTTGTAAAGCTCGTCAAGAACAACTCAGGGTTGCTTAGAGCTTCAATACATGCCCAATCTTCATATAATTTGACACAAAAAATGACATGAACTCACAGCAGAGATCAATGCATATGGATGCATAACATGCTCTCTGTTATCTAAATAAAACCGAGTTCTTCATAATCCAAAATTGATCCCTTTTTTGCGGCTTATTTATTTGAAGAAAAGTATTAGACACAAGTGTCGACCATCATGGGAAATGGACAACAGAGCATTCACTGAAATTGAGGAATTTGTGGATATTCGATTGCGGTATGTGTTTTAACTCTAAAAAAAATCATCTTTGAGGATAAACAACGACAAATAAGATGATAAGCATGTAAGGTAAGACTTGTAACACATATTCAATACTTGCAGAGATGATATCGAGGTGATAGGAATCGAGGCATAGACGTTTTGTATTCCTTCACCAAGGGCAGGTCAACTGGTGTGGAAATAATGCAATAGTTATGTCAGATTGGCTTAAGGGGACAAGGCTGCAACAAAAACAGAACAGATGGGAAGAGCGTTACAATGAGCGAAGGCTTTGGGGCACAAAGGTTTACAGTTAGTGAAGAATATGAGCAACCCCTGAGCACAGGTTTTAGAGAAATATGGGATATGTTGTTGGCGCTCCACAAAGCAATAGAGAAAGACACTAGACCAATGGCAGAACCGGCCACAAAAGTAATGGCTCAAATTATTAAACAGGGCAGGTATACGCCCGCTCTGATACCATGTTAAAGACACACATGGTGGCTGAGAAAGTAAACACACACAAAGGGAAAGATAAGCATTAGTTGCCTGTTACCATTGATATGATGTACATTTATAATACAATGAGGTGACCCTTGGATTCCACATTCCAAGGTCACTTGGACTCCTTTTGTGACGGTTCCACTTCCACACCTACCCAAGAGGATTAGGTGTCCAACATTTCCTGAAATTTTTTCTCAAATCCCTTTTTCGATATATCTCTCTTGGTAGTCTCATTCTTGAATTCCCTGTCGTTATCTCCTTCCCATTCTGAAAATTTACCCTTTTCCCGCTTCTTTTCTCCCTCGTGGACCATATTGCAGGATTTGATGTGAACTCATGAATCAGATCAGAAGGCATATATTAATACCAAGAACTGGCGAATAAAACCTCCTTTAGAATTCAACAAATCTTTCAGGATTCGACGTATAAATTGCATTTTATCATAAACTTTTTATCAGTTATGCCACAATGTCCCTGGTGCAAGAATGTGTGTTCAGTGCAGGAATATGCACTGCTGAGTGCTCTCGAGTGCAGAAACACATGTTCTGATGCAAGAACAGAGGTGGTCTTCAGTGAAAAAATGTATATTGTGGTGCAGGAATGTCCGGTGCAGGAATGCATAGAAAGCTCACTCTTATTTGATATAAAATTTTGTTCAAGCATAGATGACTGCACCACTTCAAATTATGGCATTCGATGATTTTCTCTCTATTGTGATTACACTTTTTTTTCATCATTATTAAAGTAGGAAAGAATTTTTGAAGTACAAGGGCATTTAGTTATGAAATATTATCTTTTATAAGTATTATGTGTACCTTATATGAAATCATGATTTGATTGAGGAATGTGTGCGAATTTTCCCATAACCCAGCGTTTACCTTTAAAAGCCTTGTCACCAATTAATGATGATCCGATCATACATCATACCTCGCATTGCTCTTGTAATGGATTACCACCATGACCACCGCACTCTACCAATGATCATTACTGCATGTACATCGGACAGGCCGTATCACATCCTTCCCAAGGCTGTGATTTTTATGATGGAGTGTGACCATTGGAGGGTAGCCGATATATCAGAATCAGTTAGTTGGCAAAATTGCAAAAATCTTTTTGACCGAACTCCTCAATTCTCTGTTGTGTGATCCTTCTGAGTTTTGGTAAGAAAATCGAGTGCATTCGAACGAGGGATGGCACCTATTCGAATCGAACTATGGTCTGTCAAAGAAGTGGAACAAATAACCGAGTACAAGAATAGTCTGCCTCTATTGCAGGAATCAGGATTTCTCCTGTTCCTTCTCAAGTTCGATGAGTTTGACTCGGCCATAACATTAGAATTCGCTCAGTCCTTCGATGGAAGCAAAGTAAAGGTGGGGTCGTTGGAGTTTGCAATCACAAAGCAATCCATTTCACAAGCTACCGAACTGGCGGCCACAGGGGAGCAGTGGTTCAAGAAAGAGAAGCTCGAGAAAAATTCTTGGTGCAAGTTCGTGGTTGATAGAAAGCAGAAGGTGGATTGGAAGAAGGGATTGCAACGCAACGCCATGATAGAAAAGTGGAGGCATTTGCTGTATATACTGCAAAAGTTTTTCACTTGTGAAGGTCGGTATTCGCTGACCTTCTTATACATCCGATTGTTATTACACTTAGAATCAGGCAAGCTCATTAACTTTCCTTATTTCCTGTTAAGAAGTCTAGAAAAAATGTTTGAAGGCATTCAGAAGAGTAAGGATAGCCAAGTTGCATTTAAATTATATCATTACGGGTTGATTTTGATTCTGGATAAAAATAATTGGAAGAAAGGGACATGAACTGGGAAGGGTTCTCAAAAATATTTCAGGGAAGGAGCGCAGTGGAGTCGTCGGGGAAGAGGGTACAAGCAGAAAAGACAAGTTTGAAACCCCAACCCCACAGACTAGTAAAACTAAAGGAAAATAAACCCTATCTAAAAAGCCGGTGCAAGTAGACGAGAAAGGGCCCATCATCGAAACCCCGACCCTTTCAAAAAGAAGAACTCGAAGCTCGGTCAAGAGGATTGCCTCCTTAAAGGAAGGCCACATTCAGTCAACCTCTCCGATAAACTTGGATGATTCCCAGCCTAGTTCACCGATTGCAAACAATCTTCGCTCCTTGCGGATGTTGTGGCTCACACAGTAGTTAGTGCAGATTACATAGAGGAAGAAGATGCCACCCCCCTATCAGTCTTACTTGGAAAAATGAAGAAAAGAAAAACTATGGAGACACCTAATGCGAGTGCAGGAAAGGACCCGATGGTGGGTCAAGAGGACGACGGAACGCGGGGTGCTGAAACCCTTTGTGATGAGGAAATGCAAGATATTGATGGCCAGGGTGATATTGGCCTTGATGATACTGGCACTTGTTTTGAGTCAACTATTGAGAAGACTCCGACAGAGGAGAAATTGGATAAAGAAAACCCTACTCTCTACCTGAACAGCCAAGTCAAGGAACTTAAGCAGCGCATTTATGGACTGGAGGTAATGAACCAAGTCATGAAGGAGCAAGGAAGAATGTTGCAGCATAGGAATACTAAACTGTTAGGAAAAGTGCAAGAACATAAGTGGCAAGTGAGAGTATGGAAATTCCGAGCATTGAAATGCTATGGTCACCTTAGGAAAGTGGTCAAACAATTTAAAAAGGCACGAGGAAAAAAGTTGAAGACATTGAAAGCAGGGATCAGTATATAGATACAGGATTGAAGAGAGGTCTCCATGTTTGTTTTTTTTGTAGAAGGTAAGGTTGTGTGAGGACACACAACAAGATAAGAATGGGAGGATGCTGAGTGTTAGAATTGTTCTATGTTTTAACCCCTATCCTACTCTGAACTCACTACCTGAACCTCTGTTTCAACCTTGGAAACCATTTATTCCTGCACTTGTACTCATTCCTGCACTCTCTTTATGTTTTTCATATTAAAGGTTATACATAGACTTAATTATTAATTTAATAGATTTTATATCCTAAATAGCTTTTGCAACTAATATATTTTCTTTTCTAAGGAAATTTGATGAGACAATGTGTTAATCTGCGTGGAAGATGGATTGGTGCAAGAATGATTCCTGTACCAGTCGACAGTTCCTGCACTTCCGAGGCAGTTGTCAACGATATGTTACAGTTGCTAAATGCGGTCGAGACAACTCAAAAACCATGCGGATCTCTCGCCAAGAGGATCAGTTCATCATTTGCTAGGCTCAGAGCATAGAGAAGGAAGCGGATATGAAGACTATGTCGAGAATTTGGAGGGCTAGTGATTAATTCAAAATTATCTTCTTGATAATTACTTGTGAGCTTACTTGAGTTACTTATGTCTTCTCTTCGTTATCTTGTTTATTCTTTCATCAAGTGAATTATCAAAATTAGGCTCCTAGAGCCAGGGAAAAACCTCTCTCTCTTGGAGAGGAAAACCTGCAAAGAATTCTTCCTATAGATCTTCAAATGACAAGTACCATGACCAAGACTTAGACCCTTGACTTAGATATGCTTCCAAGATCTTGTCACTGCTCCTTAGACAACTTTCAACGCTGATCCTTCTCTTCTTGCACCAACCTGCACTATCCTGTAGTAATGGTAGAGATCTAAGTCTCTAAGTTTATCTTCAAAGATCATTCTAGATCTTATCTTTTACTTCACATATCTTTGAGACTGAAGGTATAATACTTTCTCTTGTCGACTGTGATTAGGAAGGTAAATCACAGATTTACCTTCTGCTTTTCTCATTCTGCAATAACCCTTGTAACATTATAATGACATCCGAATGATACTCATACTGATCTGTATTCATAACTTAACATATTGCCTGTAACTCGCAATTTTGTTAGTTCACTAGACTGCATACAGTCACTGTTTTTCCACATAGTAATCCGCAATCTTGTTTATCCACCAATCCGCATATAGTCATTGTTATCCACAGAGAAACCTGCACTCCTGTCTGTTCATTAATCAGCATATAGTCATTGTCTTTCTACATAGTAATCCGCAATCTTGTTTATCCACCAATCCGCATATAGTCATTGTTACTGCACAGAGTATTCACACTTCTGTTCATGTCAAATTTATGCGGGTTCTTTGGTAGACAGTGTTGACCTTTTTATTCATACTGAACCCTTACAGAATTCCGCACTTGAATCCATTCTAGTATCCGCACAAATTCAGAGTGATCCGCATTGTATTTCATGTATTGTCCACACTTCATATTACAGAGACATAGGTATATATAGAGATATATTTACTGTCATGAGGCCGACCATACTTATAGCTTTTAGGCTGACTCATCCAACAGTTTAAAGGCCGACTTGTAGCATATCGTAAGTGCTTGACTTCCACGTTGGTGAGAGCTATTACAAGCCATTCTTCCACAAGGTCTTGGCGCATTCTCTAGACTCGATCCTTCATATGAATGACACTTAAATATATTTATTCTAAAAGACACAAACCCCAATAGACATCAAGAAGAAGTCTATTAATCTATAATAAACTCTTGCTCATGAAACCCATGAAGTAAGTACAAAATACATTTTATTATCTTTGTCTTCTTCTTTAAATAAAATACATAATTACATAGTCAATATGAAGACTAACCTGGTTACACTTTTCAACGGACCAGGACTTCGGCTGTGTGTCTTAGTTTAGCATTTTGATAACAGTCGAAAGGCTTAAGTTGAACTGTTGTTGTATTTTTCGTTACGACCATAGGCCAGGAATATGTATTTAATGTAGTTTTATGATAGATGATAGCTAGCGATGTTGTAGCGAATTTTGTTGTGAACTGTAATCATTTTGGTATCGCCTTTTTCTGGGCTGAATCGGAGATCTATGATGTACATTTTCTCTTTTGAAACTTAATACAAAGGATTGTGTTGGTTATGTAATTTTGTGTTTCAATCTCATTGTGATGTATCATTGAGTGAATGAGGTACCATATCTCATAGCAGGGAAATGAGCTGGTTGGCTAGGGCCCAGCCAACCCAACTTGTTCTACCCTTATTGTCAGGTGTGTTTAACTTAGTTTTTTTATGCAAAGTGTGAAGCAAATCATATCTAATTCTTTCATAACTAACAAGCCTTAATTCTTTCGCAAATCGTGTGTCTCAGATCTGAGGTTTGCAGGTTTGATTATGTATGATTCTTAACTTATACACTTTTCTTTTGATGCTTGTTTCATCTCTGCGAGAGGAGTGCAGTTAAGCTGCTTGCACCAGTACAGTTTCATTTCTGCAAGTCAAAGTTCCTTGGTTTATTTCTAAAATTTCTTTTTATTTCTTTCCTTCTGCAAGATCTTCATTTACTTTCTGCAAATAGAGTTTATTTTTTAGAAGAAGCATTCTTAATATTTCAAGTTTAATTAAAAATCAATTTGCATTGATAACACTGAAATGAACACTGTCGCAATATGAAGGTATGTGCTTGCACTTATTATTTCTGTGGACAGAACTGAACTTAATGTTAAAATCCTTAAATGAACTTTTGAGTTAAAAAATTTTAAAGTGTAGATCTAGATCATATGATAAACAGTCATCTCAGGAAGAAGCATGTTGACATATGGATCAGATAATTCCCTTTTTTGCATGAAAGAAGTTTCTTGTTTCATGAAGATTCACTTTGACTTTTAAAAGCATTTCTTATTTCTAAATATGAGATTGGTTGAAGAATATTTTTTCTTATGAAAGTTTGCTTTTGAGTTTTGTTCGCTTTGCAATCTATTTCTTTAGTTAACCCGCTCTTTATTTTCTACAAGTGATTTGGAAACCAAGTACAGAAATACTGGTTTTCTGATATAGGAACCTCTGTTCTGGTACCAGAATAGAGTGCTTTGGTACACGGACTCAGAGCTGTTGTATGAAGGTCAAAATATTCAGTGCAGGTACAGAACACACTTCCGGTGCATAAACTTCATTCCAATGCAGGAACAATGTTCCAGTATAGAAACGTTGTTGCAGTGCAGGAAAGACAGTTTATTGCAGGAAGAAATATCTTTGAAGAAGACAAATATCCTGAATAGCCTAATCATCGCTATGTCTCATAACTACACTGAAAAATAATCTTAAATGTTATTTCATTAATCAGGATTGTTCACAATGAATTGAGAGTTCCTTTTATTTAAATTTCTGCAAAGTACTTTCCTTTTATATTCCATCACCAGAATTTCTTTGGTATTAATTGTCGTGTGGTCATTTCTTTCGATTCTGCAAATTGTAATTAAAGGAGTAGCAATAAAATTAGGAAAGTTTCAGATCATTCTTGGCATTTCCTGTGCTATGCCTCTAAGCTTACGAAGCCCCTAGGTTGACAATTAAGTGTTGAAGGCGTTTGTTAAATTCCAATTCCTACACCCAACAGCGGTTTGGTGGTTAAAAGGGAGGCAGTACAGCGAAAAGAAGAGTCTGTCTAGCGAAGGAAGAGAGGTCATCTCAAATGTATTGTTTGGGCCAGCGATCTCCTAGTCAAGGTCTGCCATAGTGATCCAAACAACAGTGCGTAGGAGAGGATATACAAAAGCTTGTCTAGACTGCAATAATATGCGAAGAAAGAAATTGAGATCAATGTGGAGGAGAGGCAGTGCTAGCCCTTGTCATTGATCTCACACTCTCACATAGGTTCAGTGATATATATATACATTGTACAACGATAAGAAGGCAGCAAGAAAGAAGGATATCAAAATAAAAGGAGATCTATCTTGGGCCACCAGTATTCATGAAGGACAAGGCCTAGCACAGCAAGGAAAAAGTCTCTAGGAGGCCAAGGTTAAATCAAGAAAAAGAAGAAAAGGGAGATCATTGTTTAGGGCTAGGAACTGAGCTTTCCTAGTGTTGGTGCAGCATGGTGCAGAAATTCAAGATCAACATAAGGAGCCTAGAAGAGTAAGTGACAAGGGTCTTGGAGGCATATTGGTGTCAAGGGTCTTTGTCATGGTCTTGGTACTCGTCAATTGATGATCTATAAGAAGAATTATTATTGGGTTTTCCTCTACAAGAGGGTGAAGTTTTGGCCCTGGCTGGAAAGCCTAAATTTGTGTCTCTTGTGCATTTGATAATTGACTTGATGAAGAACATAATAATCTAACGAAGATAAGATCTAAGTGAAAGAAGCATAACGAAATCGCAAGTAATTATCATGAAACAAATTTTAATAAACGCCCTAATTTCTAAACATTGGAAACCTTAGCTACCATAGTTAGTTTCGGTGTTGAAACTAAACACCCTAGCTAGTTCAAAGAGTGAGATCACACAAGTTTCACCGTTGGGATTCAAAGGAGAAGAAGATTAGCTAGAGATGATGAGGTAGAAAAGTGTTATCAGTTGATTTTATGTTCTTATTTGGTACTTTCTATCTCATTTTTGCAGGCTGAAGAGAACCACTAGTTGCTGGAAGTGGATCAAAACCCATGACTAAGAGGAAGTCGAATAGTGCTAAAGAGGCCTGCATGTTACTGAGCTTGTCTTTGGTCGAGTGTGTAGCCAAAAGGGAGGCCAAAATCATACCTAGCTCAAGGGCCAACTTGCTGCTCATCCTCTGGCCGAGTTTGACTATTGCATAGGGTTGAAATACCAAGGAAATAAACTTGAGTTTCTCTGCTACATTTTTGTTGGAGTTCTGGGCTAATGTCTTTTTCTGGTGTGAGTTGGACAGGACCATGATTGTTGCTTGCTTGGCTGTACATGTTGCTTGAGGGAGTATCCACTACGCAGAGGTTTTTTTCTACACATAAAGGCCACAAACCTTGTCATTTCTGGGCTATTACATAAGGGTAAATGTTGCTGGTCCTATGTATTAGTTTTTAAACCCTTCTAGGTAGCTTGAGTCGTAACCTAAGTTACCTGATACGGGGATACGGGGATACTAGGATTCGAAGAATCGGATACGGATATGGTGACCCCAGAACAAGATACTTCTGGGATACGATACGTTATATATTATTTTATTAAAAAATATATATATTTAAAAAATATATATATATATATATATATATATTAAAAAATAGATATTTTTTACACAAATTCATACTTAATTCATTGATTTAAACATAGATTTATCTATCATCTTAGATAGTCAAGGTTTTTTCTGAGTGATGGGTACATTTTTAGTAGGGTCATGATAGAGGAGTTTGACAACCAATGTCACTAACATCAAGGTACATAGAGGGATTGGTGCTCTTGATTAAATACGAGTTCCATACCCTAATACATGACAAAATTCGATGGAAACATTGCAATAACCCAATCCTGAAATCCTGAAAAACTGATAAGTCTGCTGGATTTTGAATGAGATTTAAAATTCTACTTTCTCCATATGAAATCCAATGAGGTCAGAACCACTCTCAAACATCCTGAGTCATTTCATGGTAATGTTAAAAATTTAAGTGACATCACTTTTACTTTAAGAATTTAACATTACCATGAATCACATATAAATACTAGGGCCATAGGTTTGATGCCCTCTCCTGAAAAATCCTCCTCAATTGGTGAAAAACAATGAGCAAAAGCCCCCCTTTATAATAAAAAAAAAACGCTTTTTTGAACCCCCGGGCCCGGCCGTATCCGGTTTTATGGGATACGGCGTATCCGAACGGGGTACGGTTGGGATACGCCGTACCCCGTTCGGATACGCCGTATCCGTTGAATTGGGGCAGAATCCCGTACGTATACGTACCCGATACGGGGATTTGGGATTCGTGGCCCTTTTAGGCGAATATGGTTACTTAGGTCTTAACAGTGAAATGCACATAATACATATCAGCTAGAGCCTTGCTGGACTGAATGGGTGGCCACACCTTGGAAGTTTGGACTGTTACTTTGATACCTGGGCAGTGTATTTACTATTTATCAATCAAAGTTCTTGAGAGTTTCTTATAGTAGACTGATATATATATATATATATATATATATATATATATATTTGAACCCATTACAGTTGGCAGCCACTTAATCTCAGGCTCAATCCTTCTGATCTGTTCACTGTGTACTCAATTTCTTTTTTATGAAAAAGGCTGTTCTGTTGGTGTTATTATCATGTATCAATAATGTGTTAATTTCTGGTTTATTGGGAGCTGTCATAAAGCATTGGGTCTGCATATTATCTCCTGGTATCGTATTTCTCAAGTCAAGTACGAGACTCTCACTTCAGATGGACTGAAATTGTTGTATGTATCTTTGCTAATGGTTGTCACTAGATATCAGGTTCTATAGTTCTGATTTCTTCACTGTGTATTCATATTTTCAATGAGAAAGACTTCTGTGGGTTATATTGTTACATATCAGCAGTATTTTAAATTTCTGAGTTGATATGAGGAATGTATGTTTGTTTTTAGGAAAATTGGTTGGTGCATGTAAGTATTGAATGCATTGCTCAGAAAACAAAATTATAAAGAGCACCTACAGCAGAGTGTAGACAACATGTTTGAAGAAATTCATCACTGAAAACTCAAACCAAAACTCAGAAAAATTTAAGAAAAACTAGCAGTGTTACCGTTTGGTATCTTACAAAATTCCCTTAGGCATACATCAGTGGAGGAGAAATAGGATATAAAAGAAAAACACTCTAAGTTACCAGGAAACGGATATAGATACGGATCCACCAGATTTTTGAAAAGCCAGTATCCAGATACGACAGCGAAACACCAAGTGCAAAAACTATAATAATTTATTTTTATTCTGAAAGGATATATATATTCAAAGTTAAGAATCAAAACCATTCATGAATCACAACACTGGAACTGAAATCATTAGATAATTTACAAATCTGAAGACTGAAATCATGATGCATCATGTCTCATACCAAAAGGATAATAGTAACTACAACATTAAGTGTCTCATCAATTATCATTGTTCACTCTATTGATATGATAATGTAGAGAAGGCCTAACTAGATATCCTAAAATGCGTCTACATCATCATCATCTGAATATTCAACTCTACATGATCAACCAATCATTATCCTTGAAATCTGCCTTAAACTCTAAAGATTCCCTGCTAGGTATGACGGTAAATGAATTCCATATACCATTTGACAACATGCTATAGCCTATGTATCAAACTGTTCTAAGAGGATCCTTCACCTAGAATGGGATTGATCTAATTAAATTGTTAATGACACATCCTAAGTCACATGACACGCAGACACGGGACATGGAGGACATTTAAATACGAGTATTTGACACGAGACACAACAACCATGGAAACAGGACACGGGGGACACATTATATATATCTATATATAGTGTTTTATCCATAATTTTTAGAAATCAAAACATCTACAGACCTGAATCAATGATATCTATTTAGTAATTTACTAATTTAGTATTTACAACTTTACAATTTTAGAACTAGTCAGTTTATTAATTTACTACATCAATGATATAACGTTATATACCAGCAAACCAATACAAATTTATATAACGACCAATCTATAAAAAGTTATATAACATTGACTTAGGTTCAAAAAACCCTTTTTTAATATGTTGGTTCATGTTCATAACTTCCCACATCAAATCTCATAAAAAAGTTAAAACCCTTTCTTATTAAATTATTAATTTATAGTTAGATTCATAAACAAATAATGCTGACTCATGTGCATAACTTCCCACATAGTACAAACTCTATATTTTTTGTTTCAATTCTTATTTTTTGTGCTTACACCCAAATGAAAAAGGAACAAGACCAGGCCATGTGCATATGGAAACTCACAAGGTATCATGCTCTTTGGTCTTGATTAGGTGCATTCATACCCAAACTCATTTAACTTACAAATAAAATTATTATCTTGCCTAGTTGGTTCGCGCTAGTCAATGGCCTTCAAAAAATACATAAAGAGTTTGATTAGCTGCGCGAACAAAAGGTGAAAAGTGTTGTCTCAACTCCAGCAAGATGTGAAAATGCAAACAGCATACCGGACTCCAGAATACCTCACAAACAGAGACATAAATAATGATAAAAAAACAAGACACATCATTTTAAATTGGGGATTTTTGTGGGAAACGTGTCCTAAAATCGAAATACACTAGGGCACATTTTCGACACGGTCCAAAAATGTGTCATGATTTTAGGAAAATCTTGACACATTTTATTGCTCGTGTCATGTCCAACACGAGGAATACGGGACATGAGACCCTAAGGGACATGTCTTGTGACCTAGGACACATCCATCCTATGTACACAAAGAACAATGAAAGCTATGAATATACTATTTACTCTTATGTACATAATGTCTCAGACCTCTCCTGCTAACACTATGATATGCTATACAACCTACAAACTATAGGTACCTTATATCTTTGTGTCCAAGTTGTTGACTTGTTTTTGGAGGGCAAAATTACTAATTACTAGTTTTCAAATTTGTCCCCCCCTTCTTTTGGTTGGAAACTAAACAATAAAACCATTGATTTGTTCATATTTCTCAACAGAGACATGTGGAACATTTGCACTAGAGTTGTCAGAAAATCTACATGTTACTAAAGCTACTCTTGATCATCAGAATAAGAAATCTCCTTTGTAGAAACTAGCTGGTATTAGGGCTTAGAAAATTTACTATTAAACTCGAAGATTTCGGTTTCTGCAATCACCAATCTACTCTTCAAGGAATCAATTCTTTCATATTTGCTAGCAGACTCTAGAATCAAACCCTAGACCTCCTTTTGCAGTACATCAATTTGAGGCTTGAATGGATTCTATTTTTGGCTTCGAGAATTCATTCTCCCTTGTTAAAGAAACATTAACTTCATTGGCAGCCTGCACCTCTGCAATCGTATATGATCTACTACATCTGCACAAAGCTTGGCCGGCAACTCCTTCAGTTGAGCATCCTTAGCTTTGAAAATAACTTGAATCTCCTTTAACCTTGTGTGGTTGTTTCCTTACTAGGCCTACTACAGTAATTTATCCATGGCCTTAAAGTTGACCCTTCTATGGATTCTGTTGCACCCTCTATGATCAAACCATATCAAGCCCTTTATTGTTAGCTAACTTCCTTTCTCCTTTAAAGTGTGTTGTTTATCCTGTAGCACAATTCTCTTTTGCGGTTGTCCTATTGTTTCTTTGTCTACACCTAAAGTCAGTTTCCCTCTTTGAAGTTGCCCTACTCTTTCTCTATCTTCCCCTAAGTCAACATCTCTCTATTCTTTCTCTTCTTTCCTTGGGTTAGCTTCTCTCGCTACAACTACCTTATTCTTTCTTGATCTATGCTTGGGTCAACTTTTCTCTCTATAGCTTTATTTGTCCTATATGGAACTGTTGTCAATCTTCTTGTTTCCTTCCACAATTTGCCTTACCTTTCCTTCATTTTGTAAACCTTATCCTACTTCAATATACACATGCCCTATCACATGTTTGTTCCATATACTTTGCGAAAAATAGATGCCCTTTTTGTTGAGAAATAGATAGGGTTGTAATTAGGATGATTTCTCTTATACTTGATAACTGTTTGTGATGTATTTTTACTTTTTCTTGATATTAGCTTCTTCACTTATTATTATGGTGTTCTTATCATCAAACAACTACCAAAAACATGAAGATCAATAGTACACAAGAACACATGATGTAGGCTGCAAGCCAGGGCCAAAACCTCTCCTCTTGAGAGGAAAACCCAAAAATATCTTTTCTTCTTATACATTCTTCAAATGATGAATTCCAAGACCTCTAGACCAATACTAATACCCTTCCAAGACCAAGTCATACCTTCTTGACGATGTGATTCTTCTATCCAAGTCAAACCCAGTTAAATCTCTTCCAGCTACACAATTTCGACCTCCAACTACAGAATTGCGACCTCCACTGCAGGTCTGAAATTTTCGTCCCTTGCAAGAGTTGTTGCTTCCACACGTGTGAGGAAAATTTGGGCTTCCAAGGCTTCCTTGCTCCTTCGCTTGGGTTGATTCTCCTTCTAGGGCTAGTAGGTGACCTAAAATTCCTTTCTTCGATCTTCTTTCTGCAACTTGACAACTTTGACCTTGTAGCTGCAAAACCCTAGTCTTATCTTCACACATGAGAGAGAGAGAGAATTAACACAAAAACTTCGTCCTTCTTCCTTCACTTGCATTTCTTCTACCTCTTCTTCACCTAGATGATGAGGAATAAGTGAGTGTCCATAGGAGGTTGAGTTCTCTCCTATATATGCTTTCAAGGAGGACGACATGCCCTAACGAGGCCGACTTCTTAGCTTCCAGGCCAGCTTGGTCTTGGAGGGGTATTTCGACACTTTAAACACAAAAAATAATTCTTTTGACATGTTACAATATGCCCAATGGGGTCTTCTTCATATGACAATGACTCTATGAAAAACCCGAGAAGCACTCAATGGTTGCTTGACTTCTAAATAAAATGAAATTGAGCATGAAACCCATGCTACAAAAAATAACAATAATAATTTTCTTTCTTTTTACAATATACAAGAATCAAGACTACATTTCATATTTATGAAGATCAAACCTAGTTACATATTTCAACTCTCCCTCTTAACTACGAAGGCATTCATAATGGTACATGGACATTCTCATACTAAGAGATCTCATAAGAAGATTCATATTGGTAAGCCATCTTATAAGTTATTATTTCAACTTATCTCATTGCATCTCATCATACCAGCCAGCATTGTCACATAGAAAGGCCATGACTAACAACTCTATCTCTCCATAAGATCAGAGCATAATGTTGGCAAGACAATGACTGATAGATAGCATCATCATTGTCTCTCAAGGAACATACCCCACCCGGGTGTTCACAAGGTATGTCCTTTTAGGACAATTCTTGTCTTGGAATAACACATCCTCAAGGAATTTCCTCTTCGACTACTCTTACCTATTGGATGCCCTACCTTATCCTCAAAAAGTATCGGAAACCAAATGCTTACCCAATCCTCCATTCTTTCTCCACAAAGTGAAGACAAGAACGATGTGTCTATCTCTCCCTCTCAACTAGGGATGAGATAACAACCAATCCAAGCTTGTCTCTCAAATACACAAGCTTCTTATTAAGAAGAGTTTTTTTTTAAATTTCAGCTACTTGCTCATTGGTGGAGATATACTGTAGCTAAAACACTCCATCTTGCACCAACTTTCATATGTAATGATACTTGTTATTTATGTGCTTTGTCTTTCCATGGAATACTGGGTCTTCAGACAACCTTATGCAACTGGTGTTATCACAATGTATAACTATAAGGTCCATCGGTACTTCAAACAGGTCGGACAACAGCTTCTCTACTAACTTCACATGCAACAATGTATTCAAATTCAGCACTACTCGAAGCAATTGACTCTTGCTTTCTACTCATCCATGATATCATAGAGGATCCCAAGCTAAAATATCCTCCAGTAGTGCTTCTTCCATCTGTCCCACTGCCTCCCCAATCAGAGTTTGTATATCCAATTAATTGGACATCATTCTTTCTATCATACTTCAAGAAGTAATGGATTGTTCCTCACAGATATCTCAGTATATGCTTGGATGCTATACAATGGTCATATTTAGGCTCCATCTGAAACTGATTGAGAATATTAACTGTAAAACAAATGTATGGTCGGGTGTTTAGAAGATACATCAGAGAGCCAACCAATTGTCTATACCTTGTAGGATCCACGGCGCTTGAATCGAAACTTCTTAGCCTCTTCAAATTTGTGATCATGGGGGTTGTCATAGGATTGAAATCCATCATGCCAAACCTCTGCAACATCTTAATCATATATTTTCATTGACTTAGATATATCTCACCAAGTCCATGCCCAAATTCCAACCCCAAGTAATAGTGCATCAACCCTAAATCCTTTATATCAAATTTTGTTGCCAATTGCTTCTTGCACTCTTGAATACAACCTTCCCCACCTATCATGAGAAGATCATCCACATATAGAAGAATGTTTACAAGTTCATCCTTCACTACTTTGATATAGAGATTTGGATCAGCAAAACAAGTTCACGCCGTGTAAATACAAAACCGATGCCCACATTCTGCATTGGACTCCAAAACTCCCGAAGAGGTTTTCTCTAGTAAGAAACCTAACGTCTCACATTTTAGAGTTTTTGGATGTCCTGTTTATTTTCATGTGCAGAAAGAGAAGAGGAGCAAGCTGGATGCTTCTGGGAAGAAGGGAATGTTTGTGGGCTACAGCGAAACTTCGAAGGCCTATAGAGTCTATGTGCCTGGTCAAAGAGAAGTGGAGATATGCCATGATGTCACCTTTGACGAAGATGCTTCCCTGAGGGAAGTAGTCAATCTTCCGAGATATGAGGAAGATAACGAAGCAAGACCTGAAAATCAAGAAGAACTGAAGGATGAGACGATGCCCAATGCTGAAGGACCGATGGACCCGATTGATCCACCTCCTTCAATAGGGAAGAGACCATCATGGCTCAGGGACACTCTCGAGGATGACGAGGGACATATGGCCCCAAGGGAGACATTCCATGAAAGCAAGAAGCCGAACAGATACCAGGGGTATCTAGCAGCCATGAGTACTACTGTACAATCCAAGCCTAGATCTTTTGAGGAAGCCATAAAGCATCAAGTCTGGAAGGATGCTATGCACGAAGAGTATGAGTCCATAATGAAGAATGATGTTTGGGATGTGGTTCCAAGACCGGAGGACAAAGCAGTTGTCACCTCGAAATGGCTCTACAAGATCAAGCATGGATCTGATGGAAGTGCTAACAAGTTCAAGGAAAGATTCGTTGCCCGTGGCTTCTCTCAAAAGGAAGGCATAGACTATGATGATATATTTGCACCTGTGGCCCGATATACCACAATCTGATCTATCATAGCCCTTGTTGCTACGCAAGGATAGTCTTCATCAGATGGATGTGAAGACCGCATTTCTGCATGGTGTGATAAATGAAGAGTTGTATGTGGAGCAACCTCTGGGGTTCAAAGTCCAGGATCGGGACACCCATGTCTGCAGGTTGAAGAAATCCCTCTATGGGTTGAAGCAAGCACCCAGAGCTTGATACGAGAGGATAGATAGCTACCTGATGAAGCTGGGCTTCACTCGTAGTAATGTTGATCCAAACCCTTATTTCAAGGTTGATAGAGAAAAGCCTCTCATTCTGGTGTTGTATGTGGATGACCTCTTCCTGACAGGTGTTGACCCTCTTATTCATCAGTGCAAGAGGGAGCTCGCTGCTGAGTTCGAGATGAAGGACCTAGGACTGATGCATTACTTCCTAGGCCTGTAGGTCTGGCAGAGACCTGATGAGATTTTCCCTTCTCAAGGAAAATACATTGTGAAACTTCTGGAAAGATATGGTATGGTGGATTGTAAGTCCATGTCGACACCGATGGAGCTCAACTTTAAGAAGTTGAGTGGCAGCGTTGCTGGGCCCATGTTAGCAAATCCTACTGAGTATCGTCAACACGTAGGGGCCCTGATGTTCTTAGTGAACACCCGTTCAGACGTATGTTTTGCAGTGAACACTTTGAGTCAACATATGGTTGAGCCTCATCACACTCACTGGGTTGTGCCAAGAATCTATTGATATATCTTCAGGGCACGATAAATCATCGGCTAAGATACACTGCCGAGAGCATGACACTCCATGGATATACTGATGTTGATTGGGCTCGCAGTGTGGTGGATCGTAAGAGCACATTGAGATGTTGCTTCACACTTGGTTCTGCTTCGATATCATGGATGAGAAGGAAGCAAAAGTCAGTGGCCTTGAGCACCGCGGAGGCCAAATACATTGCAGCGAGTATGGCCTGTTGTGAAGCAGTTTGGTTGCGAAAGCTCTTCAGTGATCTGTTTGGGCATGTGCTAAATACCACTGTGATACTCTGTGATAACCAGAGTGGGATTCGGTTGTCCAAGAATCCCGTGTTCCACGATCGATCCAAGCATATTGATATCAAGTACCACTTTATCTGGGATATGGTACAGCAAGGCGCCGTAAGGCTCGATCATATAGGAACTGATGAGCAGGTTGCGGATATTCTCACTAAGCCTCTGGGGAAGGTCAACTTCCTAACCTTCCGTGAGAATCTTGGTATCGTGGAATGACCCTATGCTGAGGGTCCTGTTGGATGATGAGCTCTGGGAGCTCTAGGGGGCTTTAGGGATAGTTTCTCAGAGCTATAAGCAACCACAGGGCTAGGCTTGCCAAACCTTGTTGGTGTGCTTCTGCCCCACCGTTGT
Organism: Pinus albicaulis; assembly: GCA_034641835.2. NCBI lineage: Eukaryota > Viridiplantae > Streptophyta > Pinopsida > Pinales > Pinaceae > Pinus > Pinus albicaulis. The sequence continues at coordinate 1,051,477,157 of CM076577.1, read as the reverse complement.
GATGATTGAATTGGTTCACCTCTCATTATCTGTGCCCTGTATGCATCCTACCCATTGAGTTCAAGGCTCATGGGAAGTACCTCTCATTTGGCCAGTGAGGTGGGAAAAGCTAGAGACTAGTAGCAAAGACTAATGGAAGCATCAGAGATTGTCGTACTCTCTATCTAGGATGGCACGGTCCAACCACTTGATCTGGGATCAAATAGAGTGAGGTTTCGGACCTCCAACTAACTTCGGGTCAGGTAAACCAACTTCGCGTTGGTATGAGACTCTTTGTGAGTCCTATAGAGGTTTCGGACCTCTGGGCTGAATTTGTCAACCTGGAATAATGTCTTTGTGACTGACCCACTTCTATTCTTAAATAAAGAAGCCAACAAAGCAAGTTACGGCAGGATGACGCACGATGTTTGGATTGCACAGGTGGATGGAGTTCTCCCTAGTTGAGAGGGAGTGTTAATTTTGGACAACTGGGTCCAAACTCCATGTTGTGATGCTCAGATGAAGATGCCAATATTTTTATTGGACTCCTCTTTTGAAGAGGTGCAAGATCGATCTAAAGATCATCTTAATCCGATGAGCAGAACATTTATTTTGAATTTATTCAAAATATGTGCAAGTCGACCTTAAGGTTTTGTGCCCCAGCAGTTGTGTCACACACCCTCACTAATGGATATAAATTGGCCAACGTTGGAGGACATTTTCACTCATCTCATCCTCACATTTCTCTCTCCTCATCTGATTGGTTCGATGACCTTGGAGGCTCTTCTCTCCACACGTGGGAAAATTCCAGAAGCAGCACATTTATGATTTCGGTCTAGGGTTTCTGCAGCAACTTTGACCAACGTTGACTTTGGTCAACGCAAGGTCAAACGGACCTGAAACTCTCACAAAAGTTCGATTTTCCAAATCCGCATTTTTTGGCACTATTCCTGAGGCTAGGCATTGACTTTGACTTTTCTGCATTGACCTAGCTGCTGCTGTTGTTTGCGTTGACCGTTCACTGACAATGTTGACTTTTGGGTTGACTTTTGAGTTGACCATTTTGGTTGTCCTAGAGGATTGTGTGACATTGCTGGTTGGCTGACCATATTGAGACTTTGTTGGTTGAAGCATCCTGTTGACTGCCGTAACGCACCAACACACATATATATTTTTGGCTTGTCTTCTATCGATCTACTGGTATGTTCTATAGCATTTTACTTTATTGTTTATGTGATTGTTGTCTGATATTGGGAGATAAAGTAAAGTTGCATCAAGCATAGAACATCTACATAAATTTACACAACTTTTATTTTCCTAAGTACCAAAATTTAGGAATCACATTATAACCTTTCAATTCTTCAAACAAAAAAATATTTAACTTGGAATTTGGTCAGCCTGGAAGTAAACAAACTTATATTTTCTGATTTGGTTGTCTTTATATATTTGTCCAACTTGTGTGTGCAATCTTCGGTCCATCAAGTAAATGTAATCCCAAGATCTTTCATCCACTTTCTCCTCAATGTCCCTTCTCTGTGGCTCTAATAACATATCAAGAAACATACAAAGCACATAGACAATAAATGCAAGCCACAATATAAGAGAGCAAAACATATATTTGATGCCTTATTCAATATGGTGTACGTCAATACATCTAGGGGAGACAATGTCCCGTACCAAGATCTTGTATAACCCTTTATTAATTAGAACATGAATTAACCTATTAGTAATTTAACTCTATTTATGACAGATGACATAGTAAATTTAAGTCTCTTTCTTTCAGACCTAAATTATAAACATGATAATCATATGACTATTGGTTATTGAAATAACTTTTAACAACAGTGACTAGAGACCCAATTCTGTCACCTATGAAAGTTATAAGAAGTTCTATGTGACATTGTACATTTAAAATGTATATAGTCTACTACAATGAACTGATTGTAGCCCCACTAGATTTCCACTAGGATTTTTCTTATTCCCTCTATAACTAGAAAGCTTATCGAAGTTGAAAACATCTCAGTTCAGCAAAGGCGGTGCTTCTTAGAATCAGACTTAAACAGGTCATAGAACCTTCAAAGTTTCAATGTAGGACATGCACAAACGAGATAAATTTTGGGTTAAATTAAATTATCATTGTTTAAGTTTGCATTAATATAATTCAAGTTATGTTATCCAAGCAAGTGATCAAATAAATTTGAAATCCAAAAGCAAATAACCCTACATTATCAACTATATTCAAGACCTCCAAATCCACCTATGCTAGGATCCATGCATATAGAGTTTGTATTACATAGAATGTTACCAATACATTTGGGAATTGAACCTTAAAACTGTTTCCTTCCAACATGATCAATTTTGCTTAGTCAAAATAGTTTTCTTTGTGCACATTTGCAGATACTATTTTGATTAATTTCATTTTTTTGTCTCTCCATTGATTAACATTTTAATATGTCTTGGAAGGTGGATGCATATTGGTTCCTAGAACACTTAGATGATAATTGAAATTAATTTAGAGTTGAATTTATATGCTCATTGTTAAAGTAAGTCTCCCATGTCAAATTTCATCATAAAGAAAAACTGCTGTGACATACTCAAAAACAACACTTGTAGATATTATAATACTAGTACAATTTTCCAATAACTCAACACTAAGATGAAAGGAAAAAAATACATAATGTAAATCCCTATACTCACTATATTTTCAAAACCAAACTTTTCCAATATATTTTCACATTTAACTTCAATTTCCATATAACATAAAAAGTCACATGCTACTGGTTCTCCTACGTAAGGTGAAAATGCGTTTAGAGAAATAGTACCTGTCTTCTATGGTTCTTGATCTGCACAATGCCATAATTTCGAGCTCTTGTCCAGTGATGATGCGTAAATGTATATGTTGCTGTTAGGCTTCCCAATTGCTCAGCCAAACGTAAAGTGTAGTACACTGACTTTGGCAGTGGCCTATTTGCTATGGCACTTGTTGTCAATTGGCGAAATGCAATGCTTTTAGATATTTGAATAGTTGAATGACCACCACAATGTACATCTCCTAAAAAATTTCAAAATAGATTTCCTATCAGCCATGAGTCATCCTGACTCCTATTTACTAATAATGCATGCTTGCAAGAAAAGGAACTGTACTATGACTCAATAATGAGGAGATAGAATGTAGGAGTTTAAGCACAAGGATAAGATCTAGCTGTGTAAAAATTTAGACTAGCTACTGCACAACAAGAGAGAAGAGAGAATGAAATTGCCGAGAAAATAGACTAAGTAGCTAAAGAGACCAATTCAAATTACTCATAAACTTTTTTGTATTATTGCTTGACATGAATACGTATTTATAACACCTTTAAGAGGGAACCAATGCACACTAGGTTGGGATTCCATAGTGCATGCACACTATAAAATAGAAAAGCACTTTCCCTGATTAGCTAGTAACCTGAAATTAGAGTAGGAGACCCTATACTAAAGTGAGTTCAAAATAGGGCTGACTAAATATAAGTGAAGACAAAATAAGTTAGAACTGAAGTGTAGACTCCCTCATACAACCCCTAACTCAGAAATAGCAATAAACCTCCCAAACTAACAATAAAAGACAAAGGATAAGGTTGGTAGGTGAATGGATAAGGTTGTGGATAAGGTAGTCTCCCAAAATAATAGAGGGAATGTGCATTAATGATTAGAAACCTTCGGGATAAGGTAATGTGCAGTAATGGAGAGGAAATCACCATGGTACTGCCCAACCACTGCCACATGTCAGCCTAGGTGTCACCCCCTGCTAAAGATAGTCCTAAAAATAGAAAATTTATAAATTTGGGTGATGATTCCAAATGCTAGGGAAGGCCTAGTAGTGAAATAAAAGTGATCATATGTTCCCTTAATAATGTATGGAAGAGGGTCGAATGATGGCCTAAGTGAGGTTTTGAGTGTGCATGTACCTCAACATAGATGCATATTAAATTTTAATAAATGCCAACCTTTCTTTCTAGTGTATTGTGTGTATTTATATTGCAAAGAACAAAGATGACTAGCGGAATCCAATTCAGTTTTTTCCAGTTGTGGGGTAAGGGAGGGGGGGGGGATGGGTATGAAATGCAGCATACAACCTTAGATAGTTCAAATGTATTTATACCCATCACAAGTAACAAGCATTTTGCTCATCAACACCATAACAAGTATTTAGAAGGAGAGAAAAGTTGACAAAAATATTTTTTTTTATAAAAAATCATAACATGGCAATAGAACAATACAGATCAATAGCCAGAGAAAATTTATACCTAATATTCTAATAACTTACTATGTGCTATCTTGACCTTCTCATATGGTTGCCCCAGTGGGCCTGTGCAATTGTTTTTGAAGTTTAGATTTAGAATACTGTGAATTTTAGAAGGGAAAAGAAACTCTGTACATGATTTGGACCATGTTAATCAAATTTATTTGATAGAAGGTACAGCTTGACAATAATAAGCACATATTTTGGGAAAGAGGTGAAATAGTAAACCATTTACATCAAAAGTGAAGTCTTTAGTTATTAAGATGTTTAAGTCCAATTTAAAGCACTATTTCATTAGAAAGATTATTCTGAAGATTAAAAAATGGTGGCTGATGGAGTCATGCTTGCAGGCCAGCACCAAAGGAAAAGAAAAAAAAACACCAGGTCACCTCCAGCACATCCAAACTAGAATCCCAACATTCCCTTGTTATTATTTGATGGGATCTTTTAGGGGACATCAGAAGGCAACCCAGAAAATGTGGGGCATGGAGGTGCTTTGTGCTGGCAAGGTATGAAAGCATCTTTTGGGTTTGGGAATCAAATCTCAATAGGTTTTTCTTTTCTAAGGTTGAGGCGCATGGTTTGGCCTCAAGAAATTATTGGACTTCAGCTTCAACAAAACAAATACTTGTGTGATTACAATTCGATCATTATTTTTCTCCACAGAAGTGCAATCCCCAGCATACTCTTTTAAATGATAAGGTGACTGACAAAAGATATCCAGCTCAGTTATGCAAGCAGTTTCCTTCACATACAATACAGGATATGGAATAAAAGACTTGATGACCTTAACAAAGAGATGACTGAGATGTGTAAACTTTAAAATCTGAGAGCTTCTAGAAGATAGCTCTTTGAGACCACAGCAGATTACAGTGCACAATATCCAATTCAAGTACTAATGATGTGTACCTCAACTGCCTTGTTGCAGTTAACCTACGGCTTTCCTAGCCTTCTCAAACCCACGGTCCATCTGTAATCTGCCCTACAGGTCTGTGACTCTCCTTATCCAACCTTACACTTGATGCGGCTACCTTCTAGCAAGCCCTAAATCCCTTACACAGGCCCTCAGTGTAACCTTTTCTCATTGCGGATACCACTCAACAGGCCTACGGCCTGATGTCCACACCTCCAAACAATAACCCCTGTGTTGGAAAATCAAAGTATTTGTAGATTAGAGTTGACTTTCCTTACTTGATAATTACTTGTGATATTAGTTGGCCTTTTATTACTTTAATTTCTTCTTCATCAAGCAATTACCAAAACAATGAAGATCACAAAGATACAAAGTATACAAAATATAGGCTCCAAGCCAGGGAAAAACCCCTCCAAGGGGAAAACCCAGAAAGAATATTTCACTTCTTATAGAGTCAAATCAAAATGAGACTTCCAAGACCCAAAGACCAAAGCCAAAATTCTTCTCAAGCACCAAATCAGCCCTCCAACAAGATCTCCTTCAAACAAGACCAAGTCTACCAAGGTCAACCTCTCCAAATTCTGCTCCTATCAAGTTTCGACCTTCACCTCAGGTCTACAACTTCGGCCTGCGACTCTCGGTCCTGCAATTAGCCTAGAAACCCTAATATGCTCGCACGTGTGGACATAAAATATCAAGTTTTCAAGTTTTCCTTTTGTATTCTTCTTTATTCCTAGCTTCTCGCTCTTGACTGCCTTCTTCTATTAATGCAGATCAAACTTGTGAAGTGCTCCAAATGAGTCGGGGTATTTTCTTATTTATAGTCTTCTTGTGAGGTCGAATAGGCCTCTTTTATGCCAACTTCATCATGGCAGGGTCAACTTGGTCTTGGAGGACAAATTAGCTTTCTAGACTCAAAAATAATGACTTTCCTTTGTTACAACAAGTCCAAATGGGACTACAATGTTAATTTTTGGGTAGCGTCGGATGTGCTCTAGCTCTGAAATTTTGTGGAGGGGCTAGAACACATGAGATCTCCAAGACCCAGAAATCGTTTGGAGAAATTCCGGCCAGAGTGCAATCTATTCAAATAATTAATTATTTTTAATGGACCCTAAGTTAAAACTTAAGAAATTAAAATATTTAAAGTGAATTAATGTAAATGTGGGTGAGAAGCTTCTAAGTGAAGAGGATCAAATATGTTTTAATCTTAGCCATTGATTAAATATTTGATCATGATCGTTGATCTCTCAACAAGAAAAGTATAAAGGAAGGCTTGAGGGTCAACTGGAGAACACACACACACACAAGCAAAGACTTGAGCCAAGTCTTTTGTAGCGTAGTTTGCCGAGAATTTTGGAGGAGTTCCAAAGGTAACCACCTCAGGTCAAGGTTGGGACTAATCCAAGGCCAAGAATACAAGAAAAGAGGTAGTGCCTCAAGGAGAGAGAGCGTAACACTTGGGAGGGTGACGCAGAGTTTGAGAGGTGACGCAACAATCGAAGAGGAAGCGCCGGGGTTTTTGTGAGGCAAATTAGGCATCGGGGCCGGCGTATCAACCCCCCCCGAGCTGCCAGAAGGCTCACGAGGAGGGTGACACAGTCTCCTAGAAGAGGTGACACAATCCACGGAGCCTAAGTTAAAACTTAGGAAATTAAAATAATTAAAGTGAATTAATGTAAATGTGGGTGAGAAGCTTCTAAGTGACGAGGATCAACTCTGTTTTAATCTTAGCCGTTGATTAAAGATTTGATCATGGTCGTTGATCTCTCAACAAGAAAAGTATAAAGGAAGGCTTGAGGGTCAATTGGAGAACACACACACACAGCAGCACTTGAGCCAAGTCGAAATTCTGGGGCATAGTTTGCTGAGAATTTCAGAGTGAGTTCCAGTGCAAAGAGGGGTAGTTCGACAGTGGGACTTCAGTCCAAGGCCAAGAATACAGTGCAAAGAGGTAGTGTAGCACCAAGGAGAGAGAGCGCAACACCTGGGAGGGTGACTCAGAGCCTAAGAAAGGTGACGCAGTCACTGAAGAGGAAGCGCTGGGGTTTCTGTGAGGCAGATTAGGCATCAGTTCAGCAGATCAACTTCTGAGCCAGGAAGGCTCCCGAGGAGGGTGACGTAGTTCCTAGAAGAGGTGACGCAATCTCAGCGCAGAGCTGGGAGCAGTTGTTGCTGCACAGCACTGGGGACAACGCAGTCACCTGTGGGGTTTGATCATTCTGTTGTTGGACCAGCCAAAATATTTGTCTTCAGATAGAGGTACTTCTGCCGGTATTTTTTGTTTGTTGGGTGAGCCGGATTTGGCACCCTAATTGTATTCAGAAATCTGCTTAATAATAAAATCCTCATATCTGTTGCACCAGTTTTCCTGCAATGGGTTTTTCCGAGGACGTGTAGTCCAAAAATAAGTTTTCCCTTTGTGTGATTTTCTCATCTTATTTTTCAGTACTTGATATGTATATTGGTGTAGGATGCAGTGTATTTGCATTAATGTTTACTAAAGAATTATGTAAATAACTTGTTAATTGAAGAACGCAAGTAGGAAATGCAAATTAGTTAACTACGGTAGGATTTCTGATTGTTATATTCAGAAATTTTCACATACAATACATGACAAAAATTCTTCTTTGACTCAATAAGCTCTAGAAGCATAAAGAACATGCTTTGACCCAAACTTTGAGCATGAAACCCATGCTTGAATAAATAAAAATTCTTTCTTTTTTTTATAAAAATATACAATGTCATGATTACAAAAGTCATTATGAAGACCGAATCTAGTTACATTTTCCAACACTCCCTCTTAATTAGAGAGGTATTCATAATTCCATCATGTGGTACAAGGATTCTCAAATTGAAGTATTCTCATAAGAAGAGTCGGATTGATAAGCCATATTTTAAAGCATCAATATTATAACCAGCATTGTCATCATAACAAGGCCTTTAACTTGGCATGCTCTTCTTATTTCAAAGCATAATGTTGGGAGGCTTTACGTGAGACACCACACTACCTGTAAGACACATACCCCATCCAAATGTTCACTAGGTATGTCCTTTTAGGACTTATTCTTATCATGGATTACCTATCATCAAAGAACATTGGTCCTCTTCGACTACTCTTATCTCAGATGCCTAACTCATCCTCAAAGAGTATCAGTCTATGAGATTACTTCTACCTTGGATTTCCAATCCTCAAGAAGTACCAATCTCAGATGCTTATCCACCCCTTTGTACCCCATTCTCTTTTCATGGCCTTCACTTAGACATAAGGCAGTTAATCTTGGCCTAGTGCATGATGCTTGAATAAGAGAATATAATGTCCATCATCACTCCCTCTCAACTAGGTGTGAAAATTTTTGAATACATTAATGCAGAAATCCTATTGTAGTATCACGGTTTGTTTCTCCTACTTGTGATTAAATTATACAAGTAACCTAATGTGGGAAAACCGATGCAGCAGATATGAGGGTTTATTATTATTATGTAGAATCTGAGTACAGCAAATCTGGGCACCCAACTCGTTAACCCAACAGAGAAAATAATAGATCTGCTGCAATACTTGTTGTTCTGAGACCAAAAAATAATTGATCCACACCCTCAAACGAGATTTACAAGACTCGGCTATTTTTTGGCCATAGAAACCCCAGCGCAGTCCTTGAAGCCCCAACGTCAGCCCTGCTAGGCTCTATGTGCCTCTGCGCTGCTTAGAAGGGGACTGCGTAACCTTAGACTGGGTGACGCAGTCCTTACACTGCCTCTAGAGGCCTCTACGTAACTCTCGAAGCCCTCTGAAGCTGTAGCGTTGCCCCTCCCGGGCCTGCGTAGCGGCTATAGCCTCTGCAATGCGCAACTACTGCTACTGCCCTTGCTCTTATGTGTTGACCTTGATTGGTTCTCCTCTGCCTCTTGCTGAATCTTGGCTCCAGGATCAAATCATCCCCTTAGCCAATACTACCCCTTGCTGCAGAAAACTCTTCTGGAAATTCTTAGCAAACCCTACCCTAGAATTCCAGATCAATTCCTCAGCTCTGGCTCTGTGTGTGTGTCTCCAACTAACCCTCAAGCCTTTCTCTTATACTTTTTCGTTGAACACATCAACGGTCGTGATTAAATCTCTTATCAACGGCTGAGATTAAAAGACTGCTTGATCCACGTCACTTAGAACATTTCAACACATGTGTTTAATTAGTTCACTTTCATTTTTCTAATTTCCTAAGTTTAGACTTTGGGTCCTCGTTAAAAAAATTAATTATTTGAATAACTTCAACACCAGATGAAATTTTTCCAAACGCTTTCTGGGTTTTGGAGGTGATGTGTTTCTTAGCCCCTCCACAAAGTTTCAAGGCTAAATCACACCTCAACACTCCCTCTTAGCACGGAGTGTGCTCTAGCAATACATCGACACCATGTATCGCAAGGTCTTGGCATTGGTCTTTGTGTTGTTGATGCTTGTCCTACTGCCCTCCATCTACTGCATTGTTATTCCCTGTATTGTTGCCCATGTCAGTACCACTGACACTACCACATCTGTACTGCAGCTCCCTCTCAACTTGCAACGTCATGCTACCCATAGCACTGCCACTACTAACTGTTGCACTGCAACTCAGTTGCCGAGAAGTAAGCAAGTAAGAGTCTCCTGCACAATCGTTGACAGACAAGTCAGGCTGCATCCCATCACTAGAACTCCCTTGGCTACTGCTTTACGCTGTCCTTCTAAAGCCACTGTGCTGCTACAACTCTGCACTGTGTGTGCACTGCCTCTCTACGTTGTTGAAGTCCCATCAGCCTCTGCGTTGCTGCCTCTTGTAAATTTTTGAAGATGTTCTATGCTTGATGCAACTTTACTTTTATCCCCAATGTCAGTCAGCAATCACATAAACAAGAAAGTAAAGTGTTGATAGAACATACCAGTGGATCAACAGAAGACAAGCCAGAAAAATATAAGTGTTGTGGTGCATTACGGCGGTCAACAGGATGCTTCAACCAGCAAAGTCTCAATACGGTCCGCCAACTAGAAGTGTCACACACATAGCCCTTAAAGACAGCTCATCAAAAATCAACATAATTCAACAAAAGAATCCCACATCCAGAGTTCCGGCATCATCCATATTTACGACATCCAGATTTACGGCGTCCATTTCTGGCATCATCCATATTTCCGGCATCCATTTCCGGCATCATCCATATTTACGACATCCATTTCTAGATCACGAGGATGTGTGTGATGAGATGATTGAAATGTCCTCCAACGTTGACTCTATTTATATCAATCACTGAGGGTGTGTGACACATTTGTTGGGGGTGTAAAACCTTAAGGCCGACCTGCACATATTTTGAAAATATTAAAAATAAATTCAAAATAAATGTTCTACTCATCGAATCAAGATGATCTTTAGATCGATCTTGCACCTCTTCGAAAGAGGAACCCAATAAAAATATTGGTGTCTTCATCTGAGCATCACAACATGGAGTTTGGACCTAGTTGTCCAATTTTAACACTCCCTCTCAACTAGGGAGAACTCCATCCACCTGTGCAATCAAACATCGTGCATCATCCCGCCGTAACTTGCTTTGTTGGCCTCTTTATTTGAGAAGAGAAGTGGGTCAGTCACAAAGACATCATTCCCAGCTGACAGATTCAGCCCAGTGGTCCGAAACCTCTATAGGACTCACAAAGAGTCTCATACCAACCCGAAGTCAGTTTATCTGACCCGAAATCAGTAGGAGGTCCGAAACCTCACTTGGACTCAAGAGAGTCATATATACTAACCCGAAGTTAGTCTTACTGACCTGAAGTCAGTTGGAGGTCCGAAACCTCACATGGACTCAAAAAGTCACATACCAACCCGAAGTTGGTTTATCTGACTCGAAGTCAGTAGGAGGTCCGAAACCTCACTAGACTTGATCCCAAATCAAGTAATTGGACACGTGTCATCCTAGATAGAGAGTACGACAATCTCTGATGCGTCCATCAATCTTTGCTACTAGTCTCTAGCTTTTCCCACCTCATTGGCTAAATGAGAGGTACTTCCCATGAGTCCGAAACTCAAATGGGTAGGATGCATACGGGGCACAAATCATGAGAGGCGAACCAACTCAATCATCATAACGGTGGGGCCCAAGCACACCAACAAGGTTCGGCAAGCCTAGCCTTGTGGTTGCTTATAGCTCCGAGAAGCTATCCACAAAGACCCCCATAGCTCCCAGAGCTCATCGTCCAACAGGACCCTCAGAATAGGGTCGTTCCACGATACCAAGATTCTCACAGAAGGTTAGGAACATGACCTTCCCCAAGGGCATTGTGAGAATATCTGCGACCTTCTCATCAGTTCCTATATGATCGAGCCTTACGGCGCCTTGTTGTACCATATCTCGGATAAAGTGGTACCAGCCATCAACATGCTTGGATCGTTCGTGGAACACAGGATTCTATGACAAACGAATCCCCCTCTAGTTATCACAAAGGATAACGGTGGCATCTAGCACATGCTCGAACAGCTCACTGAAAAGCTTTCGCAACCAAGTGACTTCACAACAGGCCATACATGTTACAATGTATTCGACCTCAACGGTGCTCAAGGCTACCGACTTCAGTTTCTTGCTCGAAGCAGATCTACGTGTGAAGTAGCATTCAGATGTGCTCTTGTGATCCACCACACTGCCAGCCCAGTCAGCATCAGTATATCCATGGAGTGTCATACTCCCGGCAGTGTATCTCATCCCATGGTCTATCGTGCCTCAGAGATATCTCAAGAGTTTCTTGGCACCAACCCAGTGAATGTTATGATCAACCATGTGTTGACTCAAAGTGTTCACTGCACACCATACGTCGAGACGGGTGTTCACTAAGAACATCAGGGCCCCTACGAGTTGAAGATACTTAGTAGGATTTGCTACCACGGGCCCAGCAGCGCTGCCACTCAACTTCTTAAAGTTGAGCTCCATTGGTGTCAACACGGACTTACAGTCCATCATACTAAATCTTTCCAGAAGCTTCACAATGTATTTTCCTTGAGAAAGGAAAATCTCACCAGGTCTCTACCAGACCTCCAGGCCTAGGAAGTAGTGCATCAGTCCTAGATCCTTCATCTCGAACACAACAACGAGCTCCCTCTTGCACTAATGAATGAGAGGGTCAGCACCTGTCAGGAAGAGGTCGTCCACATACAACACCGGAATGAGAGGCTTCTCTCTATCAACCTTGAAGTAAAGGTTTGGATCAGCATTACTATGAGTGAAGCCCAGCTTCATCAGGTAGCTATCTATCCTCTTGTACCAAGCTTTGGGTGCTTGCTTCAACACATAAAGGGCTTTCTTCAACCTACAGACATGGGTGTCCCGATCCTGGACTTCGAACCCCAGAGGTTGCTCTACATACACCTCTTCCTTTATCGCACCATGCAGAAATGCGGTCTTTACATCCATCTGATGAAGACTCCATCCTTGCATAGCAGCAAGGGCTATGATAGATCGAATGGTGGTCACAGGTGCAAATATGTCATCATAGTCTATGCCTTCTTTTTGAGAGAAGCCACGGGCAACGAATCTTGCCTTGAACTTTTCAGCACTTCCATCAGATCCATGCTTGATCTTGTAGAGCCATTTCGAGGTGACAACTGCTTTGTCCTCTGGTCTTGGAACCACATCCCAGACATCATTCTTCATTATGGACTCATACTCTTCGTGCATAGCATCCTTCCAGACTTGATGCTTTACGGCTTCCTCAAAAGATCCAGGCTCGGATGGTTCAATAGTACTCATGGCTGCTAGATACCCTTGGTATCTACTCGGCTTCTTGCTTTCACGAAATGTCCCCCTTGGGGCCATATGTCCCTCAGCATCCTCAAGAGTGTCCCTAAGCCATGATGGTCTCTTCCCTATTGAAGGAGGTGGATCAATCGGGTCCATTGGTCCTTCAGCATCGGGCATCGTCTCATCCTTCAGTTCTTCTTGATTTCCAGGCCTTGCTTCATGATCTTCCTCAGATCTCGGAAGATTGACTACTTTCCTCAGGGAAGCATCTTTGTCAAAGGTAACATCGTGGCATATCTCCACTTCCCTTTGACCAGGCACATATACTTTATAGGCCTTCAAAGTTTCGTTGTAGCCCACAGACATTGTGGTTTCCCTCTTGATGCTAGCTCCTCTGTAAAAGTTCTCTAACTCGTTCGTCTCTTATAATAAGAACATCCTCCCAAGGATGTCACAGGCAGCATACCAGACAGATCAGAATGTACTAATTGCAAGACGTCAGATGGCTTTGTGACACTTGAGGGGAAAGGTCCCCTTGTATGCTTTCCTTCAGCACAACCCTGACATACACCTTCATGATTATTTGAGAACTCAGGCATCCCCATCACCACCTTCCTTGCTTCGGGAAGGGCCTTGTAGTGAATTTGTTCAAACCTCCGGTGCCATAGTTTAGTCCGTCAGATAGTATCACATGTCATCGCTCCCAGTGGACTTCCTCCAACTTGGTAGAGTGTACCAACTCTAAACCCAATCGTGATAGCTTCCTTGAAACTCTTCTTCCACATGCGCACCTTCCATCAATGAATGCCACATTGAAACCTTTGTCTTCCATGGCCAAAATAGACACAAGGTTCTTCTTCAAATTAGGTACATATAGTACATCTTGCAGGCGGAGGACTTGACCTTGAGACAAGTGGAGGGTCACAGTCCTTGTCCCTTTCACGGGATATGTGGCATTATCTCCAAGGATAATTTGTAGATTAGTATCCTTCTCAACCATATCAGTAAGTGCTTCCTTAGAGATGCAGCAAAGAGGGCAGATACAAGAATGAATTCATTTCTTTTATAATCAAAAACATTTTATTCCTCATACCTGGAATTTCTTGACCTTTTGAAGGGTTTCCCAATTCCACCGAAGGGAGCCTTCCTTTTCTTGACCTTCTTGAAAGGGCATTCTCTAGCATAGTGACTTAGCTCAAAGATGTAGGCAACCAGACTCTTATGAATTGAGTCCCTGATCATCAGCTTTGCTTTGATTTCCCCCTTCTTGTACTTTGATTTGGCAGCAGCAGTTGCAGTGGATGGAGGTTCTTGGATTTTACCCTACACATAGTCCATGACATCTTGGTCTTCCAAATTAAGATCCAATGTCATCTTCCAAGCATGGAAGTCATCCTTCCCAGTCAATTTTTCATCAGCCTTAAAGCCATTGTAGTTTGAGGAACCCATCCTCTTTTTCGGTGATTGCTACAAACTAGGGCTTTGTCTTCACCTCATCTCTGATACCATGTAAATTTTTGAAGATGTTCTATGCTTGTTGCAACTTTACTTTTATCCCCAATGTTAGTCAACAATCACATAAACAAGAAAGTAAAGCGCTGATAGAACATACCAGTAGATCGACAGAAGACAAGCCAGAAAAATATAAGTGTGTTGGTGCGTTACGACGGTCAACAGGATGCTTCAACCAGCAAAGTCTCAATACGGTCAGCCAACCAGAAGTGTCACACACACAACCCTTAAAGACAGCTCATCAAAAATCAACATAATTCAACAAAAGAACCCCACATCCAGATTTACGGCAAATAACATATTCGGCATCGATTTATTCTCCATCCATTTAGGCATCATCCATATTCGGCATCCATTTTAGACATCATCGATTCGACATCATCCATATTCACGGCGCTTCAATTTAAAACATCATGCATATTCTTGCATCATCCATATTTACGGCATCCATTTCTAGATGATGAGGTTGTGTGTGATGAGATGATTGAAATGTCCTCCAATGTTGACTCTATTTATATCAATCACTGAGGGTGTGTGACACATTTGCTGGGGGTGTAAAACCTTAAGGCCGACTTGCACATATTTTGAAAGTATTAAAAATAAATTCAAAATAAATGTTCTGCTCATCGGATCAAGATGATCTTTAGATCGATCTTGCACCTCTTCGAAAGAGGAACCCAATAAAAATATTGGTGTCTTCATCTGAGCATCACAACATGGAGTTTGGACCTAGTTGTCCAATTTTAACACCTCTGCACTGCGTTGCTCCCTCTACAACATCTCAGCATTGCCCTCTGCTTCACTGTGAACTTCTGCATCCATCTCCTACTTGTCCTGCTACCGTCTTAAGGCTCTCGTAGCTTGTATGTGATCCAAGAGTAGTGCTGACTCAAGGAATCCGCCTCACTTGATCTGTAGTTGCTCCAGATCCATGTCACCCCACTTACATGGCTCATGAGCACTCATGGCTACGTCATCTTCACTCCCATCGTCCTTTGCTGCTACAGCCTTGGAATCAGAAACTCCTTTGTCCTTCTTCTTAGGACGAGTGTTGGCGAAGTGTCCAAGTTCGCCACAGTTGAAGCACCGAACCTTGGATAGGTCCCTCTTCATCTTCCCTTGCTGCTTTTGTTCCTTCGATGCAAGGGCTACATCATCCTCCTCTTCTTTCTTCACCCTGACCATTCTATTGTTGTTGTTCTGCCTCTTAGTGATTCTCCTGATCTCTTCTTGGTGGAGGATTACTCACGTGTCCACCCAAGATGGTAACGCTGCCCTGCCCAATACGCTTTGGACAAACATTTCACATTCCTTAGTAACTACATTCAAGGCAGTCCTTACCAAGAGCCCTTCGTCTGGAGGTGCACCCATGGAAATCAATTGATCCCAGATAGTCTGAATTCGGAAAAGAAAAGGATCTACCTCCTCACCCTTCTGCATCTGGAATAGCCTCATCTGATTCTCTAGAAGCATTTTCCGTTGAACAGAGCTTCCCTGATACATGGCCTCTAAAGCGGACCACATCTCATTTGTCGTATTCTTTTCGGCAATGTGTGGCACGACATGATCCTTTACTCCATCCATAATCAAACGCTTAGCCCGTGCTTGATTTTCATTAAATTTCTTCAGAGGTTCAAGATCTGCAGGCTTAGCTAGGGCATTCTCTGCATGGTGCTTGATGTCGTACTCATCCAACACTGATAGGATCTTGGCCCTCCAGATGACGAAGTTGGACACACCGTCCAACCAGTCCTGATCCCTCAGCCCATGAGAAGCCATCTAGCTCAAATCCGATGGAACAATACTCTTCTCCCTCTTTCTGCGGCAATACAGAAACATTGGATCAGTGTTTCTTGGTGACTACAAACCCTCTAGAAACTGCTCCCTTTGGAAACTGATTTCCCTCTTGGAAATCTTCAACCAAAAAAACAATCGAATAGTTCTCTCTGATTCACCTGATCGAATCTCAGATCTGTTGAGTGACTGTCTTCCTCCTGCTCTTTGTTGACTTAGCTAGGCACAATTCTGCACCGGAAAAATCTCTAACACACCATCATTGCTGAAGAACTGAAGCACTGCTTCCGGATCTCGGAAAACTGACAAGAAAACTTGACTGCGTCCCTCTGGTTGGCCTCTGCGTGAGTAGACTGGCCCAGTGCAGTCTCTACGTTGTTCAGAAGTGGACTGTGTAACCCTAGACTGGGTGACGCAGTCCTTACGCTGGCATGGTTAGCCTCTGCGTAAGCCTAAAGGCCTTCTGAAGCTACAACGCTACCCCTTCCTGGATCTGCGTCCTCCTGCTGCTAAGCTGCCCTTTCCGGATTTCTGTTGCTTCCGCTGCTACCCTGCAGAAAAATATTCTTCAGCTGATTTGTTGGAGATTCATATTGATCTACTATCGCTCTGATACCATGTGAAAATTTCTGAATACATTAATGCAGAAATCCTACTGTAGTATCATGGTTTACTTCTCCTACTTGTGATTAAATTATACAAGTTATTTCCAGAAAATACCAAAGTAAACACTACTAACAGCCTACACATATGCAGATCATTTACTGAATAATACACTCATTCAAACGAAGTGACAGTTTTTTCGGACAATAGTCCCCCACCCAATGCGGGAAAACCGATGCAACAGATATGAGGGTTTATTATTATTATGTAGAATCTGAGTACAGCAAATCTGGGCACCCAACTGGTTAATCCGACAAAGAAAATAATAGATCTACAGCAATACCTGTTGTTCTGAGACCAAAAACTAACTGATCCACACCCTTAAATGGAATTTACAAGACTCGGCTATCTTCTGGCCCTAGAAACCCCAGCGCTGCCCTTGAAGCCCCAGCATCAACCCAAATAGGCTCTATGTGCCTCTGCAATGCTCAGAAGGGGACTGCGTAACCTCAGACTGGGTGACGCAGTCCTTACCTGCCTCTGGAGGCCTCTGCATAACTGTGGAAGCCCTCTGAAGCTGCAGCACTACCCCTCCCGGGCTTGCGTAGCGGCTGAAACCTCTATGCTGCGCAGCTGCTGCTGCTGCCCTTGCTCCTCTGTGCTAACCTTGATTGTTGCTCCTCTGCCTCTTGCTGACTTTTGGATCCAGGATCAAATCACCTCCTTAGTCAATACTACCCCACACTGCAGAAAACTCTTCCGGAAATTCTTAGCAAACCCTGCCCTAGAATTCCAGATCAATTCCTTAGCTCTGCCTCTGTGTGTGTCTCTCCAACTGACCCTCAAGCCTTTCTCTTATACTTTTTCGTTGAAAACATCAACGACCGTGATTAAATCCCTTATCAATGGCTGAGATTAAAATACTGCTTGATCCACATCACTTAGAGCATTTCAGCACGTGTTTAATTAATTCACTTTAATTTTTCTAATTTCCTAAGTTTAGACTTAGGGTCCTCATTAAAAAAATTAATTATTTGAATAACTTCAACACGAGATGAAATTTCTCCAAACGCTTTCTAGGTTTTGAAGGTGATGTGTTTTTAGCCCCTCCACAAAGTTTCAGGGCTAGACCACACTCGATGCTACCCCAAAAACACAAAATCTCAACACTAGGGAAGGAGATATCCACCAAACCAAGCTTTGCTTCTTAAGTACTCAAGCTTCTTGTTTGGAAGTGCCTTTGTTAGAATATCAATTACCTATTCATCTGTAGGAATATAATGTAGCTTCACGACCTCATCTCATACCAGGCTTTTGATATAGTGGTACTTCTTGTTAATATGCTTTATCCTAGCATGAAACATTGGGTCCTCGGTCAACCTTATGCAACTTTGATTATCACAATGTATAACTGTAGGGCTTGTTGACCACACTTTGTCAACAACCCCATAGCAGTACACTCCCATTTTTTCAAATGGGATTCATCATGTTCGACGTGTTCACGTCATTCGGATTTCATTATCAGTCGACAGTTTTATAAATGATGTAAACCCATTCTGCATGTTTATGATGGAAATGATCTAAGTAAGACCATCATGTATGTAACAACCTAAGTAAGCCTAGTATGTTGGTGACGATTTCTATCCTAGGAGGTTTTTTGTCTCACTGATTCATTTGTGTTTCTCGACACAAGTGATCGGCAGAGTTTTCCCCTCCAGCCTCACCCCAAAGCTAGGGTGGATTTTGTCATCAAGATGCTAAGTGAGTCCTAGTGTTTTCTATCAAGTCTTTGTAAAAGTTGTTTGGGAATAATCTTAGCTAATTTGCTAGATTATTTTATTACAAGCTGCTTGGTCTACTAGATCATGTTTTGAGTCGCAGAATTGAGTAACTATTTGAGGGTCTATACGAATGGGTATTTCCCCTTCATGTGTCTAAATATATTTATCTTATGTAAAGAGGATTGGAAAAAATAATTAAATCCCCTCTCAGTCAATTAATTAAATTTTCTGGCCAAATTAATTAAAAAATCCTAAGCCAGAAATTTAATTAATTTTAGGTCCTAGGTGAACTAAAATTCTTCAAAGGCTAAATTCGTGGATCCTTAAAAAATAAATTTTTAAAGGTCTCAGGCCAAAGGGAATATTGAAAATTTCAAGAAATTTTGGACCCTTGGGCCTTGGTGGTTAAGTCAAAGTCAAAATTTTGAGGTAATTAACTCAAAAATATTATTTTGAATTAATTAAAATAGAATTAAATGATAAATTCGAATTTCCTCAAAATTATAATTTCGACGGTCCAGATTAAAAGATGATCAAATCTTTTCGACGGTCGAGATTATTTTGACAAGGATCAATTGAACTAGCCATTGGAGATTTTATCCTATAAATTAGAGGTCTCTGTCAGTCTTTCAAGCATTCGATCTTTGAATCGTGCACTTGTTCTTGGAAGCTCTTGTGATTTTTTTTTATGAATAAAGCATAAAGACTTTGGAGTTACAAACTTTGGTGTTCCTTTTCCAGATCTATGTGGTGATGTTATCTCTAAAATCTGCTACTTCTATTGGTTTTGATGGTTGATGGTTTCTATGGATTAATCTGCATACAGGTATCTTGTGCAGTTTTCTGGGTTGCTAAAATTGTATTTTGATTTAACGGAAAGATTAGTTGTCTGTTTTTCTGAAAAGTCTCATGCTTATTTTTTTAATCTCTATCAATCTAAAATTCAGATCTAAGTGTGCAAAGATCGTTTTTTAAAGGTTTGAACGTTTGGGGAAGTCTTCAGTTAGACCAGCTGACTCTCAGATTTCATAAATCTAAAAAAGCTCATTGTTTCCTAATTCCCAAGTTTATCTTACGAAATTTTGTTTTTACAGGGTCTTCTCAGGCTTGTGCCTCTCATAATTCCTCTTTTTATTAATTGTGCAAAAATGGTTTTAAATCTAGCCAAGAGGGCCTCTAATCTGTAAATTAGCACTGTAAATTTGCAAATATTCTCTAGGGTGTAAGGGTTTATTTATTTTTTGCATAGTTTTGGGTTTTTCCTGGTTCTGTGCAGGTTTACAGGGAATTTCTCAGAAAAAAATTTAGATCTGACCCAGATCTAGGCCCTAGAGGGTAAGATTTGGCCTCGAGATCATTTCTGCTGGCAAATCTGAATGTTATTGTGCTGCAAAGAGAAAATCTCAGGTGCGTCTAAATCAGTATTTTAAAAAATCTGAGTTATATTGGCAAAATTTTAATTACTAGGTGAGAAGGAGTTTCATGTGTATTGGATCTGCCTGAAATAAACATTCCTTCCTACCCGCAATACACGCAATTCCATTCTGCCTGCAGACGCTTCACTTGGCTGTCTCTCTACCTTCACGCTGCCCCTTTTCTCTTTCCGCTACCATATTGCCTCACGCACAGCCAGCGTCCATTTCCGTCATCCCTCTCACGCTGTCTGAGCCCCTTTTTTCCCAATGCAGCTCCTATCTCCTTCACGTTGTTGTCCTTGGTCCATTGGTGTTTCTCTTGTCAGAGCCCTCCGTCCACCCTTGCTACCTTCTCAACTCTTATCTACTCCTTATTCTCCACGCATTTATTTTCACTGCCATCCATTCTCCTCACGCTGCAAACCCGTCCTCTTTTGCACTCAATTTCTCTCATCCCAAAACGTTGCTACCATCTTCATTGGCTCACGAATCCGCAGCCCTCATCCATTTCTTTCCGCCTTTCTCTTGTCCGCAGTCAATTACACCGTCCAGCCGTCATTCCCTTTCCCTTCTCCCATATGTGCCTCCCTCTCTCCCATTCCGTGGCTCCATTCACCTCGATCGTCTCCCTCCTTTTCTGTCGACCTTTAACTACATACATAAAACCAAACTCACGTCTATGTGTTTCTTTTTTTTTTAGTTTGGTTTTAATTTTTAAATCTTAGCTTAGATTTTAGATTTTTCATTTCATGAACCCTTAGTCTTAGTTTTTAGTTTTTAACTTCATTTTTTTTTAAATTAGTTTAGTTAGCGTTGAATTTAATCTTTTGGAGTTTCATTTTATTTAGATTTTAGTTTAGTTCTTAGTTTTGTTTTAATAGTAGCTTTTAGATTTTTTAGATTTTATATAAATTTGCTTTAGTTTTGATTTTAGATTTTTAGCTTTAGTTTCATTTTTTAGTTTAAATTTTAGAATTTGTTTTTTTTTTTTTAATTTCAAAAGATATAAAAATTAAAAAATATATATAAAATAAAAATTCCAAAATTTCTTAATTGTTTATTTTTTAGACTTTAGCTTTAGTTGTATATACATTTTTTTTTTGGTTTTAGAGAAAATATAAAAAATTTAGAAAATTTCTGAAAAATTTTAAAAAATTTTACATAGTCAAGGTGATCTTTAATTTCCTACCTAAAGTTTGACTTTAGGTTTCTGAATTGAAATTATCTGGAATATCATAAATTCGAAAATATTGGAAATATCTGGCATTTAACTTTGATGGGTCTCTCATGATAACATTTTTGTTTCAAATTTAAATTGTTGGTGCTTAGATCTGGTTGGTGATCATTGAGCTATCTTTAATTGTGATTTTAAATTACTTGAAATCGGTAGTTAATTGTTTAAATCAACTTTGGGAATTTTTCAAGTGATGATAAATTGCATGACTTCATCGAACATTGTTAATGCATAATTGTGAGGGTGTTTTATTGAATATCATTGTGGTTGATTGATTTTCATAGCAGTAGTTACATATCAATTACTTGATCTTAAATTTATAACGGGATATTTTGACTCCATAAGGCACTTGGTTTTAAAGTTTTAAATCTAATTAGATCTATAAAATCTCGTGAATCTTAACAAGCATTTGATTATCTAGCTGTCTCTTGAATTGGTTGGTTTTCAACCAGTTCTCATTCTTCATTTTCGTTAGGGTCTACCTCCCTTAGCTTGCAAGGAGACAACTTAGATAGAGAGATTGGGGATCAGAGTGACAGCCCCCGATCCAAGTCATTGTCGCGGTGCCTAGACATTCTGTGCGACAACATTTTTTGGCGCCGTTGCCGGGGATAGAGTTTTTCTGTCCTTGGTCTTAACGACATTTTATAATCTTCTAATCTTTTTTTTTCCATTCATTAGCCTGTCACAAGGGATCACATTTTCTGGCGTCATTTCATTTCTTCATCTCTTCATCTTTTCATCATCTTATCTTTCGTCATTTCATCATTTACACCTTTAGCACCTGGACATTTCGGTTGGCTTCTTGTTTGGGTGGCGACTCCACTTATTCATCTATTTATTCTCAGACAAGAATCCCCCCCGATATCCATTTGCTACTCTCGATTATTTCTTCTGTTTTAGAATTAATTTCATGTTCAAGTGGTGACTGTTGGAATCACGATTTCCATTAGACCAAAACCCGCAGGCTTTAGTCTTCGCTACAATCGCTGGAGTTAGGATCCACGAGAGGCGGTTAATCCATGTCGCGAAACACACGGTGAGCATTGAACCCAATGTCCAACAATCTCCCCCCCAACACGAGCCGGGTGAGTTTCGAACTCGAGACCTGTCGCTCTGATACCACTTGTTGGAATCACGATTTCCATTAGACCAAAACCCGTAGGCTTTAGTCTTCGCTACAATCACCGGAGTTAGGATCCACGAGAGGCAGTTAGTCCATGTCGCGAAACACACGGTGAGCATTGAACCCAATGTCCAACAGCGACTCCAATTCTTTCATTTCTTACAAGAGTTCCTGCTAAGAAGCTTGCTTCTTGAAGACCTCTTGACTATTATTGAACAAGGGTCTCTTTCTCTAACATCCATTTGGTTATTCCATTTAAGTAAGTCATCATGGGTGATCCTTTCCATGACATGCCAAAGGAGGCCATTCGAAAAATTCCTCTTTTCTCGGGTGGTGATTCAACCACTGCTCAAAATCATCTCATGACGGTTACTTTTCTAATAAACAGATATTGTCTTCCTTCACAATATAATCTTGAAGATATCAAGATACGTCTCTTTGGCTATTCCTTAAAGGGTGATGCTCTCGATTGGTTTCGAAATTGTCCTGAGGAGTATTGTTTACAACACATAATCTATGCTTTTAAAGATAAATATATAAAACAAGGTGGCTCGCCTTGTGCTCCCAGTACTATGCAAAATAATGAAATTGATCTTGTAGAGAACTCAACTATTAACAGGAGATTTCAAGACAGTTCTCAGGATGAATCCACTTGTACCACGACAGCACAAATCCATGATAATGGTGAAGCAGAAACAACTTGTCAAATCAGTGTTGACAACAATAACCATCTTGTTAACGAATTGATTCGAATCATTAAGAATATGGAACTTAATCAAGAGAAAATAATAGTGGATCACGCCAAGGAAATTGGTTCTATGCAGAGTAGGTTATTGGCCTTAGAAGAAAAACATATCAAGGAAATGATGATCATGGAAGCAAATCATGAGATGGAGATGAACTATATGCAAAATTTCTTCATGGCCATGAAAGCGGATAATGATGAAGCAATTAAAAACATGGAAATTGGTCAGATGTCTTTTCAACACAAATTGTTGACTATTGAAGAGAGTCATGCAAAGGAAATCAGTATTGTAAACGTTAAGCATTCTAATCAAATGACTGTTATTCAGAATAAATTGGAAAAAATGGAAAGATCACACATGCAAAATTTCCAACCCAAGTCAGAATTGTCAACAGATCATAGGCCTCCCAGTTTGCTGAAGCAATTTCCATCTCATCACACAGAGGTCACTTTTCCCATTAAGGAAAAATTAACTATGGTTACAAAGGATGTTAAGAAAGACCAAGCTTATGTGTCACCATTGACAGAGTATATTCAGAATAAGATTGGTCACACTCCAGGTTCATCAGATTTTTTGTACAAGCATTTTCAAGATAAGGACAAGAAATCTACAGTGGTCTCATTACTGACATCACAGCCCACTAAGAAGAAGAGAAAAAAGCAGAAAAGAAGAAGTAAGTGGTTTGATTCGTCTGATGGCCGAGAGCAACTTGACATTCGAATAAGACAGAGTCCTACAATATGCAAAATTGGACATGGCACATCTGAAAAGTAGCCTACAAACTTGCCTGAAAGCAAGCAAATGCTCAGCATGCACTATATTGAACACATCTGATGCCACAGGGCATCCTTTGTATTGTATCTCTAACCTTACACCTTGTTATTTCAGCATATCATTTTGTAGTTAGAGTAGATTTATTTTTCATGTTAAGTAGAATAATAAATGAAAGAAGAGCTTCTATTTTTTCATTTGCTTAATGTTATATGATGATATTTGGATGGACGCTACTTATGTAATTTTGTGTGTTGCTTGGATACAGATTCTGGATTTTCACATTCCTTCAATGAAGCAACGTGTCCCCAAGTAGAGCCAGATGTTGACCACACTTTGTCAACGACCCCATAGCAGTACACCCCCATTTTTTCAAATGGGATTCATCATGTTCGATGTGTTCACGCCATTCAGATTTCATGATCAGTCGATAGTTTTATAAATGATGTAAACTCATTCTGCATGTTTATGATGTAAATGATCTAAGTAAAACCATCATGTATGTAACAACCTAGAAAAGCCTAGTATGTTGGTGACGATTTCTATCCTAGGAGATTTTTTGTCTCACTGATTCATTTGTGTTTCTTGACACAAGTGATCGGCAGAGTTTTCCCCTCCAGCCTCACCCCAAAGCTATGGTGGATTTTGTCATCAAGATGCTAAGTGAGTCCTAGTGTTTTCTATCGATTCCTTGTAAAAGTAGTTTGGGAATAATCTTAGCTAATTGGCTAGATTATTTTATTACAAGCTGTTTGGTCTACTAGATCATGTTTTGAGTCACAGAATTGGATAACTATTTGAGGGTCTATATGAATGGATATTCCCCCTTCATGTGTCTAAATGTATTTATCTTATATAAAGAGGGTTGAAAAAAATAATTAAATCCCCTCTCAGTCAATTAATTAAATTTTCTAGACAAATTAATTAAAAAATCCTAAGCCAGAAATTTAATTAATTTTAGGTCCTAGGTGAATTAAAATTCTTCAAAGGCTAAATTCGTGGGTCCTTAAAAAATAAATTTTTAAAGGTCCCAGGCCAAGGGAATATTGAGAATTTCAAGAAATTTTGGACCCTTGGGCCTTGGTGGTTAAGTCAAAGTCAAAATTTTGAAGTAATTAACTCAAAAATATTATTTTTGAGTTAATTAAAATATAACTAAATGATAAATTCGAATTTCCTCAAAATTATAGTTTCGACGGTCCAGATTAAAAGATGATCAAATATTTTCGACGGTCGAGATTATTTTGACAAGGATCAACTAAACTAGCCATTGGAGATTTTATTCTATAAATTAAAGGTCTTTGTCAGTCTTTCAAGCAACCGATCTTTGAATCGTGCACTTGTTCTTGAAAGCTCTTGTGATTTTTTTTATGAATAAAGCATAGAGACTTTGGGGTTACAAACTTTGGTGTTCCTTTTCCAGATCTATGTGGTGATGTTATCTCTAAACTCTGCTACTTCTATTGGCTTTTGATGGTTGATGGCCTCTATGGATTAATCTGCATACAGGTATCTTGTACAATTTTCTAAGTTGCTAAAATTGCATTTTGATTTAACGGAAACATTAGTTATCTGTTTTACTGAAAAGTCTCATGCTTATTTTTTTAATCTCTATCAATCTAAAATTTAGATCTAAGTGCGCAGAGATCATTTTTTAAAGGTTTGAGCTTTGGGGAAGTTTTCAGTTAGACCAGTGGACTCTTAGATTTCATAAATCTGAAAAAACTCATTGTTTCATAATTCCCAAGTTTATCTTACGGAATTTTGTTTTTATAGGGTCTTCTCGAGCTTGTGCCTCTCATAATTCCTCTTTTTATTAATTGTGCAAAAATGGTTTTAAATCTGGCCAAGAGGGCCTCTAATCTGTAAATTAGCACTGTAAATTTGCAAATATTCTCTAGGGTGTAAGGGTTTATTTATTTTTTGCATAGTTTTGGGTTTTTTCTGGTTCTGTGCAGATTTACAGGGAGTTTCTCAAAAAAAAATTAGATCTGAACCAGATCTAGGCCCTGGAGGGTAAGATCTGGCCTCAAGATCATTTCTGCTGGCAAATTTGAATGTTATTATGCTGCGAAAAAGAAAATCTCAAGTGCATCTAAATCACTATTTTAAAAATTCTGAGTTATATTGGCAAAATTTTAATTACTAGGTGAGAAGGAGTTTCATATGTACTGGGTTTGCCTGAAATAAACATTCCTTGCTACCTGCAATCCACGCAATTCCATTCTACCTGCAGACACTTCACTTAGTTGTCTCTCCACCTTCACGATGCCCCTTTTCTCTTTCCACTGCCATATTGGCTCACGCACAGCCAGCATCCATTTCCGTCATCCCTCTCACGCTGTCTGAGCCCTTTTTTTCCCAACGCAGCTCCTATCTCCTTCACGTTGTTGTCCTTGCTCCATTGGCGTTTCTCTTGTCAAAGCCCTCTGTCCACCCTTGCTACCTTCTCAGCTCTTATCTACTCCTTATTTTCCACGCGTTTATTTTCGCTGCCATCCATTCTCCTCACGCTGCAAACCCATCCTCTTTTGCACTCAATTTCTCTCATCCCAAAACGTTGCTACCACCTTCATTGGCTCACGGATCCGTAGCCCTCATACATTTCTTTCCGCCTTTCTCTTGTCCGCAGTCAATTACACCGTCCAGCCGTCATTCCCTTTCCCTTCTCCCTTGTCGTCCATATGTGCCTCCCTCTCTCCCATTCCATGGCTCCCTTCACCTCGGCCGTCTCCCTCCTTTGCCGTCGACCTTTAACTGTATACATAAAACCAAACTCACGTCTATGTGTTTCTTTTTTTTAGTTTGGTTTTAATTTTTAAATCTTAGCTTAGATTTTAGATTTTTCGTTTTATGAACCCTTAGTCTTAGTTTTTAGTTTTTAACTTTTCGATTTTTTTTTTAAATTAGTTTAGTTAGCGTTGAATTTAATCTTTTGGAGTTTCATTTTATTTAGATTTTAGTTTAGTTCTTAGTTTTATTTTAATAGTAGCTTTTAGATTTTTTAGATTTTATTTAAATTTGCTTTAGTTTTGATTTTATAATTTTAGTTTTAGTTTCATCTTTTAGTTTAAATTTTAGTTTTTTTTTTTTTGAAATTTCAAAAGATTAAAAATAAATAAATAAATAAAAAATAAAAAATTCCAAAATTTCTTATCTATTTATTTTTTAGACTTTAGCTTTAGTTGTATATACATTTTTTTTTTTTTAGAGAAAATATAAAAAAATATAAAAAATATAAAAAAT
Source organism: Pinus albicaulis (assembly GCA_034641835.2). NCBI lineage: Eukaryota > Viridiplantae > Streptophyta > Pinopsida > Pinales > Pinaceae > Pinus > Pinus albicaulis. The sequence continues at coordinate 1,051,450,006 of CM076577.1, read as the reverse complement.
ATAAAAATTTTAGAAAATTTCTCAAAAAATTTAAAATTTTTTTACATAGTCAAGGTGATCTTTAATTTCCTACCTAAAGTTTGACTATAGGTTTCTAAATTGGAATTATTTGGAATATCATAAATTCGGAAATATTGGAAATATCTGGCATTTAACTTTGATGGGTCTCTCATGATAACATTTTAGTTTCAAATTTAAATTGTTTGTGCTTAGATGTGGTTGGTGATCATTGAGCTATCTTTAATTGTGATTTTAAATTACTTGAAATCGGTAGTTAATTGTTTAAATCAACTTTGGGAATTTTTCAAGTGATGATAAATTGCATGACTTCATCGAACATTGTTAATGCATAATTGTGTGGGTGTTTTATTGAATATCATTGTGGTTGATTGATTTTCATGGCAGCAGTTACATATCAATTACTTGATCTTAAATTTATAACGGGATATTTTGACTCCTGAGTCCTAGGCACTGGTTTTAAAGTTTCAAATCTAATTGGATCTGTAAAATCTCATGAATCTTAACAAGTATTTGATTATCTAGCTGTGTCTCCTGAATTGGTTGGTTTTCAACCAGTTCTCATTTTTCATTTTCGTTAGGGTCTACCTCCCTTAGCTTGCAAGGAGACAGCTTAGATAGAGAGATTGGGAATCAGGGTGACAACCCCCGATCTGAGTCGTTGTCGCGGTGCCTAGACATTCTGTGCGACAACAGGACTCCATGGTCCTTCAAATATATTTGATAGCAATTTCCTAAGCCAAACAACTTCTCTGCAAACTTCACTTGTAGCAACAACCATGCTTCAGCACTACTCAAGGCAACAATATCTTGCTTCTTACTCACCCATGAGATCATGGAAGATCCCAAACTGAAGCATCCACTAATAGTGCCTCTACCATCTGGCTCACTGCCACCCCAATCAGAATCTGTATATCCCAATCGTTGAATTTCATTACTAGCATATCTAAGGCAGTGATGTATCGTCCCACGAAGATATCTTAGGATATGTTTGGCTGCTATCCAATGGTCATGCTTTGGCTCCAACTGATATTGATTGAGGACATTTACTGCAAAAAAAATGTCAGGTCTAGTATTCACAAGATACATTAGGGAGCCAATCAACTGTCTATAACTTGTATGATCCACCGAACTAGATTTTGAACTCCTTAACTTCTTTAGATTAGTAATCATAGGAGTTGTCATTGGCTTACTATCTAGCATGTCAAAGTTCTGTAATATCTTGATCACATATTTTCCTTGACCAAGATATATTTCACCAGGTTTCTTCCAAACCTCTATACCAAAATAATAGAGCATAGGCCCAAGATCCTTCATGTCAAATTCAGCTACCAACTGCCTCTTGCATTCCTGTATTCGATGTTCCACACCTATAACAAGTAAGTCATCCACATATAAAAGTATGATCACAGGTTCATCCTTGACCACTTTGATGTAGAGGTTGGGATCTGCAGAACTCTTCACAAAACCAAGTCTCAATAGGTATGCATCCATCCTAGCATACCATGCTCTAGGTGCTTGTTTCAAGCCATATAGACCCTTCTTCGATATGCAGATATGTGTTTCCCTCTTATGGACTTCGAATCCTTGAGGTTGTTCAATATGCACTTCTTCATTAATGGTCCCATTCAAAAAAGTTGTATATCTTGTTGTAGTATGGAAGGATTTTTCATAATCGATACCTTCCTTTTGCGAAAAGCCTCTTTCCAAAAATCTAGCTTTATACTTATCAATGCTCCCATCCACTGCATGCTTTATCTTCCATATCCATTTACAAGTGACAAAAAATTTGTCACTTGGTCTAGGAACAATTTCCCAAACATCATTCTTCATAATCGGTTGGTATTCTTCTTGCATTGCATTCCTCCATTCTTGATGTTTAGCTGCATCTTCATAAGAGGAGGCTCCAGCCTCAATGAGCGTTGGCCTATAAGATGCATAACCAGAATACCTTTTTAGTCTCTTACTTTCTCTAAAAGTTCCCTTAACTGCTGCATGTCCCTCTACCTCTTGTAGAGTTGTCTTCAACCAAGCAAGTCTCTTATAAGTTTTTAGAATAACAACATGTTGCACATTTACTAGTTCCTTCAACATCTTCATGGATAGATGTAGGATCTTGAACATTGTCAGCCTTTGACATTTCCTCAAAAATGGGTACTTCTTCGTCATAAGAATCCACTGGAATATCTTTGGATCTCTTGCAAGCTACATTTTCATCAAAGATGATATCTATGCTTACTTCAATATGACAATCCTCTTCAATATAGATTATGTATGCTTTTGATGAAGCACTATAATGAACAAAGATGCCTTTATACTTGTAGGATCCAATTTCTTCCTCTTGTCCTTTGGAATGTGAATATAAACTAGACATCCAAATATTTGGAGATGATCCACACAAGGATTCTTTCCTATAAATGCTTCTTCCGGAGTCATATAATTGAGAATTTTATGAGGGCTTTGATTTTGCAAGTAGATTATTGTTACCACTGCTCCTCACCATAAAAACTCAGGGATATCTTGATCATGAAGCCTGGCTCTAACTCTTTCTTCAATTGATTCGTTCTTTCTCTCGGCCACACCATTTTGTTCAAGGTTATAGGGAACAATTGGCTCCCTCTTTATTCCTGCTTCCTTGCAAAATCCTATAATCTCTTTGGAGGTATACTCTCCACCATTGTTAGACCTTACGATCTTTATCTTTCTTTCTATCATATTTTCTACTTCATTCTTGAATTCTTGAAACTTCTCAAATACCTCATCTTTATTCTTGAGGAGGTATATCCATATTTTCTTAGAGTAATCATCAATAAATGTCATATAGTATTGATGACCTCCAAGAGATTTATACATCAAAGTGTATGAGGTCTAAGATGTCCTTGGATCTTGTATCACTTCTTGCAAAGGGCTTCTTCACATTCTTTCCTAGAGCACATCCTTTATATATCCCTTCATGTTCTTCCTTCAATTCAAGGATGCCAGTGACCATTTGATTTAGGGATGACAATATCTTATAGTGAAGGTGTCCATACCTTCTATGCCATATTTCAGAAGGGATAACATCTAATTGTACTAGAGCTTGAGGAAGAGGTGTAAGAAGTCTATACAATGTTCCCTCACGAATCCCAATTATCTTAGCATGTTCGATACTAGAGCCCTTTCCCCAAACCAAAACTTTTCCATCAACAAAAACAATCATATCACCTTTATCTTCTAAGCAAGAAATAGAAAGTAAATTTTTCTTCAAACCTGGAACATAAAGTATGTTATTCAGATGAATGTTTCCATCGGTCTCTACCTCCAATGAAGTAGATCCAATCACTTTCACACTAAGTTGCAGGAAACGTGGGTCTAGGGCTCGTTTCTGCAAAAAAACAAAATGGAAACGCTGAAACGCGTACCGTACGGCCGGAACCATGTTTCCCGGACGTACGGTTGCATTTCCTACCCAAACTACGAATTAACTTGATTTTTTATTTTTCTCAGTTTACGTGCCATGTATATTATTTTAATTATTCTATTTGTCTCTTGGATGCTTCTAGATGGCTTTCTAAACTTATAAAAAGGTGATTCGCCTCATTCTCTCATCACATGAATTGAGCAAGTCGTTTCACTTGGAGAAGAACGATTTTGGCGAGGAGAAAGGAGGAAGAGAGTAGTGCTTCAGCTTGGGTGCTTTCACCATTGAGCAAAGGAGATTTCAGCAGCAAGAGAAGGAGATTTGAAAAGCAGATTTGGAGTGTGAAGTTTCCAGCTACGGCATTCTTGGTTTTTGGCGCTTAGCTACAGCCATATTTCTCTTGTTTTTTCTGGGATTTTGGGGTAGCTTCAGCTACAGAAAATTAATTTGGGTAAGAAGCATTCAATTTCTTGGTTTTTTTCCCATTGTTTCGTCTATTTTTCGAGGGTTTATGCTACTAAAATTATAAAAAGATTTTTTTATTTATAGATTTGTTTTTTAATTTTTTTGCGGCAATGGCTTTTACCATCCAAGGTTCAAGTGCAAACCCCAAAGCCAACCCAAGGGCTGAATATTATCCTCTTTGGAGGCATGTTGAGAAGCTGCAAAGATGTGGAGGTGGTGGCTCATGGGAATGGCGGTGTACTCTTTGCAATAATTCTTACAAGGGCTCTTACCCAAGAGTGAAGGCACATCTTTTTGCATGGAGGAGGACAGGGGATTGCGGGTTGCATGAAAACATCAAACCCTATGGCAAGGAGGGAATATCAAAGAGAGCAAGATCAGGTTGATGCAATTAGAAGAAAGCATGACGATCTTAGTCAAGCTAAAAATCTAGCAAACATTGAGCCAAGGATTGTAGTTGAAGCAAGGAAGAGGAGAGGCACTCAACAACCAAAACAACCACCATCCAAAGGGGCATCCAGTACAGTTCAAGATAGTAGAATTGCTAAACTGGTGAATGTGCAAGAAAGAGAAGAAGTTGATTCCTGAGTGGCTCGGTGCATCTATGGATGTGGTCTCCCATTCAATGTTGTTCACTCTCCTTACTGGCAAGATATGATAAGGGCAGTTAACAAAACTTCTCAAGGGTACAAGGGGCCCAACTATGAGAAAGTTAGAACTCAGCTTCTAAAAAATGAGAAGGATCTTGTGGAGGATGTGTTATCACCAATTTGTTCTTCTTGGAGTAGCTCTGGAGTTACCATAGTTTCAAATGGATGGACAATGCGTAGACCATTGATAAATATCATTGCCACTTAACCAAAAGGAGCAATGTTTCTCAAGGCAGAAGACTGCTTGGGAGAGGTAAAAGATGCACAATTCATTGCTGATGTTATTATCAAATCTATTGAACAAGTTAGTCCTAACAGGGTGGTGCAAGTTATCACGGATAATGCACCAGTATGCAAAGCTGCAGGTTTGATTATTGAGGGGAGGTATGACCACATCTTTTGGACACCCTGCATTGTCCACAATCTGAATCTGATCTTAAAGGATAACGACAATAAATTTCCATGGATAAAGGAACTCACAAGGGAAGCAAGGGAAATTGTTAAATTCATCACCAACCACCACCAGTCTCAAGCAATATTCGAGAGTACTCCAAATTGGAGTTGTTAAAAGTTGTCGAGACAAGATATGCCTCAAACTTCATAATGTTGCGCCGCCTTGTTGAGGTTAAGCAAGCATTAGTGTCTATGTTGGTGAGTCAGCTTTGCGCTGAGTGGAGACAGGCAGATTCAGAGCGGGGATCTACGGTGCGTAGATTGTGCCTTGATGAGGATTGGTGGAGCAAGATAGATTTCTTGCTAATGTTCACAACCCCTGCATTTGAGCTTCTTCGAAATGCTGACACCGACCAACCTTTCTTAGGAGAAGTATATGATGGCATGGATTCCATGGTTGAGAAAACTATGGAAATCATTTCAAAGTAGTATCCACAGCTTTTGTTTGTATATGGTCATTTTGCCGAATTAATCAAGAAAATCATTGTTGACAGGTGGAACAATTTCAACACTCCATTGCATACTTTAGCACATGCCTTGAACCCAAAATTTTATGAGGAGGATCTTATTGTTCAAAGCAATGGGAAGAGGAAGGCACACCATAAGGATAGAGAGGTGGCTAATGGAGTGAAAAAATCCCTTATGATAATTTTTCCAGCTCATCTACACAGGGAGGTTAAGGAAGAATTTTCCAGTTTTGCTGCAGGAATAGATGATTATTCAGATATATCATCTTTGGAGGAGAGAAGCACCATGAATCCAGTTAGGTGGTGGATTTGTCATGGAGCAAATGGTGTACATTTGCAAAACCTTGGCATTCGCCTCCTTTCACAAGTGGCAAGCTCTTCATTAGCAGAAAGAAATTGGAGCACTTATGGTTTTATTCATTTTGTGAAGCGCAACAGGTTGGGCTCACAGAAGGCAGAGGATCTTGTTTATGTGCACTCCAACCTTCGCCTTGCATCTCGTAGGGGTATAGAATATGGCAATGGTCCTTCTAAGGAGTGAGATGTGAATCTAAAAAATCCTGATTTGGATCTCTCTCTTGCTGCCTTGAATATTAAGGACTAGGATCATAGAAGTGGAATTGGCCAAACATCTTCTTCAGCTACACCATCCACTATTGAGCATGCTTCTGCTGCTATATTTGATGAGGATTCTGATAATGAGTATTAGTCTTTTGACTTTATTGTACCTGCAGCCTCATATATATATATATATATATATATAATAAAAGCCGATTTTGACATTTTGATATATAATAAAGGCTGGTTTTGATATTCCGATATTGCTATTTTCATTATGTGTCTATTATCAATGATCATTCATGAGTAAATGTGTTGTAACTTGTAAATTTGTAATAGTTTATGCTTTGAATTTATGATTTATCATGTATGTTTTAAACTTGTATGATTTCACATAACATTTCTTAAATGTCCTAAATTCTAATATAAATTTAAATTATATATATATATATATATATATATATATACCGCATTTCCCCATTTCGTGCAACTTAGATTCAAAGAGTTTAAGGCTCTGGTTGAGAATCTAACAGGAAAGAGGATAAAGATATTGCGTTTAGATAATGGTGGAGAATATATTCATAAAAACTTCATTGAGTTCTGTACAAGGGAAGGCATCAAAAGAGAATGGACCGCTCCATGTAATCCGGAGAAAAATGGGGTTGCAGAAAGGAAAAATAGAACTACTGTTAAAGCAGCGAGGGAAATGTTGTATGATCAAGATATGCCCAAATTTCTATGGGCGAAAGCATGCAGTACAGTCGTGTATGTTCAGAACAGGATTCCTCACAAGGCACTAGGTAAAATTACATCAGAGAATGTCTTCACTGGCAGAAAGCCAGAAGTGAGCCATTTCAGGATCTTTGGTAGTTTGGCATACTGCCATATACCCAAAGAAAAGAGGAAGAAATTGGATCAGACTGCAAAAAAGGGATATCTAGTGGGATATAGTGAGAATGCTAAGGCATATAGAATCTACATTCCTAGCAATAGGAAGATTGTAGTACGGCGGGATGTAAAGTTCATGGAGGACAGAGCTTTTAGGAAATCCCAGGAGATGCCTTCCGAAAGGTAGTCAGAAGATGATCCATTGGTCCAACCTCTTCGACTAGCTGAAACTAGCACCAATGCTTCTCCAAGGCATAAGAATCCAGAGGTATTACTTCAGGAAGATTCGCAGGAGGAGGAGCATGTAGATCCACCCACTACCAGCAAAAGAACGAGTCGAGAATTGCGACAGATTTTGAGAGACATAGAGGAATTCGTCGGAGCTCCTAGAAACGAGAAGAGGCAATGTAGACAACCTAACAGGTACCAAGCTTTGGTGGCTCAGGTTGGAGAACCCTCTAATTTCCTGGAGGCAGCTCAGCATTAGGTATGGGTAGATGCAATGGTGGAAGAATACAGCCCCATAATGACCAATGATATCTAGGAAGTGGTACCTAGGCCTCAGGACAGATTGGTTGTAGGTTTGAGATGGATCTACAAGATCAAATACGCTGCAGATGGTAGCATGGAAAAATACAAAGCCAGGTTTGTGGCTAAGGGGTATGCTCAGAAGGAAGGGATAGACTACGAAAAAACCTTCGCCCCAGTAGCCAGGTATACTTATATCAAATCTGTGATATCCCTTGCAGTGCAGATGGGGTGAGAGATTCACCAAATGGACATCAAGACTGATTTCTTGAATGAGGTGATAGAGGAAGAAGTATACATTGAACAACCAGAGGGCTTTGAGACACATGAGCAAAAGACTCATGTATGCAGGCTTAAGAAAGATTTGTAGGGACTTAAACAAGCACCTAGAGCTTGGTACGATCGGATTGATGGTCAAGAGTGACACAAATCCTAATCCTACTATTTGACAATAAGGAATGAACCTCTAATTCTGGTATTATATGAGATGACCTATTCCTGACAAGTTCATCTAGGCTCATCAAGGATTGCAAGGAGAACCTAGCTACAGAATTCGACATGAAGGATTTAGGACTGATGCATTATTTTATGGGGTTGGAAGTTTGGCAGCAAAAGGGTGAAATCTTCCTTGGACAAGGGAGGTATTCTACAGAAATTCTGAAGAGGTTCAAGATGCAGGACTGTAGACCCATGGCTACTCCAATGATCACTAACTGGAAGAAGATTGATGCATCTAAGGATAAAGAAGTTGATCCCACCCTGTATAGACAGCTCATAGGATCCCTGATGTATCTGGTTAACACAAGACCAGATATTTGTTATGCAGTCAACACCCTCAGTCAGTTCATGGTGGAACCAAAGAGGGTGCACTGGGCAGCACCCAAGCATGTTCTCTGATACATACGAGGTACAGTCGAGCATGGATTAAAGTACACCCAAGGAAATGACATAAGACTGAGTGGGTTCACTGACGGAGATTGGGTTGGAAGTTCGATAGATCGGAAAGGTACCACTGGGTACTGTTTCAGCATTGGATCAGGAATGACTTCTTAGTGCAGTAAGAAACATAAGTCCATGGCTTTGAGCTCAACCGAGGCGGAATATATGGCAGCCAGCACAGCCTCGTGTGAAGCCATATGGCTTAGGAAGCTGCTTGTGAATCTATCCAGGAGAAGGATGGAAGCGACCAACATTTTATGTGATAATCAGAGTTGCATCAAGCTCTCTGAGAATCCGGTGTTTCATGATCGATCGAAGCACATTGACATCAGGTGTCACTTTATCAGAGACTGTGTCCAGCGGGGAGCAGTACAGTTACAGTACACTCCGACAAGAGAAAAGGTGGCAGACATCCTCACTAAGGGTCTAGGAAGAACAAAGTTTGTTTATTTCAGGGAGAAGTTGGGGATGATTAAGAATCTGTTTCAGTAGCAGAAACGGATAGGTGCAATACTTAAGAGGGAGTTGTAGTACAGATGAGGCAGTGGTGGTGACAGTGTCATGGGTAGCAGTACAGATAGCAGCAACGTAGCAGATGAGGGGCAGTAGACCAAGCATCAGCAGCGCAGAGGACCGATGCCATGGATCAGGGTGATGCTTCTAGTGAGAAGTATTGCTAGACCACTTTCCTCGCTAAGAGGGAGTGTTGATTTTTGGGTAGCATCGGATGTGCTCTAGCTCCGAAATTTTGTGGAGGGGCTAGAACACACGAGATCTCCAAGACCCAGAAATCGTTTGGAGAAATTCTACTCGGAATGCAAGTTATTCAAATAATTAATTGTTTTTAATAAAGCCTAAGTTAAAACTTAGGGAACTAAAATAATTAAAGTGAATTCACTTAAATGTGGGTGAGAAGCTTCTAAGTGACGAGGATCAAGTTTGTTTTAATCTTAGCCATTGATTAAATATTAGATCACGACCATTGATTTATCAACAGGAAAAGTATAAATGAAGACTTGTGGGTCAGTTGAAGATAAGTCGGGCAAATACTCAGTAACCCGAGGGAAGTCGATTCTTCAGAATTTAGAATTCGATTTCAGAGGGAGAGTTGCAGGGTGGAGGAAGAGGAGGGTTTCAGCATCAGTCAGAGCTCGAGGAAGAAGGACGCAAAGCAGCAGAGGGGTAGCGCAAAGGGACAGCGCAGAGAGGCAGCACAACTGGGACGCAATCCTCACGCAATCCCTGTGCAAAGGATCATGCAGAGGTGACGCAGTAGAGGCCAGAGAGCCTTGTGGGTGTCAGAATTTCTTCGGAGGTTAGGAGAAGATTATCTCAGGTGTTTTCTTGGAAGTTCCTCAGTTATTCTGCCATTCATTCCTTGTAAAGAGATTGTTGCTGAAGATTAATAAAAAAACCATCATTTGTTGCACCAATTTTCCCGCATTAGGTTTTTCTAGGGACAATTGTCCAGAAATAACTGTGTTGATGTGATTGATTCTTGTGTGTAGATTTCACTGTTATTTTCTCTATGAAATTATGTGATAACTGCAGTAGAATTTATTTTGATGTTTACTGAAGGGTTTTTGTAAATAACTTATTGTGAAGAATAAGTAGGAGAAATAAATCAGTTACTGTAGTAGAATTTCAGATTTGAAATTTTAACACAATCAACACAAAAGTCTTAACTAGTTCTAAGTTTCTAAATGAAATTGTCACTGTCACCTCATCCCCTAGTCTAACTGAAGAAGACTCCAACGAATTGAAGCTCCAAAACTACACATGCATTCATGAATTCACATTCATGTGAGAGAGACTAATCTGTGGTCTTTGTTGGCTAAGTCACAAACCAGAAAGACCTTCCATCGCTACATTTTTAACATTCCCCCTTAGCGAGGAAGGGATTTTGTACAACTCCCAACTTATCTCTGAAAAACACGAACTTGCCTTTAAATAAGGCTTTTGTGAAGATACCCGCAACCTACTCATATGTTGGAATGTACGGTATCTTTACTATCCCTTTCTGCACATAGTCTCTAAAGATGATGATACATGATCTCGGTATGCTTGGAGCGATCATGAAACACAGGATTCTCAGAGAGTTTAATGCAACTTTGATTGTCACAATGGGCTCCATTCATTTCTTGAAGAGACCTACAAGCAACTTCCTCATCCAAATAGCTTCACATGCTACCAAGTTGACAGCCATGTATTCGGACTTTGCTGAACTGAGTGCAACTGATATATGCTTCCCGTTGAACCAGGGAACAGTTGCTGACCCAATGTTGAAGGCACAACCTGAAGTACTACTTCAATCTGTGGAGCTCCTTGCCCAATTTGCATCTATGAAGCTCTCAAGCCTCACTCCATCAACCTGTTTATACCATAATCCATAATCTGTTGGGCCTTTGAGATACCTCAAAACATGCTTCGTAGCAACCCAATGAATTCTAGTAGGATGCATCATGAACTAGCTCAACCGGTTCACTACAAAACATATGGCCGGTCGTGTGTTGACTAAGTAAATAAACGACATGATTAGTGGCATGTACAATGTAGCATCTACTAGCTCTGCTCTACTAACGCCAACCTTCCTCCAGTTTGTGACTCGAGGCATGGTCATGGACCTGCAATCTTGCATATGAAACCTCTTGAGGATCTTTGCAGTGTACTTCCCTTGCCCCAAGAAGATTTCCCCATCACCCTGCCATACCTCCAGTCCAAGGAAATAATGCATGAGCCCTATGTCCTTCATCTCAAACTCTCTTACAAGATCTTCCTTGCAATCCCAGATCAAGTTGTTTGCTCCAATCAAGTTAAGATTGTCAACATAGAGCACTAGAATGAGCAAAAGCCTTCCAACCGTGATGTAGTACAGGTTGGAATCCGCCTCACTCTTAATGAATCCCAATCCCTGAAGGTAGCAATCAATGCAAGTGTACCATGCTCTCAGTGCTTGTTTGAGCCCATAAAGAGCTCTCTTCAACAAACAGACATGAGTGTCTTTCCTGAAGGTCTCAAACCCCTCTGGCTGCTCCATATAATCTCTTCCTCAACCACCTCGTTGAGGAATGTGGTCTTCACGTCCATCTGGTGGATCTTGCACCCCATCTGAGCTACAAGTGCCAAAATCATCCTAATGGATGAATAACGAGCCACTAGGGAAAACATCTCATTATAATCGTTGCCCTCAACCTGCGAGAAACCCTTGGCCACAAACCTAGCCTTGTACTTCTCCACACTCCCATCTACTCCATGCTTTACCTTATACACCCAGCATGAGCCTACTACTGATTTTCCTTCTAGTCGTGGCACAATCTCCCAGAGATCGATCTTCGTGATGGAGGTATATTCCTCCACCATGGCATCCCACCAACCCTATTGAGAGGTTTCCTCCTCATAACAAGAAGGCTTTGTGTCCAATAACTCAAGCATCAATGCCATATACCCGGTGTACCTCTCTGGTTGCTTTCTCTGTCTGATCATAGAGCTAGGAGTCTCAACTCGCTCTTGGGCGTCCTAAATCAACCTCTCGGCCCACTTAGCTCTCTTCCTCCCTGTGCTGGGAGCCACTAAGTGGTTGCCTCTACTTTTCTTGGTCTCTCCTCCTCATCTTGCAATGCCTTCTTGTCATCTTGTTGTATGACCTGCTTGCAACCTGGCTGAGACTCAATCTGTGATACTAATTGAGGCTCCTGCTTGGGAGGTAGTAACTACTCCTCAGGTACTCCAATCTGCTCTCGCTCCAAGGACTCCCCCAGAGCTTTTTCCTCTATAAACTTTGCATCCCTCCTGATAATTTTCTTCATGAGCAATGGTATGGACACCTTGTATGGTTGAGGTGTCTCAGAGTAACCCATGAAAATTCCCTTTTTAGTTATGGGCTTCAACTTCTTTCTTCTTTCTTTGGGCACATGGAAGTAAACTCTTGTCCCAAAGATGCGGAAGTGAGAAACATCATGCTTCTTGCCTATGAAATCCTACTTTGGTGTAACTCGTCCAAGCAACCTGTGTGGACTCCTATTCTACAGAAATATTGCAATGTTGTATGCCTCTACCCACAAGAACATGGGCAACCCTTGGTGATGCAACATGGCCTTGGCAGCTCCAACTATGTTGTGGTTATTCCTCTCAGATACCCCATTCTGCTAAGGGTTATGGGTTGTCGTAAGCTCTCTCCTAATGCCCTCCTTGGCACACACATCCCTAAAGGAATTGGAGACATATTCCCCTCCATTGTCACTCCTCAAAGCTTTGATCTTCTTCTCGTTCTGGTTTTCTACTACGACCTTAAATTCCACAAACTTGGAGAAGAGATCCTCCTTCATAAAGAAGATCCATGTTGTCCGACAATAGTCATCTATGAAAGTGACATAGTACCTGTTGCCCAACACTAGTGGATGACCCCTATGGGAGAATTTTTCTCCTAGATTTGTCTTCAGTCGGCAGCCAGCAGCCCCTTGTAGCCACCAGATAGCTCGATGTTCCACCATTCTCCTCCACTTGAGCCAGCCATTATGTGCCATCGCCCATCTATTATGATCGTATGTTTGACGGTTGACCTTCCAACCCCGAAGGTATGGCTTTTCATTATGTAATTGGTTTTTTATGCTTGCTTTTATTGGACAAATTTGGACATGGATTAGTGGCGGGATCCGGCGGAAAGAATGGGTATGGATTGTACTCTTGTTCCCTTGTCCCAATTTGGCGGTTAATCTTGTATCCTAGTCCTGTGGGATCTCCGTTGAGAATTTGGAGGGTAAGTGATTAATTAAAATTATCTCCTTGATAATTACTTGTGAGATTTCTTGTTTTACTTATGTCTTCTCTTCTTAGCTTATTTAGTCTTTCATCAAGTCAATTACCAAAACACAAGAGACAAACATTTAGGCTCTTCGAGCCAGGGAAAAACCTCTCCCTCTTGGAGAGGAAAACCCATGAGAAATTCTTCTTATAGACTTTCAAATGACAAGTACCATGACCAAGACTTAGACCCTTGACCTATGTATGCCTCCAAGACCTTGTCACTGCTTCTTTCTTGTTCTTCAAAGTTGATCCTTCTTTTGCACCAACCTGCACTGTCCTGCACCAATACTAGAGAGCTCGGTCTCTAGGTCTATCTTTATTGGTTACTCAAACACTTCCTTTCCACAGACTTATTTCTATTCAAATATAGTAGCCAAGGTCACTCGTGATCCTTCTCTTCGCATGTCTTTGAAGCTTCTTCACTTGAAATATATTACCTCCTTTCTCGCACTATAAATCAAGAAGGTAAATCACAGATTTACCTTCCTTCCTTTCTCTCACTGTGATCTGGAGATAGTCTACAAATTCTTTATACATATCCACATCTTAATACAGCACTGTAACACAGTGGACTGCTGCCTTGACTTCGCATATATATCAGACTTCACCATGCTGTGATATCTACACTTCTCTTTGACCTTAAACCCACACTTGTTCCTGTCTTGAAATCCGTGTTGTAAAATGTAACAAGGTCGGTCTTCATGTTGACTATGTAATTATGAAAAGATGAAGACAAAGATAATAAAAAGTACTTTTTTGTACTTACTTCATGGGTTTCATGAGTAAGATTTTATTATTTAGGTCAATAGACTTCTTCTTGATGTCTATTAGGTTTGTGTCGTCTAGGTACAAAATATAATTAAGTGTCATATAGGATCTAGTCTAATATGCTCCAAGATCTTGTGGTAGAAGGACAAATAACAACGCTGGAAGACAATCTCTACATACCGTGAAGAACTCCTCTCTCAACACAGTCGGCCTAAATCTATGTTATGAAGTCGGCTCAATAAATGATTGAAGGGTCGCCCTAGAGGCAAGAACAGTGTACTATATATACACTGCACTACGGATCATTTGTACACACAAATTTGCAGACTTGGCTCTGAGTTAGTGTGGATATTTAAAGGAACAATTACAGTCCAGTCTAAGGTGAACAGCGTGGAAGAAAGAAAAGAATTTGCGGATTAGTGCAGGCTTAAGAAAGCAATTGCGGATTAGTTTGAGATGGTATAGCAGAACAGATCTAAGGACAGTATTGCATGCGGATAAGTCTGAAGGTGACAGTGTTTAAAAGGGAGCAGATCCAAGAAGAGATTTGAATGAGGATTTATCTGAAGGAAGAAAGAACCGAAGGATACAATTTCGGAAGTAACTAAAGAACATAGTTTACAGAAGTAGTTGAAGGATATGAATTGCGAAAGTGACTGAAGGATTGAGGAAGTGACTGAAGGATATAATAAGGATATTATAGCATCTAAGGAAAGAATTTGTAAAACACAGAGATCTCAAGTAAGGAAGGTAAATCAGAGATTTACCTTCCTAACTACACTTCATGATACTCAATTACAAGTGAAAATAATTTTGTCTCTACATTTGACTAAGTACTTTGATAATTGACTTGATGAAAGATTAACTAAGTGAAAGAAGAAATACATAAGTAAGATCACAAGTAGTTATCAAGAAGAGAATTTGTATTAATCTATAGCCCTCCAAATTCTCAACAATCTGCACTCAATCACAGACTAATCCACGCTGTCTATTTCAGACTTATCCAAAACTTCTTTATACTTATCTTTACATTTTTCTTCAGAGCAATCCACATTCCATTTCATAATTATTTCGCAATCCTTTCTGCCTGTAGCATAGTCCGAACATCTCAAACTTGTCTGAATTTCACTTACTCAAAAAAACCGCAGCGCTTTATGTATATATAGGCATCATGACCCTATTTTAGGCCGACCCTTCAAACTGCTTGTAGGCCGACTTCATCACTGCTTATATGCTGTCTATAGAAGATGTTTAACGCTGGACTTGTGCATCATATGAAGTTGAGTCTTCAAGGCTTATGTGACAAGGTTTAGAGCATACTGACTAGATACTTCATATACATGACTCCTTAAATAGTACATTTATGACCAGAAGACAAATCCCTAGAGGACATCAAGAAGAAGTCCTTTGACCTAAAAGCTTGCTCATGAAACCCATGAAACAAGCATATCAAAAATATATATAATTATCTTTGTCTTCTTCTTTACATAAATACATAATTACATAGTCAATATGAAGACCGATCCTAGTTACACTTTCCAACAATCTCCTCTATTGGCTACTAGCTTTAGGAGTGGCACTACGTGGGAAACCCTAATTTTGGTTGAGTGGTCCTGCTTCCCGACACCATATTTCTCACTCCCCTCCTCTCACTATAATCCCTTTTCACACTTTTCCCACCTGTGTCCACATTTTTTCATTGGGTCCACAAGGAGTTAGTCTCCCCCTCACCTTGTCACACTTTAGGTCGAGCCTGGAACGATGCCCCGGAGGTTGATGCCGCTAACAAGAAAGTTAAAAACATAATTTGGCCACTAATAATAGGAAATTTTTTTATTTTTGTAGCATGGGAAAGTGTTCCAAGTCTCAAACCTTGTAAGGAGGATTGGACATCAGTATTCCAAAGAACCCAGGAACCGTTTGTGGAAATTCCACTCAGTTCATGACTTATTAAAATAATTAATTATTTTATTGGAGACGCTAAGTCTAAACTTAGGGAAATGAAATAATTAAAGGGTATTAATAAGTCAGAGTGTGAATCTTCTAGAAAACAAAGATCAAGTCAAGTTTTAATCTTAGTCATTGATTAGACTTCTAATCTAGGTTGTTGATTCATCAACGAGAAGATTATAAGAGAGGGCTTGAGGGTCATTTGGAAAATAAGTCAGGCATACCCTCAGTACCCGAAGGAGATCAATTCTGAAGTAAGAGAATTCGATCTCAGTGGGAGAGTTGCAGGGCAGAGAGTTGCAGAGAAAAAGGAGGAGGGAGTCCGCAGTGACTGAGGTCGAGGACAGAGGGACGCAATGGGTCACATGAGGCAACATAGGGCTACAGTGCAATGAACCCACGCAGAGCCTACGCAGACTTACGCAATCCAGCGTAGGGACTGTGCAAAGAAACACGCAGACAAGCACAGAGAGAAGCAGAGGCTGATCAAGGTGTCAAGGTTTTGTTGGGAGGAGCCGAGAATTCAGTCTCGGGTGTTTCAGATTTTATCTACCAGTATATTCCTTGTAAAGAAATCATTTGCTGAAGAATTTAATAAAACCCTCATCTACTGCACCGGTTTTCCCGCATTGGGTTTTTCCGGGGACAATTGTCCAAAAATATTTGTGTACATGTAATTGATTCTTGTGCTTATGTCCTTTACTGTTTACTTCTCTGCATATATATTTATGAATGTCGCAGTAGTATTTATTTCGATATTTACCGATAGATTTCTGTAAATAACTTATTGAAATAATAAGTAGGAGGAATAAATCTTTCACTGCAACTGTAGATTTTTCAGATTGAAAATTTCACATGGTATTGGAGCCAGAAATGAGTAGCAGGAATGGAGAATTGACTAGTGGACAAAAGTCTAACACTGCAGCAGCAGCTCGGAAGGGTTCACGCAGTTCTCCAAGGAGGGAAAGAACCATGATAGAACAGATGGATCGCGATGTTTCTGTTCTAGCATCCAGACTTGAAGAAGAATTTGCTTGCGTATCAAGCACTGCTTCTTTTGATGTCTGGTACATTGACAGTGGAGCTTCTACTCACATGACGGGAGTACTGGAATGTTTTTCCGACTACCAAGAGGAGCAAATGAGTTTTAAAATAACCATGGGTAATAAAGCAAAATGTACCCCTATTGGGAGAGGTACCATAGTATTTCAGACCGAGGCTGGACATAAGATTCGGGCCACTAATGTATTGCATGTGCCCGGGTTGGGGATGAACTTGCTCTCAATGTCTCAACTTCAAAACCGAGGTTATGATGTTTACTTTATTGGCAACAAGGTCTACGTCAAATACCCTAGTTGGTATTAGAAGGCACAGATCGGAGTAAGAAGCAACAAACTTTACAATTTGCAACTTGAATCCCCAATGGCACTAGTTGGCAACACTAATGAAACGGATCTGAATGAGCTATGGCACAAAAGAATGGGATATTTGCATCATGGGGCGTTAAAAATTCTCAAGAAGACTATCACAGGAGTTCCAGAACTTGGCACTAAACGGGACGATGTCGACAAAGGGTGTGTATTGGGAAAATATGCCAAGGCAGCGTATCAGAGAAGCAACAATAGAGCCAAGGGTGTATTGGACTTGATACACTAGGATATATGTGGACTAATGTCCACTAGAGCTCTTAGTGGTGCCGAGTACTTCGTCACCTTTACTGATGACCATTCCAGGAAAACCTGGATCTACTTTTTGAAGACCAAGGACGAAGTCTTCAGTGGGTTTAAAGAGTTTAAAGCTCTGGTAGAAAATCTGACAGGAAAGCGAATCAAGGTGTTGCGTTTAGACAATGGTGGTGAATACATAAACAAGGAATTCACTGGGTTTTGCGCAAGGGAAGGTATCAGGAGAGAGTGGACAACTCCATACAATCTAGAGCAGAATGGTGTGGCAAAAAGGAAGAAGAGGACTATTGTTGAAGCGACAAGGGCGATGATGTACGATCAAGACATGCCCAAACTTATGTGCACTGAAGCTTGTAATACAGCTGTCAATGTTCAAAACAGGACTCCTCACGCTGCATTGGGAAAGATCGTGCCGGAAAGTGTCTTCACTGGCAGCAAGCCTGAAGTGAGTCACTTTAGGATCTTCGGCAGTACAGTTTACTGCCATGTGCCTAGTGAGAAGAGGAAGAAGTTAGAAATGATTGCGGAAAAGGGGTATCTCGTAGGATACAGTGAGAATGCAAAGGCATATCGCATCTACATTCCTGAGCAGGAAAGTCATAGTGCGTATGGATGTGAAATTCATGGAGGAGAAGGGCTTCAGAAGATCTCGCGAGTTGCCTTCTGCTACGCAGTCTGAGGAGGATCCACTGGTTCAGCCTCAACAACCAGCGACAAAGAATTCAGTTGCCTCTCCAAGGCATGGGGGATCCAAGGGACGTGTCTCCCAAGGACTTGCAAGAGGGAGAGCTAGTAAATCCGCCCGTCACCAATGGGAGAACGAGCAGGGAGCTACGACTAACTCTGAAAGATGCAGAAGACTTTGTTGGGGTCCCCCGAAATGAGAAGAGACAGCATAAGGAACCTGAGAGGTATCAAGCCTTGGTTGCTCAAGTCGAAGAACCTTCCAGTTTTCAGGAAGCAGCTCAGCACCAGGTATGGGTAGATGCAATGGTGGAAGAGTATAGTTCTATCATGACGAATGATGTCTGGGAAGTGGTTCCCAAATCTCAGGAGAGATCAGTTGTAGGATCAAGGTGGATATACAAGGTCAAGTATGTTGCAGATGGCAGCATCGAGATTCGAGAAATTTAAAGCCAGGTTTGTGGCTAAGGGGTATGCTCAGAAGGAAGGGATCGACTATGAAGAAACCTTCGCCCCAGTAGCCAGATACACCTCTATTAGATCTGTGATATCCCTTGTTGCGCAAATGGGATGGGAGATTCACCAGATGGACGTCAAGACGACATTCCTAAATGGGTTGATAGAGGAAGAGTTGTATATAGAACAACCAGAAGGCTTCGAGAGCATGATCAGAAGACACATGTGTGCAGAGTCCAGACTAAAGAAAGCATTGTATGGACTGAAGCAAGCTCCCAGAACCTGGTATGGTCGAATTGACAGTTACTTGCAGAAAATGGGATTCGTCAAGCGTGACACAGATCCCAATCTCTACTATCTAAGGGTAGGGAGTTAGCCCCTGATACTGGTTTTTATGTAGATGATCTATTCTTGACAGGATCATCGAGGCTCATCACAGACTGCAAGAAGAATTTGGCTGCGGAATTTAACATGAAGGATCTAAGGTTGATGCACTATTTTCTGGGGTTGGAAGTTTGGTAACAGAAGGGGGAGATCTTTCTTGTTCAAGGATGATATACTACAGAGATTCTAATAGATTTCAGATGGAGGATTGTAGACCCATGATGACTCTAATGATCACCAACTGGAAGAAAATCGACACATCCGAAGATGATGAGGTTGATCCTACGTTGTATAGGCAGCTCATAAGATCGTTGATGTATCTGGTAAACACAAGGCCAGACATCTGTTATGTTGTGAATACCCTCAATCAGTTCATGGTAGAACCTAAGAGGGCTCATTGGGCAGCAGCGAAGCATGTTCTCAGGTCGAGCTTGGATTGAAGTACACCCGTAGCAATGATGTCAGGTTGAGTGGGTTCACCGATGCAGATTGGGTTGGGAATCCAGTAGATCAGAAGAGTACTAGTGAGTATTGTTTCAGTCCAGGATCAGGAATGACTTCCTGGTGCAACAAGAAACAGAAATTCGTGGCACTGAGCTCAACAGAGGAAAAATATATGGCAACTAGCACAACTTCGTGTGAGGCCATATGGCTTAGAAAACTGCTTGTGAACCTACTAAAGGAGAAAATGGAAGCGACCACTATCTTATGCGATAATCAGAGTTGCATCAAGCTCTCTGAAATCCCAGCCTATGATCGAAGCACACACCGACATCGTGGTCACTATCGGGACTCGTGGTACGCGTGGAGTTGTTCAATTGTAGTACACTCCAGTTGTAGTACACTCCAACGGGAGAACAAGTGGCAGACATTCTCACGAAAGCTTTGGGGAAGACTAAGTTTGTCTACTTCAGAGAGAAGACGAGAATGATCAAGAATCCATTCAAGTAGCAGAAGTGGATAGGATCGGGATTCAAAGGGAGTTGTAGTACAAATGCAGCAGTGACAGTGGCAGTGTCAAGGGCAGCAGTACAGCAGAAGAGGGGTAGTGTCCAAAGATCAGCGACGCAGACGATGCTTCAAAAGCAGAGCAGCATGCAACAGGCATATTGTTGGAACACCTTCCTCGCTAAGAGGGAGTGTTGATTTTTGTAGCAACGGAAAGAAATCCAAGTCTCAAACTTTGTAAGGAGGCTTGGACATCAATATTCCAAAGAACCCAGAAACCGTTTGTGGAAATTCCACTCGGTTCATGACTTATTAAAATAATTAATTATTTTAATGGAGACCTTAAGTCTAAACTTGAGGAAATGAAATAATTAAAAGGTATTAATAAGTCAAAGTGTGAATCTTCTAGAAAACAAAGATCAAGTCAAGTTTTAATCTTAACCATTGATTAGACTTCTAATCTGGGTCATTGATTCATCAACGAGAAGATTATAAAAGAGGGCTTGAGGGTCATTTGGAAAATAAGCCAGGCATACACTCAATAACCGAAGGAGATCAATTCTGAAGTAAGAGAATTCAATCTCAGTGGGAGAGTTGCAGGGCAGAGAGTTGCAAAAGCAGAAGGAGGAGGGAGTCAGCAGTGACTGAGGTCAGGGACAGAGGGACACAGTGGGTCACAGAAGGCAGCACAGGGCTGCGGCGCAGTGAACCCACGTAGAGCCTATGCAGACTTACGCAATCTAGCATAGGGACTGCGCAGAGAAACACACAGACAAGCACAGAGAGAAGCAAAGGTTGATCAAGGTGTCAGGGATTTGTCGGGAGGAGCCAAGAATTATGTCTCAGGTGTTTCGGATTTTATCTGCCAGTGTTTTCCTTGTAAAGAAATCATTTGCTAAAGAATTTAATAAAACCCTCATCTGCTGCACCAGTTTTCCCGCATTGGGTTTTTCCGGGGACAATCGTCCAAAAGTAATTGTGTACATGTGATTGATTCTTGTGCTTATGTCCTTTACTATTTACTTCTCTACATATATATTTGTGAATGTTGCAGTAGTATTTATTTCGATATTTACCGATAGAATTCTGTAAATAACTTATTGAAATAATAAGTAGGAGGAATAAATTTATCACTACAACTGTAGATTTTTCAGATTGAAAATTTCAAAAATGTACCACAAAATACAAAATATGGTCGGGACATAAGAATTTAGTGTGTGGACAAAATCCAGACATGAGCTCTACCCCTTATCATTATGGCCATCATTGTTCCTAGGGCCCTTATGTGTGCCCCCTACATCATTAAGGAACCCATGATTGTCCCAACCTTGGTGGGCAATGAACTTCCCAACCTTGGCCGGTAATCAATGCTTTATCATACACATCATGCTCTCATCCCCTGGAGCACCAAGCAATTAAAAGAAAGAAAAATCAATAAAAGGCAAAAGGAATATGAAGAAGGGTGGAAAAACAAAGGTCAAGGTAACTCATGTACCACGATTTCTCCCTCTTACATCCATATACCCAATGTGTGGGCTTCCCTCATTGTAGTTACCCTGTACCATGGCATGTGGCTTGGAGTCTTCCCTATTTCCCTACTTTGTTCCACCATCATTTCACATGACACCTGCCATTTGACGGATGTACCATGGACCTATTACTCCCTGAGAGGCTGAAACCACCTAATAGGGTCCTTTATTAATATCTCTTATTGAGCAAGGAAACACTTGTACCCTCTAAAGCCCATTTGGAAGGGCATGCCACTATGAAGTGTCCACTTTTACCACTAGTTAGCAAGCTTATTTACTCAATCACATTAATGGATTGTTGTACTAGAAGGTGAGGAGACGCATTGGATCTTATACAGGATTGTAGGTGGGTCTCCATTTGGACTTGGTCTCCCTATATGGGGTCTAAGCCCTTCGGCGGGCCATAATGGCACTTGTAGGGTGAGCGTTGTTAGTTTTTGTAGCATCAAATGTGTTCTAGTGTCGAGATTTGGCAAAGAGGTTAGGATACATGCATTCTCTGAAACCCATAAATCGTTTATGGAAATTCCACCTAGAGATGACTTAATTAGAATAATTAATCAGTTTTTAATATTTCCTAAGTCTAAACTTAGGAAATATGATAAACTAGCATTTTGCACATGACGGTGCAAAAGGAACGCCGAAGGTATCGCTGTTAAAGAACGAAAGGTATTTCAATGTTTGGATTTTAAGAGATTGATTTGGACAATGCCCCAATCACCTGCATCATTAATCAAAAAAACTTCCATAAAACAACTCTTTTGAAAATGTAAAAATAAATATAATACTTAAAACACAGTGCGTTTCAGAGATTGACATCTGTAAAAATCACCAAC
Organism: Pinus albicaulis; assembly: GCA_034641835.2. NCBI lineage: Eukaryota > Viridiplantae > Streptophyta > Pinopsida > Pinales > Pinaceae > Pinus > Pinus albicaulis. Next base: position 1,051,427,597 of record CM076577.1, on the reverse strand, counting down.
GCAACCAGAGAAAGCAAGACTAGAAGCTTTGTGGATTCTTTCCTCTTTTGCAGTGGACTCGTTACACCACCGTCATGTGTAACGTATACACTTTTGAGCTAATTAGCATTCCTCCACGTAACTTTTCAGTGATCAGGGGACATTCCCGGTCACCGGGGTAACGGGCTTTGTGAAAGTGGCTACCCTGATTAGCCACCGTTTGTTAGCGTTGGGGGGCGAGAGAAAGAGGAGGAGGAGCCACCGTTTGTTAGCGTTGGGGGGTGAGAGAAAGAGGAGGAGGAGGAGAAGGGCATGGAGGAACCACCCAGATCTGCCTCTCTTCAACGCCAATACCATCGCAAAAACCAAAACCAGGGGCAGAGAGTGTGAATGAGCAGGGTGGACGCGTGGGTGAATGAAAGGCATTCGTTCCTTAATTCATTTCCATGGAATATCGGGTCGGAAATTAGCGACCCATATATGTTGATGGTGCTGACAAATTTTAGGGTTATATTATTCTAATAATTTAATCATCACAATAGATTGGGAGGACATATACAAGGATCGGAGCACGACAACGGAAGGCAGAACAGGGTCTTCAAAGTCAGAACTGGGCACTCTTCGGGATCCATCAGATCGAAAACGGATCAACGATGCACTGGATAAGCATCTGCATCTGGAGAAGTCGTCGCCCTCCACTTCAAAGGGCACCAATGGCCGCTTGTCAATCCCATCGACATCGACCGGGCAGTGTGGCCCTGGAGACTCACGGAATACCAGGGGTTTAGACAAGACAAATTACACTGAAGATGTGGAGGACTCTGATACAAATAGCGAAGAATCAGATGTCAGTGGTTCTAATGGAGATGACACATCCTGGATCCCTTGGTTCTGTAATTTAAGAGGCAATGAGTTCTTTTGTGAAGTTGATAATGAATACATTCAGGATGATTTCAACCTTTGTGGACTTAGTAGCCAAGTTCCATACTATGGTTATGCCCTTGACCTGATTTTGGACGTGGAGTCATCTAATGATGATATCTTAACAAAGGAACAAAATGAGTTGGTGGAGTCGGCTGCAGAAATGTTGTATGGATTGATCCATGTCCGTTGTATTTTAACAAGCAAGGGAATGAATGCCATGCTAGAGAAGTAAAGCATTCAGAGCGTTGGGCTCACTACGTGTAAACTAAAGCAAAGCGTGTCACTTCTATCATCTTATAGGTTTTACCAGAAGTATACACTCTTCTCCGGAAAAACGCAACGTGATGAGATTGCATATCCATGTGTTTGAGCCCTCAACGCCTTCATCCTTATAAATAATACCCCGAATGAGTTTCTTTGACCACGAAAGCGGATTGTTTGAATCATATATATATATATATAATCAGCAGAAGAAGAAGCTAATTGTCAAGGGATTTGTCAGATATATGTAGTGTTTTGGTTTGGTTACAGTTTGGTTACTGTAATTTGAGGACAGAAAACATCACAAGAAATAGAAACTTGTATTTGTGTAATTAAGGGAGATCTTCAAAAGATTAGAATTTCAATGGCGCAATTCACAGAGATGAGAATATCTGAAAAGACTACTAATCCAGTGACAACCATACACGGTACCATACATTCTTCTGCAACTCATCTTTTTCTGTATAGCTTGCACCTCATTTTTTACTTTATATCTTGCACGCTTATAATATCCCTGTGTTTTCAGGTTTTCTTCCATCAATTTAGGTGTCCTTGAATAGAATTTTGTCGTAAAGGTTTAATTACATTTGTAGGCAAAAGTTATTCTGTAAAATCCATTTTTATTTAATGTTCACATTGTTAAGACTCCAAGCAAAGCAGAATATTTCTAACATTCTGCTATACAATCTAACGATTATGGTTTTCATGATTTTAAACCATGGGGTCGGCAACCTTTCCTCTTTCTCCACCAGCAGAAGCTAGGGAAGCAGCGAGACCAATTGGAGGTAGAGCGACGGTAACATTAACAGAAACGGTTATTATTTTAGTACCTTCTATCCCTGCACATTTCACCACATTGTTCCTTCCGTCAACAACATGATACATGGAAGGATGCACAAAGGCCAGTTATAGCCTAGTTTTTTCAATTTTCCCGCACCATTTGCACCTGAGCGATCGCTATTAGTATCACTATGTTGCGTCTTCAACCATTTGTTCTGAGAGAAATTTAAATAACTTTTACCAAATCTGTTGTATGGAATCTGCTACCAGCGCGGGTTTGGCTTGAAATTTGCAGGTTTCTTGAGGTGTGAAGGGCTTCAATTTTGGGTTTGGCAGTCATCACAGTTCTCAGAACTGCTTTCATTGCACGCATTGGCTTGAAATTCGCAGGTTTCTTGAGGTGTGAAGGGCTTCAATTTTGGGTTTGGCAGCGGTCGCAAGTCTCAGAACTGCTTTCATTGCAGGCATCAATCGGTCAACTGGCTCACGTCAGTCAACTGGCTCACGATAAGTTTTGACGTGTCAATTTGTCAAGGGGACAACTGTTCAGATCTTGTCAGGAACGACGAATCTGAACATTGTTCCGAACTCAAACTCCCATAATAAAATGCCTTCGGCGTAATTAAAAGGTATTAATTAAGTCAGGTGTGAATCTTCTAGAAAAAGGCATGGATCGAGTTCTAGTTAATATTATCCATCGATTAAGTTTTAATCGTGGTCGTTGATGTCTCAACGAGAGATTATAAGAAGAAACTCAATGCGGCTTGGAGAATACACACTTCAACAGTTCAATTTCACTGGCAGATCGATTTCCAGAGTAGTAGCGCTAAGTTGCCGGAGAGAGAGCTAGTGAGCTCAAAGCAGTGAGGGAGGGGCAGGGATAGTAAGGCCGGAGGAAGATTTTCCAGATCCGGTGAGTGCGCAACAGAGAAGCAGCGAATGCCATAGAGAGGCAGCATAGAGCCACGCAGTGCTTCATAGGAGATCCGTAGTTTTCCTGGGGAGAAGAGTTGATTTAGTGCCAGAAGCCGGAGAGAGAATCCTGAGGCCAGGAGGATTCATCTTCCAGACAACGGTTGATCAGATAGTGAGAGGGAAAGTTGTTCCGAGTTGTGGGGACGTAGTACTGCGTAGGTTGACGCAGTGATTGTGTAGAGGCAGCGCAAAGCAGCTCATCTTGAGCCAAGGTCAATGTCGGATCGCCAATGGGAGTGAGATTTTTCTCACTAAACTTTTTGTCGGTTATTTCTCTGTATGGTTTGCTAGATTTAAGCAACCATAAATTTGCACTCAGATTTACTACTACATAATAATCAAAGCCTCAGCTGCTGCACCAGTTTTCCCAAGTTGGGTTTTTCTAGGGACTTAGTCCGAAAATAACAGTGTTATTTGTGTGTGTGTGTGTGTGTGTGCATCTATCTTTTCAGCATTATTTTTCTTCTAAACTATTTTATTTGTGAAGGTTGCAGTGTAGTAGTTTCAATATTTACCGTAGAACGCAGTAAATAATTTGCTCAATTATTTAACAAATAGAAGAAACTAAATCAATTGTTGCAGTAAGATTCGGGGTTTCCGAATTTTCACATGGTATCAAAGCGTAGATAGAAGCAGGAAGAGCTCAGTTGCAAACAGAAAGAGGGAGCTTCAAAGCACTGCATGAGCAGCTACTCAAAACCCAAGAAGTTGCGCAGTCCATTGGCCAAGAGGGAAAATTTTTGAGGAAAATTTTATTTCTCTAAGAGAGTCGACAGAGAATAAATTTCCCAGATCGAAGATTGTCAGAAGCAGAGGGAGCAACAGCATTTTCCTCGGAGAGAAAATCTTCAGCTGGGACACAGTTATTCTGCAACAGTTTGTTAGAGCAGAATAATGTCAGGAGGAAGGAAGAGCACACACTGAGGGAATTTTTTCTTCAAGGAATTTCTAGCCTAGAAATTTGATTTCTCACTGCAGAGCAGCAGTAGTTGTGAGCAGATTTTCCCGCTCCAGCAAGGAGTGCATAGAGCCTAGCAGCAGCTGCGCAGAGGAGAAGAGGAAGAGTTCGACATTTTAGCAGAGATGGCATCAGCAGGGCTGAGACATCAGGATCGGTTGGACGGTTCGTCTAACTACGTGATCTGGAAGGCAAGGTTTATTGTCTTCTAGATGAATACAATCTCAAGGCCTATGTTGATAACGTGGTAGCAGTACCCATGGATCCAAATCAGCTGAAGGCCTATAAGAAGTAGATGGCGAAATCAAAGAGTTTGATTCTCGATGGGGTTCGAGATCACATAGTGTCTCATATAACTGGCAAAGATACTGCAAAGCAGCAGTGGGATGCACTTGCTATATTCTGAGCAGCAAAAGATGTATCTTGAGGAGAAGTTGAGATGTACCAGGATGCAGAAAGGGGAGCGCATAGACCCCTTCTTACTAGGCTTCAGGATGTTCGAGATCGGCTGTCTGTAGTAGGGTCAGCGCCCCAACCTACAGAATTGGTGCAGTTAGCCCTGAACAACGTTTCCGAGGACTGGCAGGTCTTCGTCCAGATTATCCTGGGCAGAGACAAGTTACCAGATTGGGACAGGATGTGGGTTGATTTGCAGCAGCAGGAGATGAGTTGAGACTTGGTGAAGAGCACCATCAGTGGCAGCAGTAGCAGTGGGACGAAAGAAGTGAAGGAAGAGGAGAATGTAGCCCTCGCATCAAAGAATGCTTCAGATGCAGCGAGCTTGGCCACTACAACACTTAATGTCCTCTCAAAAAGGACAAAGAGGAGTAGCAGGATCAGCAGGCTGCATCTGCGGAGATCGACAAGTTGTCCTCCAAACTGGAGGAAGTGTTTGCCATGATCACCGCCTTGCCTCCAGGAGTGAGGTGGGGTGATTTGGTTTTGTAGCCCCAGATAGCTACAGATGGGAAGGATCCTTGAGGATTTCACCTCTTGGATCAATACCTTGCTTTAGGAGCCCATAACAGCAGTGGAAGGATGGACTAGTGACATTTGGTGCAATCAGATGTCAGAGTCACAGATGCAGTGGCTCGTAGCAACAGATACTGAGCACCACAATGCAGATGGCACAGTGCAGAGTCAGCAACAGTACAAAGGCATCAGTGGTAGCACAGAGACTAGTAGCAGTCAGGACTCGGGTGACGAATCCATCAGACTGAACATAGATGGTTCAATACTGATGGATAGTTCTTAGTTGCAACAACAACAAATGGGAGGGAGTTGCAGATGTTGCAATAGCAGCAGCAACAAAGTTGCATTGCAGATGGAGTGTTGGCAGCGGTTCAGCAGGGTCAACAGCAACACAGATGCAACGCATATCAGAGTTGTGCAGTAGTTGGTAGGGAGCAATAGCCAGACATCAGCAACACAGCAAGAGTTGGTGCAGAGGCAGTGTATTGCAGTTGCAGTATTAGAACACTTTCCTTGCTAAGAGGGAGTGTTTAGTTTTTGTAGCATCGGATGTGTTCTAGCCTCGAGATTTGGCAAAGACGATAGGATACATGCATTCTCCAAAACCCAGAAATCATTTCTGGAAATTCCACCTAGAGACGACTTAATTAAAATAATTAATAAATTTTTAATATTTCCTAGTCTAAACTTAGGAAATATGATTAATTAAAAAGTATTAATTAAGTCAGTCAGGTGCGAATCTTCTAGAAAAAGGCATGGATCGAGTTGTAGTTAATCTTAGCCATCGATTAAGTTTTAATCATGGTCGTTGATGTCTCAACGAGAGATTATAAGAAGAAACTCGATGGGCTTGGAGAATACACACTTTAGCAGTTCGATTTCACTGGTAAATCAATTTCCAGAATAGCGGCGCTGAGCTGCCGGAGAGAGAGCTAGTGAGAGAGGGGCAGGGATAGTAAGGTCGGAAGAAGATTTTCCAGATCTGGTGAGTGCCCAGCAGAGAGGCAGTGAGTGCCACACAGAGGCAATGCAGAGCCACATAGAGGCCGTGCAGTGCTTCAAAGGAGATCCGTACTTTTGCTGGGGAGAAGAGCTAAATCATTGCCAGAAGTCGGAGAGAGAGTCTAGAGGCCAGGGGGATCCATCTTCCAAACAACAGCTGATCAGATAGCCAGAGGGAAAGTTGTTCCTAGTTGTGGGGACGCAGTACTGTGTAGGATGATGCAGTTACTGCGTAGAGCAGCTCATCATGAGCCAAGATCAATGTCGGATCGCTAGTGGGAGTGAGATTTTTCTCACAAGACTTTTTGTCAGTTATTTCTCTGTATGGTTTGCTAGATTAAGCAACCATAGGTTTGTACTCAAATTTACTACTGCATAATAATCAAACCCTCAGTTGTTGCACCAGTTTTCTCGAGTTGGATTTTTCCGGAGACTTAGTCCAAAAATAATAGTGTTATTTGTGTGTGTGTGTGCATTTATCTTTCCAGCATTATTTTTCTTCCGCAATATTTTATTTGTGAAGGCTGCAGTGTATTAGTTTTGATATTTACCGCAGAACACAATAAATAATTTGTTCAATTATTTAACAAATAGAAGAAACTAAATCAATTGTTCTCGTAGGATTCAGGGTTTCCGAATTTTCACTAGCGTTGAGAGCCATGGGCCTCCACCATAGCAAAACATTAATTGCCACGCCATGGGCTTCCTCAACACCACATATTTCTTGTTTGTGCCCCAGTTATACAGAGATGATGATGCACTTTGACCACGTTGCCCAGTTGGCCACATACTTGCACCTAACACTTGGCAGCTAATCCAGGGCCCAGATGGGGTGTTGCCTCATCCGAAGAGACATGGGAGGACATGTGTCATCATTCTAGCCCTTATTGATGGAGCAATGACATGTTTGATCCTGTTGGAGACCCATGAGACCATTGATTGTAATTTGTGCCGCGCGGCCACTTGGGAGCACCATAGATGTTTTGCTTGAAAACCAAGGGGCAACCCTTTGGTCCTCATTTGGAGAGTCCTCTTCATCATGGCACATGGAGGACTTATCTTGGCCTTCTAATGGCCTTTTGCACCATTATTTTATAATTTTGACCTCATTAGGAAGGCGTATTTTATACTTTTGAGCTATTTGGTGGGCTTGTCACCAATAGGGTTGTTATTTTGCACATTAAAACATTTTTAGGGGCTCCATTAGGCTAATATGCTATTCAAACTTATGAGAGGCTCATATAAATTGAAGGAGAGCCTCATTTGTAGAGGATCATCATTTGGATTTGGATTTTCTCTTGTAAACAATATTTGAACCTGCAATTGATGGAAGAAATTGGATGTAATTGATGCATTTTTATGTTTGGGATTTCCACTCTCTTGTCTTGGAGCTTCTAATTGCAATTGTGATGGATGGATATACTCACATTGTCATGTAAGTGACTTTGATGCTATATCTTTATGTTGTTGCATGTCTAATCTATGGAATATCTTGTCATAATCTTGTTTGTGCCCTAATTTGATGTGAATTATTGAAAAGCATTGGATTATTGAAGTATTGCATACATTACTCATTATGTGATGTGAATGAATGTTCCTAGAGGCTTGTTTTATCTTGTATCCTCGAAACTCCATCATTTCTTGCCAAGCAAAGTAGAAATACCTAAGTTGCAGGGAACGTAGGGTGGGGGTCCGTTTCTGTCCTGAAACGAAACGGAAACATGTTTCCCCATACCGTACGGCCTGGAAACGCGTTTCCGTCCGTACTGGACCGTTTCCTGTGGGGGAAACGTGCCCAATACAAACGGAAACGCGTTTCCAGGCTATACGGGTGCGTTTCCGTCGTTTTAACTTAAATTTTTTTGCATTTTTTTGGGGTTTGTGTGTTTTATTATTTTTTTAAATGTGGAAAGTGTCTTTTGGATGCATCTAGATGGCTCTCTCAACTTATAAAAAGACTTTCACTTCTAATGATCAAGCCTATGGCCCTAGAATTTATATGTGATTCATGGTAATGTTAAATTCTTAAAGTAAAAGGATGAATCCTTTTACTTAAATTTTTAACATTACCATGAAATGACTCAGGACGTTTGAGAGTGGTTCCGACCTCATTGGATTTCATATGGAGAAAGTAGAATTTTAGATCTCATTCAAAATCCAGCAGACTTGTCAGTTTTTCAGGATTTCAGGATTGGGTGATTGCAATGTTTCCATCGAATTTTGTCATGTATTAGGGTATGGAACTCGTATTTAATCAAGATCACTAATCCCTCTATGTACCTTGATGTTAGTGACATTGGTTGTCAAACTTCTATCATGACCCTACTAAAAATGTACCCATCATTCAAACAAAACCTTGACTTGACATGCTCATAGTTTTTATTGTACTTGCAACCTCATATATAATAAAGGCTGATTTTGAAATCTTGATATATAATAAAGGCTGGTTTTGGATATTTCGATATTGCTATTTTTATTATGTGTATGTTATCATTCATGAGTAACTGTCTTGTAACTTGTAATAGTTTATGCTTTGAATTTATCATGTATGTTTTATTATTTCACATGACATTTCTTAAATGTCCTAAATTCTAATATAAATTTAAATTATAACATATATATATATATATATATATATATATATATATATATATATCGCATTTCCCCATTTCCAAAATTTGGGGAGGTCGCGTTTCGTATCGCTTCCCGTTTCGGAAACTTGTTTTTGTTTCCCCGTTTCGTGCAACTTAGATAAATACCTATTGTGGTCGAGTTGTTGCCTCCTTAGGGTTAGCAAAAGCTACGTAAGACTCCTTGATAGAGTGAATTCTTTTCATCAAAGGAAATATAGACTCCATTTCTCCCAATTGTCAAGGCATTGTGTCTCATTCCTAGGTGATCAACCCTAAAACCTATTCCTTTCAACTTTACCAATTTTTGCCCTAACCCTCGAAGGCCAACTAGGGCCTAGTGCGAATTCCTATAGGAGAGGCCTTGTTGAGCGAAAATTGGCAGGCTACTGTGCTATAGTGTCCTCTACTGACCCTCCAAATTTGAGGCTATTCTCGTGGCTAGCTTGAGAGAAATCTCAAGCCCTGATTCCAACATTGACTCTACTCTTAAGACCTTATTTGGTTAGCGGCATTCCAAAGGTCATATGTTCTTGAAAACTCAAAGGAAGGTAATCATTTGTTGACCTTTCTCATCATTGCTTGACCTAGATATCTCCTTGAAGATCATCTTCTAGCCCAAGGCCTTGCTTGGATTTTCTATAGGTCTCTCTAGTGGTCCCAAGCCTTCATATGGTCATTATCTTACAAATCCCTAAGAAAGATCTTACCCCCTTAGGAAGCCTATGGTCTAGGAGTGTCCCTCGTGATTGAATAACCTTTCATCCTAGGTCTAGGTTTCCTTATAAGCATTTCTTGGAGAGCCATTAGCTTCTCTTTGAAGTAATTGAGCCATTATTTGAGCCTCTCCTTTGAATGGGCTTCAGAAATCACACCACACCTTGCCATTGATCCTATCATTCAAGCGATTTCCCTTATTCTGAGACTCCTCCCATCGATGGAAGTAAAGAGCAAGGGACATTGACTCAGGTGAAGCGGGTCTTTGTCCCATTGTTGTCATTTGGTCTAGTAGTTGTCCCTTAGGTACCCCTACTAGGACCCTTGCTAGATTGTATGGCAACAATACTTGTGTCTCATGAGGGATGGAGAAGAGAAGGGCCCACATACGTTTGAATGTACCAACTCCAAAATCCCTTTGTCTCTATTTTCTCAGCCCTAAAAAGGTGACCTGGCATACGTGCCAAGTGTGCACCCCTTGCACACATCATTTGGTCAAATGCTCATTGTGGTAGTGTTAATTTTGGGCAACTAGGTCCAAACTCCATGTTGCACTGCTCATATGATGATGATTATATTTTTGTTGGATTCCTCTTTCGAAGAGGTGCAAGATTGATCTAAAGATCATTTTGTATTGATGAGCAGAACATATATTTTGTTTTTATTTTCCACACATGTGCAAGGTCGGCCAGATTTGTAATGTAGGCTCACAAGCCTAATAAATGTGTCACGCACCCTCACTGATAGATATAAATTGGAGAGACTTGGAGATCATTTGCTCATCAACTCGTCACACATTCTCTCTTGTGATCTGATTGGTTCGATCAGCCTTTGGAGGCCTCTCTACTTCACACGTGCGGAGCTAAAGCTGGGAAAATCTGTGGATTGGTTTTAGAGTTGTTTGTTGTGCATTGACCAGTGTTGACCATGGTCAACCCTTGATGCTTTGACCTCCAAACTTTGCAGAAATTCCAATATTTGAAGGTCGTATTGTTGGGCACAAGAATCGAGGCTGAACGTTGACTTTGACCGAAGCCCTAAATCTCCAACGTTGACTTTCTACATTGACTTTTCTGCGCTGACTTTCTGTTGACCAACGTTGACTTTTGACGAGTTGTCTTTGAGGGCTGTGTGTGTGACACTTGGAGGGTTGGCTGATCTAATGTTGAGAAAGACTTTTCTCACTGATGCATCCTATTGACTACCGTAACGCACACTATCCTATATCTTTGTTGGACAAGAAGAATTGTAAAATCTGATCTATATTATTGGCTTGTCTTCTGTTGATCTATTATTGTGTTCTATCAGCATTTTACTTTATCATTTATGTGATTAAATTGAATTGGACCTAAGAAAGATTAAAGTAAAAATGCATTAAGCATAGAAAATTCCATATCTATCTAAATTTAATAGGTAGTCTTGTGGGTATTTGTTGAAGGAACTTCAGCACCCCATGATGTAAATTCCTCATGCGTCTGTGCCAATTCCCCCCACGTCTCTTCTCTACGCACTTCCTGCCTTGACGCTCAAAGTTGCACATGTCTCAACCTGCAACCTGTAGAGATTCATCATCCTTACACTAATCTGCTTCATGGATCTAGAAGCTAAGTGCTTGAGGTTAGCCTTAACTCTGTTAAAAATGACATGATAACCCTTGTCCTCTAGGGTAGGGTAGCAATAAAAACAAGGTTCTTCTTAAGGCCTGGAACATAGAGGACATCCCTAAGATTGAGAGAGCTACCAGACTCCCTCTCCAAACTGACAGTACCTACTCCCCTAGTCAAGTACTTGCCATCATCTCCTAGCTCAATGTGAAACTGCATGTCCTTCTCCTTCAACTGGTTGAAATATTCCTTGTTCCCGATCATGTGGAAGGTGTTGAGAATTTGGAGGGGCGGTGATTAATTCAAATTCTCTACTTAAAAATTACTTGTGAGCTTACTTCTTTTACTTATGTCTTCTCTTCTCAACTTATTCTGTATTTCATCAAGTCAATTACCAAAACACAAGAGACACAAATTTAGGCTCTTCCAGCCAGGGCCAAAACCTCTCCCTCTTGGAGAGGAAAACCCGCAAGGAATTCTTCTTATAGATTTTCAAATCACAAGTACCATGACCAAGACTCAGACCCTTGACCTATGAATGCCTCCAAGACCTTGTCATTGCTTCTTTATCGACCTCCAAATCTGATCCTTCTTTTCTGCACCAACCTTCACTGACCTGCACCAACACTAAAGAACTCGGTCTCTAAGTCTATCTTCCTTGATTTAGTCTTCGGTTACCCAAACACTCCTTCTTGCTTATTCAGATATTGGAGACAAGATCATTCGAGATCTCATCCTTCACTCGCATACCCTTTGAAGCTTTATTTACTAGAGATATTCTCTTATGAACTATAATCAGGAAGGTAAATCACAGATTTACCTTCCTCCCTTTCTCACACTGTAACTCAGAGATATTTCATTGATTGTAATTCTCAGACTTCATATCTACGCATTAGACTTCAATTACTATATGACATCCGAGTACTTCTAGTTTGGATAGTCTGAAGATTACAGCCTTTCTGAATGCTCCTTACTTCAGATTAGCCCCAGAATTTGTTACACATATATCACAAACTCTCGTCTGCATGAACTGTAGGTGAATACTGATCTCACTTAACTCAGATTGACCGTATTCTACTTCAGACTAATCCGCAACACTGATCCGCATTTCCAGCTACAAAGTTATCTGAAAACTTTTTTCACCAAATGAGCCGCAAATCTATCAATATATACGGTGCACTGTGCATGTTTTAGGCCGACCATACAACTTGCTAGTATGTCGACTTTAATCACTGCAAATAGGCCTACTTGATCACAGCATATAGGAGCTTATCTTCCAATGTTGAACTAGGATGTCTTGAGGGTTGACTTGAGCCATTACTCCATGGCTGATTGACAAGGTCTTGAGGCATATTCTTTAGACTAGACACTTCATATACATGACTCTTAATTACACTTATAACCAAAATACAAATCCTAATAGACATCAAGAAGAATTCTATTGACTTATAATAGAAATCTTGCTCATGAAACCCATGAAGCAAGCATAACAAAAATACATTTTATTATCTTTGTCTTCTTCTTTACATAAATACATAATTTCATAGTCAATATGAAGACCAATCCTAGTTACACTTTTCAACAGAAGGATGCTCTAGAATCAATGTACCATACGCTGCTACCTACTAAACTTGCCATGCAAGCTATCAATGACAAATATTTATCGAACTGACAAGAAAACGCATCTACCTCATCTGATGCGGCCACATGGTCCTTACTAGACCCCTTCTTCCAATTAGGACACTTAGTGGCATAGTGCCTGAACTGGTGGCAATGGAAGCATTTTTTATCTTGCTCAATTCTTTCTTCTTCTTCTCGCCCTTCTGACTGGACTCTATCTTTCCTTGGCCCTTCTTGCCCTTGACTTTGCTACCTTTTCCTACAAAGGAAAAGTTCTCCTTGTCCTCTGACTTTGTTGAACCTCTAGCTCTCGTCCCCCTCCATATTTCTTCTTGGACACAATCTCCACACAACCTTTCCCAGTTGGGAAGATTCTCTCTGCCACTGATGGCAAAGGAGCACAAAGGAGAAGCACCTCAACTATCATTAAGACAAAGGAGCAAAGAAGCAGAAGCAATAAGGCAAAGAAGCAGATCAGGCAATAATGCAGTAAGAAAACATAGAAGAGAGGTAGAGGAGCAGAAGAGAGGCACCAAAGGAGCAAAGACAAAGGCAGCAAAGGCCACTAAGAAGCAAAGGTAGCAAAGCAAGTTAAGGCAGAAAAGGAGAGAGGCGAGAGCCGAGAGGAAGAGGCCAATTAAACAAAGAAGATTAGGCCAAGAAAGAAAGGCGAGAGTTGAGAGACAGAGAGGGCTCTGTAGGAAGAGAAGGCCATGCAAAGAGAGCATTAACCAAAGCTAAGTTGTAAGAAGATAAACTTATGTGCAGGTTGAAAGGAATAAATTCTAAATTTTGGCTTTAATCAGTATGAAAAGGTGTATGTCAAGTGTGATAACTCGGGATGAGATTCAATAACAAAGACAAGCTCAGGAGAGATTCACGTTGAAGAATACAGAACAATCTCAGAAGGAGTAGCGTGGAGGAACCAGTTTGCAGAGCGGCGATAGTATAAACAAACAGAAATCGACTAAGGCAGAGAACACTTAGAATATTTCCAAAGAAGGTGAATGGACGGTCAAGATTAGATCGCAGAAGTGAAGGCGAGAGATGAACGATTAAGATGACTTCGCAAGTTAAGTTGGTTGCGATGCGACGAGGGGCGACCACGTGTCAGCATTGCGCATTAGCGCACATTGCAGATTTTAGAGGTTACCGTTAAGAGTTCGCACGGTATGGTAAGTTGTTTGCGATGCAATGCGAGAAGGATGGAAGGATGCGATGCGATGAGGGAGGAGCCACGTGTCAGCACTGCACACTAGCGCACATCGCAGATTAATGGTTTAGCGTCATCGATAAGAGTTAAACTTGCGAGCGAGCAATTGCAATAAGACAAAGAGGTATAGCAAGACCATTAGATCTGGGGAAGATCTACGGTGGAGATTACAGCGCAGCTTCGCATCGGCAGAATGATAAGCTCGCTGTTAAGGTTGTTTGGTAAGTTTTGCGAAATGCGATGTGTTGTGATTGGTTCAAGGTATTGTGGGACCCTCCAACAGGAAGTTCCGCGTGTATGCAAGAGATTTGGGTTTATGTGTATTCTAGTTTAAAGTAGTGTTGCTTGATCGCTAATGTATGTATGTTGTATTTAACTCCGAAGTTGTATTTCACTGCGTGTAAAAGGAGAGTTATGTGGGCCATAACCCACAAATCCGCAGGTTTGGTTAAAGAAGTCGGCCAAGATGAAAAGTGTCATGTAGATGCGGCTATGTGTTAAAAGAAAAGGTTGACGCACAAGAAAAGGCTCGGGTAAGAAAAAGGACCCGAAACTCATGCAAAACAGTGCAACGGCATGGGTCGAGTCGGGCAAAAAGGCGGTCATGCAGCATAGTTGGAATATAACTACAGAAACATAAAAGACAAAGGGACAGCAAGCAGAAGAGGACAAACACACAGCGAATCTAAGAAGCTGAAAGGGCTGAATGAAATATTTGATTGTAACTGTAAATGTATTAATTATTTTATATTGTTTGTGATGCAAAGGCAAGTCTCCAAGGCAAAGCAAAACTCCATTTAATACTGAAACGAGTGTATATATATTGTTGCAATATCCTGAATATGCTGAGTGAGTAAATGAGTGGGTGGAAGGCAAGAGTCATGCCTATTCACTTCATATTCCCACATAGAATGCAAACAATCATGATGTGATCTCTATAAATGATGTTATTGTAATATGCATAGAGAGGTTAGAGAGTGGAAGAATGTGAGAGAGCAGATAGAGATGTTGTGCAGACCAAGAGCTGACATGAAGCAGATTTGAAGGCTGAAAGGACAGCATTGAAGAAGGAGAAAAACAGAACTGATATCCAAGTAAATCAACATATGATTTTATTGTAGTGTGAGGGAGTTGGTGCTTCCATATCAAGTTGTAGCTTGATAGATGTCCAGTTGTAGCTGGTTGAGGTAGGAGCCTCCTGTGGGTTGTAGCCTGCAGAAAATCGATGGGAGTTGGAGCTTCCTTGCAAGTTGTAGCTTGCAGAATTTGGGGTAGTAGCCTCCTGTAGGTTGGAGCCTACAAAAAATCAGTTGTGAGAGGGTGTTGGAGCTTGCCTTTGCATCACAACAATAATAAGATGTGGTTTTCTCCCTTTATGGATTTCCACTTATATCTGTTGTCATATGTGCTTGATGATTAAGTGTTGATGTGATGTTTTAATATGTTTAGTTACTTGTTTTCCACACATTATGTTTGTTGATCCATTATGTATTAAGTTGTTTATGAAATGAAGGTGTAAATGAGTTGAATGAAAAACTTTTAAATGTCCATGAATGTATTAAACTAATTCACCCCCTCTCTCAGTTTAACTAAGGGTTCAACATTGGAAATTTTCCCAAGACTTATGAAGTCCCAGTAGCACAAAACTCACAAGGTATTTGTTTGCTACGGTCTCACCCACTCCATCTAGCTCACCCTAAACTTGGATGAACTTGGAAAGGTATGTAATGATGGGCTCTCCTTTGCTCATCTGGATATTTTTTAGCTTGTCCTTCAAGGAAAGCTTCTTGGCATCATTGGATCCCTGATACAAATCCAAGATGGCTTTCCACATATCGTTTGTTGTCGTCTTCCCATGGAGATGAGGGATAATATGGTCTTTTACCCCCTCAAGAATGATCCGCCTAGCCTTGGTGTCATTCTTGTTATGTTGGATCAATCGTTGGGGATCTACGACACAATTTGTGGGTTTTTCGCAAATTATAACACCTAATTATCTTCCAACACTATTGAGATATGCTCCCTCCATGACTAGAAGTTAGAGGCTCCCTCTAAACAATGATCTTCCCTTAGTCCTTGGAAAGATATACTTCTTATCCAAAAACTACTCTTCAAAACACTAGCGCATGCCTACAGAGTAATCTGCGCTCTTCAGTGATTGAACAATTTTGGTGTTGGTTTTTATACAGAGCGTGGCTTTGATACCATGTTAAATTTCTTGAAACTATGTGCACTACTTAGATGAATTACTGAAAACAAGTCAAATGAAAATTGAAACCAGATTTACTTTCACCAAGATACAGAGTTTCTTAACTTTCCAAATGCAGCCGAGAATAATCGATATAAAAACACATGCACAAAAAATTGACACACTTGTTTTACCCAGGAACCCAAAAGGGAAAACCTGCTTTCTTTGTTGTGGTCTTTTATTGATTGTTATTTGAGCAAATGGATCTATTACAATTCACGCTGCTACTGCAGCTAGCAATTTGACACTGAGAAAGCGCTACGCTTCTCCTGACTATTCTCATCTTTACAATTGTTCTCGGCCTGTTCTTTATTACTGCTCTTGGCCCTGCACACAATTGTTCTCTATTGAAGACAATCTTGAATTGCTCTATGAATCCTAATCCCTTGCTCCACAATCCTTTCGCACTTTGGCTCCTAAATTCTTGCACACTTCTGGCTCCTAAATCCTTGCACACTTCTGATTCCTAAATTTATTATCTGTGCGCACTACTGATCTTAAACTTATGCATATTCCATAATAAAGAATTAATTTGTGATCTTGTGCCTTCGTCCTTCTCTTTATAGATAGAAATCAATGCATGCAAGGAGGCCAAGTTCAATTAGTAGTTCACATTAGCGTCACAAGTTTCCTTTAGTTGTGATTGCGAGTTAACTGAGAGCTCAACTTGTTCTCTCTCCAATCAACACTGAAGTTTTAACTCGTTCTCTCTCCAATCAACACTAAAGTATTAACTCATTCTAACTGAACTTGTCATTGCCACCTCATCTTGTAATCTAACTGAAGTCTCCAATGAATCGAAGCTCCAACATTACGCATGCAAACTTGATGACCATTCCAATAAATTGGAAATGCACTCATCGTAACTAAAGTCTATTTCATGAATTCGCACTCATGTGAGAGAAAGACTAATTCGTGGTCTTCACTAGCTAATGCACAAGCCAAAAGACCTTCCATAGCTACATTTTCAGCAAACCCTATCTACAAAAAGAATACACAAGACTGTAGGAAGCACATAATTAACCTCCTTCAACAAATACTCCACACCATGTCATAGGTGTATTGTCCCCAACCGCTTAGGAGGCATATGGGGGAGTTTCGCTAGCCTAATAAAGTTCCCGTAGGCTAAGGCGGGGAAAATATTAATAGAGGGAACATGATTCGCCTAGGAGAAACATTATAAATGCTAAAGTGGTGAAAAGAGGGTCATGTGCTAGACTAATGAAAAGCCACTTTTAATTTATAAAGTGAAAAAGTCACTAAAGTGACTTTATAAAAATAAAAGGGTAAAAGGGAGGCAAAAATGGTGAATAAGTTATACAAAGAGGAAAATGAGGAGTCTCTCCTCATTCTAACATTTTTCCATTTGAGATTTAAAATTTAAAAAAAAAAAATGGAGACCTCTTGGAGAAGAGTCTAGGGTTTTGGAAACTCTACTTGCTGGTTGCTAGTTTCGGTGTTGAGACCATACACCCTAGTTGGTTTGGAGAGAAGAATCACTCAGATTTCGCCACTGTGCTTCATTGGAGAAGAAAATTTGAGGAGGAAATTGGAGGTAATAGTGTTATTAGTTGATTTTATCCTCTAATCTTGAGTTTTCTATATATCTATCTGTAGGAAGAGTTTGTTGAAGATGAAGAGCCAAAGATGAATCATATTCCAGCAAGCCAAAGTGGGTATCCTCTTGTAGGTCGAAATTCCAAGTCTGAGCTTTACTGTGGGCTCGGTTTAACTTGTTGAAGTGGCCGAGTTCTTCCCCAAAGTCCTGGTCGAGTTTATTCATAAGGAGGTCGATATTTCTCACTGCTGGAGGGGGTCGAATCAGTCATCCAAGAGGGCCGAGTTGCATCATTATAAGGGACCAAGTTCTGTGTTTTGAAAGGGTCGAGTTCTGCTGAAGTAGGGGTTGAAACCACCTTTCAAAGAGGGCCAAATTACCTATCATTTTGTGGCAGAGGCTCAAAGCTTCAAGCTGGCTCAGTACACTTCCTTGTTGGCTTAGGACCAAGCCGTAAGTCTGGGTTGAGCTCAATCATTTCTTGAAGGACGAGTCATCATCCTTGTGGGTCGATTTTTTCTGAGCATTTCATGGATCAAATATTCCTGGAAGGGCCGAATTATCAGTCACAATCATCCTGTGTGTGTAGCTGAGTTTGTTTGCTGAGTGGTGCTGCCTATCATCAGAAGTACTTATGTTCATGAGCTGTCAAGGGACTTGTAAAAGGGACGAGTTACTAAAAGCTAAGCTGAGTAATATTTACCTACAGTAGACTGAGTTCCAAACTGCCATCCTAGTGCTATTCTGTAACCAGCCTCCCTGAATTTAATTGCTGATATATATATATATATATATAGTTGTACGCTCTTCAATGTTGCTGTAGCATGCTTTCCATTGGTATGCATTTCTCATGAACTTAATATAAATTACAGTCAGTGGATTCGAAGCCTCTTCATGAAGTTTTTCGTACTGGGTGCGTTGCTTTTAATTAAATACAAGTAATGTGCACCTACAGCCATGCATCATTAAAATGTTTGACTAAATGTGCCACTGAAAACTCAGTCAAAACTCAGAGATTTTAAGGGAAAATTTGAGCCATCTCAGAAGGGTATCCTACAATAGGTCGGGAAAATGTTGTATCACCACTTAAACAAGTAGGACTTCCAGACTCCGGTCTTCCCAATCAACTCCTAAGGGTCAAGGTTCAAACACTGTTGGAAAAGACATATCCTCTTGATAGTGCATCCTGCCTAGGATCTAAAAGTGCTTCCATTGTGATACATTAACTCTTGTTAAACTATACTGTTCTCTTTCTATATCATACATGTTTCACATCTACAAAAGATTCAGATGTGGTTTGGTTGGGATATTTAAGAATTAAATGATCTATGACAATTTTCTACTACAAAGCTCATAATAACAAAGAAAAAAACCAAGTGTAATCAAACTAGTAATTTACCTCCTAGGATGAAGATATCTCTATGCTCTTTGGATGTCTTCCACTTATACAAGATATCAATCATGTGACATTGTTCATGTGGGTGTACAGACCAGTGTCCTTTGAAGTCTTCTAAGCGATTTACACTGTTTGCTGCTGTGCTTGTAATTGCATGTTGAAGGAAGACTAGAGGTGCTGGACTACAAACAAGCAGCATCTTCACTTTATCAAAGATACCTCCCTTTCCTAAAGATTTCTCAATATCCTTCCATTGTTGAGAGCCCAAATATGGGTTCTCATCATCTTGAACACGATGAAAAGTACGAGAACCACGAATATCTAGGAACATCAGTCCTACATTGCTGACAATGTGGAAGTGGTAATCCTGTTGGAAAACATAGAGATATTATTCAAATGGAAATATTCACTTCTCATTCTATATCATGTTTTTTAATAGTTAAGCAAATAATGCAATAAAGAAATAAACTACAAAAATATTTAGAATAAAAAATTTGCAAAATCAAATTATGAATTATTGCATAATTCATAAATCAAACTGAAAAACGCATTGCATAAATCTCATGGAATCATTTTTTTCCAGAGAAATATAGTCCCTTACTCGCCTGCATATTAAGCATTCCAAGTGATGACGCTAATAAATACTGTGGAATCATTATTCCTAAGAACTAAGTTACCTTCTTGATTGCCTGCAAATTGGTGAAATCCACATCCTTGTGCAGTTGTCTTTGGTACTCCATGCTTACAATCCAGGCACAGTGAGCAATAAAGAAATCAAGGCTACCTCGTCCCCAGTCATCTCTAAGATCTCCCCAATTATCCCTGATCTCATGGTCATCGTAGATCATGAGATTTGAACAGTTTGCTAGGCTTTTGGCTGTTGGAGCATGTTGCCAAGTTTCCCTGTATACCTCACGGTAGCTCTCACATATCTCATTTTTGTAATGGTTCCATTCATCTGACTCCACCTTCCCTAGCTTCTCCTTGGCTCTACGAAAGCGATTCGACCACTTGTCACGATCACACCCTGCTTCAGCATCATATCTTTCATCTCCATCGCCATATATCTATATAAATGAGATCAAATTAAAAGATATTAGAAACAATGAACCACAACTAACACAAATTTCCCAAAAAGTTTGCTGTCAAGGATTGCTTATTATATGAGTCCGAACACATTCTGTAAAAGGTTTCAAGTATGATGTAAAGTACCAAATAGTTGGGACTTGAAACAACATTCCTATGTGCATATGTTGTACATGTTGGACAATCATTGTTCAAATAACTCAACCCCAAAGCTCATTTTATTTTTCTCAAAATAGTTGTAACTATTTTGTGCTTTAAATAAAAGGATGCAATACGATTTTGCTTGTCAAAGAAGGGCTATCTTCTGTATAACTTATTTGATCAGTTATGTTGGTATTCTATAGATTAACATTTCTTTGAAATCAGCAAGACCTAGTCAAAGGACTCTTGACACTTGAGAACCATTGTCTATTCATTGTGGCAAATTGTTGAAAAAAAACAACATAAAGCTTGGTGGTCATAGTTACTTTTACCAGATTTGCAAACTTGAGGCAAACGTTCCTCAAAACTATGCCATTTCATTTATAAATCCTCATATGGCACAGATGCCTATATGTTTTTCTCTAGAACTGGTACGAGTCCAAATCATTTCACTCACTATGAACAGCTTGGTTAGAGAGGCAACAAAGCTACTGATTAGAGAAAATTCATTTATTTTAGGAGCTACAAAGGAATAAAGTGCTGAATTTGGAAATTCATTGCAGGCGGAAAGATCTATGTGATAGTCCGTGTGGGTAAAGATTGTGTTCCTTCACCAGACTGACCAGATTGAGGGCAAATATGTTGCTCCTTAGGTTAGACTGCGACGATTGAAAATTCGTAAGTGGTCAGTGTGAAGTTTCAACCCCCCAAGTCGACAGTGTGCACAGGTAGGGCCTCCCTGTTCTTAAAGACAGGCAGAGACAAGCTAATGGGCTTTTATGGATCAATCCCAGAAGGGGGCAGTGATTTATAGACTGGCCCGTGTCCCTCTGTAGAGGTAGGGCCTCCCTGTTCTTCAAGGCATGCAAGGCAGATAGAGCCAAACAAATGGAATTTTATGGTTCACACCCAAGGGGGCAGTGATTGGGTGCCCCAGGCCAGTAGGACTGAAATGAGCAGAATTGTAAGTGAGCTCTATAGAGGTAGGGCCTCCCTGTTATTCAAGACATGCAAGGTAGATAGAGGCAAACAAATGGAATTTTATGGTTCACACCCAAAGGGGGCAGTGATTTATAGGGTGACCCAGGCCAGTAGGACTACAATGAGCAGAATTGTGAGTGAGCAAACTATAACTATTGAAATTTCGTTAAGTGAGCAGAATTGTGAGTGAGCAAACTATAAATAATGAAATTTCGTAAGTGAATGATGCAGAACTTCCATGTCATGATTTTTGTGGTTTACTGTCCACTGAGATAGGTATCCGCTATGTTCACGGAATATTTGTATCACACAGATCTACCCAAAAAGATCACTTCCTGCCAACTCAACCATGGAGCCTGACTCCAAGACTGTCGAAAGAATTGACCTGTGACCTCTCAATACCAGAGGTGCTTTGACATTGGAGACTAACCAATTGAGCTAACCCTGGAAAGACTGAGCTAACCCTCGACTCCTTCCAGCTAGGATGAAAACAGATTTACCTAATAAGCATAGAGCCTAGGGCTAATCGAAATCCAAGCCACAACGAGAACGTGAATTTCTAAAAATCTTGGAGTCACACTTCATCCCTGACATTTGCCAGTTCAAGATGATATCCTAGGAGATACTCCTGTGGAGGAGCAAACTTGATGCTCAGTTAGCGGCTTGAAATATTCAGGAGAAAGACCCCAACATACCTGATCGCCCAGATGCACCAAGAGATCTATCTTCCCCGCCTCAATTCCCTTGGCAAGATGAGCCCACAAGTCCGAATGTGAGGAAATCCCCTTCTGCGTGACAAATATCTTGTTGCAGCTAATGACCCCAACATTGAGAACCTCAGCATCATCCTCAGGAAAAGTCCTGAAGCTGCTGGGAACTACCCCAAGAATCGGCCCATCGGGACAGTGAACCTCCACAATATACCTCGTTCCGGGCATCAGATCCTTGAATTCAAACACAGTGGGGGTCTTGCCCTGCAGATGCTTCTCGACCTTGGCAATAGCCTCCACTGTCACTCTGCTGTTGATGCTGCTGCTGCTCTCCTCTAATCTCATCCGTGGATAATAACCGAGGGAAGTACCTAGCCTCCTCAGCAAAGAGGTTTCACCACCCATCCCATTGCTGCCCCCTGCATCCACAAAGGCCATGACAATCACATCATCCTCTTTGTCAATCTCTACCAGGACTCGTGCACTGCAGGTGGTGACCTTCCCGATGATGGGCCCAACCAAAACTCTCGGCAATTCCCCTGCATCGTGCTGGGACACTTTGGTAAACCCGGTGAATATCTCCACTGTGGTGGCTAGGGTGTTCAGTGCATGTTTCCGCACTCGGGCCTTGGTGTTCTCCCACGACGTAGGAAGACTGAAGGCCTTGGCAATGAAAGGTTCGTTATCAGCCATAACCTGTGGTCAGATCCCCTGGATGCCCTTCTGAATCTTATCTGAATCTTGTCCTTCCCAACTGGTATCAGAATAACAATCCAAAACATAAATACGAACGCTCTGTCTGCAATAATCGAGGTGTTCGATGTTTATAAGAATCAAACTCCCAATTGGCTATCAGCCGGACATTTCAAAACATCAGTACGAGCGCTGCGTGTACAATAATCGAATCATTCGATGTTTATATAAATGTTGCTGTACAGTGTGCCCATAAAAAGGCCCTGAATCTGCATGTGGATCGGATAAAGCAGCAGGTACCTAAGTAGTAGATTCTTGCTCGAGACCTGGGACTTTCGTTTCATTGTCATCCCTGTTGAGGGCCCATTTTGTACTCCCGAATCAGAATGACACTTGTTCTCCAAGATTTTCCCTCGATATCTCATGTCGGTTTCTGTCACAATTGACTGAATAATTGCGACGTACTGGGCGTTCGAGTCAACCTGCGGGGCCGGGGCCTCCTCTGCCCGCCTTGGTGGGTGGGCTGATTGGTCGTTGGGCAGATTCTGGATTATCCTGTGGGAGCGTTAATGTTTTTGGATATGAAAACGCATCGGACTCTGTTGGCGCACTTTCCAGCGCAAATTCACGCAAAATCAGCCGTTCCTGCTTATTTACAATGATGAATAAACAATTCTGCACTCCAAAACTTATCGTATATAAAATTGCAGTTTGATCCCAAGACTCTCTTCTACGTAACCATTACAATATCGTTATGCATACAGATTTTTAAGCTGTAATTTTGAAAAATCTGAGTGCAATGGGCAATGGAGAGACTTAACTAATTTGGGGATAAGTTCGCTAACGATCACATCGATAATCAACGGAGTGTTGAATATGTTTGCTCAGGTTCAGGTTCAGGTTAAGGTTCAAATTTGTTACAGACGTGGGAAAATCTATCCATACACACGACTCTTCACATACCAGACTTAGCCAAATCAAGTGATTTCCGTAGAATTATTTTTTAATCTAAATTATTTACAGAAGTAATTAAAATGGTGTTTGTGGAATTTTGAAAAAATGGTGATTGGATCTGTTGTTAAGATATTTTTTTTTTATGTTAAAGTTATTAGTTTAAAAATTATAAATAATCTCACATATTTTATTAAATGAAAGAATAATTATAATAATAATTTAATTTTAAAATTAAAAATAAGAAAAAGAAAAATTAAGTAAGGTGTAGTTGAATTTATTGATAAAATAGTTTTTTCTGAGTGTATTTTTTTCTAGTTAAGTTATTTAATTTATAACAAAAAATCACAATCTTGCCTCAATGAGTATGTTTGGATTATTGTGAAAAAAGCAATTAAATTAGATTAGGCTATTTAAATTAGATTAGGCTATTAACTAATATTTAATTAAAAATAAGAGAAAGATAAAATAAGTAAGGTGTAGTTGAATTTATAGATAAAATAGTTTTTCTTAGTGTATTTTTTCTAATTAAGTTGTTTAATTTATAACAAAAAATCACAATCTTGCCTCAATTAGTATGTTTGGATTATTGTGAAAAAAGCAATTAAATTAGATTAGGCCATTAACTAATATTTAATTTTAAAAACATAATAATATATATAAACATCTAGAGCTATTTCTATTTTAAATATTAAGTGGCTTTTTATTTGAACATTTTAAAACGAGAAAAGTATGTTTAGCTTATAATATTTTTGGAAAATAAAATAGGTTAATTTTTTTAAACAATATTTATTATTTGAATAAAAAATTTCAAAATAATACTATTTGGCTAGGTTCTATAAAATAATTTGTTTCTACTTGCCTAAGAGCTAGTTTTCTTCGGATATAAGGAAACAAGTTAAGTGCCCAAGACCAAGAGGCAAATGAAATGAAATGAAATGAAATGAAATTTTAATGTCCACGAGACTAAAAATAGTCTATGGGACTGAGTTCCTTGTTTGTCTTTTGCATTAAAGTCCTTTTCTTATTCAAATTGATGATGTGCTGGTCCAACCTTCCAACAATCCCATCGCTGAAAAGACAATACCAAGAAACTGATGCTAACGTATTCTCATAACTTTAAAAATAGTTTATGGGACTGAGTTCCCTGATTTTCGTCTTTTGCATTTTAGTCCTTTTTCTTATTCAAATTGATGATGAGCTGGTCCAACCTTCCAACAATCTTATCGCTGAAAAGACAATGCCAAGAAACTGATGCTAACATATTCTCATAACTTTCTCTGATGTCTTTGAACGCATCACATTCCAAAATGAAATGTTTTTCTGATTCCGCTGCCCCAAACTTGCAAAATGTACACACTCGTTCTTCCCAAGTTTCTTTAGGCCTTTTCCACCGTCCTGGTTCACACCGAAGTCGATGCAAGTTGGTCCTTAATTGAGCAATAAGAACCTTTTTTCCCTCCACAGAATGTTAGTTCCAATGTACTCTTTTTGTTGGAGATCATACGTAGGGTTAAATTCTTCAATGTAGTACTTCTTCTTTCTACCCAACTATTTTCCCCATACCTGTTTACGAAACTTATCCATAACAAAATTCTTAGCTCCTTGCTATTTGTGGGACAAGCATTGAGGTAGATATTCCATTTTTGCATCCATGTGTAGTTTTGTCTCATCCATGTTTTTTTTCTTTCACTCATGCCTTTTTTGAAGATAACATTAAGCCATCTACCTACTCCTATTTTCTCAATTCTTTTTAGATATCTTATGAGCCGCACCATAACAATTGCTTCAATGGAAATTGCTCTTGTTTCACTCAAACTTTGAACTTGCTCATGATCAAGTGTTTTTGGATTTTCTCAATTTGCTTCCATTTTGAGACAGGGGTGCTGCTAGCCAACAATTCACATCCATATAGCATCACTGGACAAACTAGGAGTCCAAAAAGCACTTTAATCATTTTCCAATCCCATAACTCAACATCTCTACATGTATTTTGAAGAGCATATAATGCTTTCCATCCTCCTAAGATTCTCTTCTTTCTGCAGTCCTCCCAATTAAGTTTGTTGTTGAAATCAATCTTGAGGTATTTGTACTCATTTAATTCTTCAAGAATGTTTCCTTTAAAGAAGAACATATACCGACTCTGCTTCCTTTTATTAGAGAAAATCATTATCTTGGTCTTGCTAATATTGACTTGCATCCCCACTGCTCTACAAAAATGCTCAAAGGCATATATGTGCATCTACAATCCATGGGCCGATTTAGAAATCAATACAAGATCATCAGCATATAAAAGAAGTTTATCACAAACTCCATCATTGGGGACAACCAACTGGTAATTACAAATGGCATGGTTTTCCTTGAATAACATTGATGAGTCAACCTACATTTACTATAGCTAATAATAGCTGTCCCATTGTGGATTTGACAACTAAACAATAATAGATTTTCTTGTTATTTAAAAATAATAATAAATAAATAATGAAAAATTCTTCAACATTTTATTAAGTTTTTCAAAATTGAGAATTTTTTTTTATTTTCATATTTCATATCAAACAAAAATATACACATTATATTTCAAAGAAAAAATGCGTATAGTAAAACACAAGGTGTGATAATTAAAAGGATTTGGTTTTTTAAGTAATTGGTGGATTCACTCCCACATTGGATTTAGTAGCATATTATTGTGGATTCATTAAAAAGGAAAAAAATGTATATAGTAAATCATGGTGTGTGATAATTAAAAGAATTTGTTTCCTTAAGTAGTTGGTGGATTCACTTGAACTCCCTTTCACACTAGATTCGTTAGCATATTATTGTGGATAGATTAAATCATTTATTTATTTATTATTTTTATTTTTTTAATATATATATTTGTGAACTTTTATATTGTGTTTGATTAAGAAATACACCTTGTATGTTTTTTGGTAAGTCTTACTAGTGTGATAGAAGGGTGTTTTACAATGGGTTTTTCAACACCTATAAAATTTAAAAGGGTAATAAAGGTTAACATGTCACATATTCTTGTCTTTAGTATAGGGGACAAGTTGTTAAGTTAATCTCCACAAATTTCAAGTCTCTTTCTTCTATGCATGTACTTGTTCCTTCCATTTTGTCACAATGTCCTTTGTGGGCGTTAAACATCAACAAAGAGATGGCACTCTAAGGATGGGTTCCACATCCCACCTCTCAACCTACTTTGACCCATACTACCATCACTTTAGCCTTAGAGTGTAAAATATTGCATCATTTTTAGATATTACATGTTTATGATTCCCTTCTCCACATAGATCTACCAAGTATAACTTATCAGCCTACCCTTTATTAATCTAGGTAACAATGATTATTCAATGGAGAATATTTCAATCAAACACCAATAATTGTATAAGTTTGCATTTAAATAAAGATTGGCCTTCCAAAATATAGTGAAGCCAATACAAATGAGACATAAATTCTATCTACTATAATGTTCTTCACTAAAAACGGGTACCATTGACAAAAATAAAAAATAATTTCCTCTTGTCAAAGTGGAACTATTGACTGAATATATGATGTAAAAGAATTGCAAAATGCATCCACCATAGTTTTTTTTAATTTCACTTCCATATTCTTAAGAAATTTTTCATCACAGTTGCACATTTTTAAGAGATTGTTTTATGACACGTACACATTGTCGAGAGACTTATATTAATGCTTCAAATATTGGTTTGAGGTGGATTGGATGAATTATCTCCAATGGGACATGGAGAGGTTCTTTGAGAAGAATGTAGTGATATTCATGGATATTGGAATTAAAACTGAGGTGTTTTTATAGCTTAAAACCATGAGACTAAGGTAATAACTAACTCTACACTAATTTTGAAACTTTAAAGGCAATGATTTTTTTTCATAAAATAAGAAAATGGTTAACTAAATCACTTGATGGCATCTCTCTCCCAATTTCCGAACAAATATGAACTATAAAATCTTTTCTCAACACCTTTTTCATCAAAATTTCACTTAAATACTAACTTCTAAGATACAACTTACCCAAACCTATTTACTATGGAATATTATTATTATAAACCATACTTACACAAACTTCCACTACTACTAACTACCTTAACCTTTTTAATATATAAAACCCTTTTTAATATATAAGAAAAATAACATTTCAAACTAGACTAAATAATTAATAATCAACCAAAATTAATTTTAAATATAAATCTAAAACTATTCTAAAAATAATAACTTATATAGATTACTTGTTTAATATTATATAGATTCTTATATATAGATTACTGGTTTAATATTATATTTCTTTATATAAATTACTAGTTTAATATTATATTTCCTTATAAATTGCTGGTTTAATATAAAATTTCATATATACATAAGTTAGTTATTTAATTTATTAAATTTTAATCTTAATAAATAACTCTTTATATTATTATATTCTACTTATTTTATATTATAATTCCTTCCCAAAATAACTCTACTTGTTTTATATTATATTTCCTTCCCCATACAAATTAGATACTTTTTCCTTATGTACATAAATTAGTTATTTAATTTATTAAATTTTAATCTTAATAAATAACTCTTTATATAATATTCTACTTATTTTATATTATATTTCCTTCCCAAAATAACTCTACTTGTTTTATATTATATTTCCTTCCCCATACGAATTAGATATTTTTTTCATTAGTTTATTTATTTTAAATATAACGAAGTATATGGAATACTTGTTGTTAAATGGATTTCTTTTTCAGTATAAGTTAAATATTTTTCATAATTAGTTTAATTTATTTATTTATTTTTTCTTTGAATGTAACATTTTTTAATAAAATATATTTAAAATCTTGAAATTGTTTTAGAATTTTTAGAATTTATTTTTTTAATTTAATTTATTTTAGAAGTCTTTTTTTAGAAAAAGCACATTTTTTAAGTATATAAAAGATTTGTATGTCTTAGTTTTTAGATCAACTATGTTAAATTATATATTTAATATCACAAAGTTTTTTGGCATTTATTGGTTGGCATTTTTAACACTTTGGATTTTCCACTTTTAGTTTCTTATATTTGATAACAATTTGCAAGACCATTATTGACATTAAAGTATGGATGAGGATTGATGAGATTGAAGAGGTCCAAAGTATTATAGGAGTTAAACAAGGTTGATACCCACTTTCTCCTACACTCTTTGGATTATGCATTAATGAGCTAAAGGAGACCATATTAGATTCATTAGGGACCTCAAATGATTCATCTCTTTGGAGTCTCCATTGTCATTCTCCTATTTGCAAATGACATTATCTATATGCCCCACTTAATGAGGACCTCTTATAGACTACTTAATATCTTAGCTTCCTTCCATGATAGTCATCGGTTTTAAGTCAATTTTGAGAAAACAAAACTCATGGCATTGAATATCCCTAAAAGGGAGACAAGCAATGTGATTCTTACTTACAAAATTTAGAGGGTCGAGGTAGACTTTTCGTATGTAAATTTTTGGGTCCTCTTCTGCGGACCATGCTTTGACTTGACTCCAAAGGCTAGACTAAGCAAGAGATATGTGCTCTGACTGCTCTTAAAAAAAATGTTTTCAAATTTAGTTTCAAAACATTTGATTAAATAGAAACTCTTTCACTCATTGGTCACAACTAACATCTTATATATGTGTGAAGTTTGGGTACCAAGCCTTTGGGAGTATACTGAAACATGATAGAGAGAGTGCTTATCACAACGTTATCCAAACATATTCATGCCACAAAATTAGTGCCTCGTGATATCATTCTTGTAGAATTTGGAACATACCCTCTCATTGCTTCAATGATTTATTAAGTGACGACAGTGATACACAAGCTTAAATAGATGGGCATCACAAAGTAGTCTTATTAGATACCCATAGCTTACTCTCAAAACCTCTTATATGGAGTAAGTAAAATTTGGAGCCAATTTATATTGGTATGTGAAAAACTCTTCATTACATCACTCATAAACCTTTATTTTAATAGAGTATGACCATATAGCTTTTTAGTGGATGCTCCTAATCTCTCTAAGTAAGATAAACAACGATATTCATATTGATAATTAAAAGCCCACCTTTTAGGTCCATAAGGTTTGAGCCTAGAGAGTTGTTTTCTCCAAAATTTTAGCACTACTTAGACTTGTTTCTCTAATGTGGTGATGGCCTCATTCAACCCCTAGGGCACACCAAATTAGTTACCTTGCAATTTGAGATTCCCTCTCACCTGGTTTAGGGTTTTCCCTCAACAAATATTCTCTAGATAGATCACCATATTCCTCAAGAGTATTGTATTTGTTATATCTACTCCTTAGAGCCTAAGATCAATGACCATTTTACTCTAATGTTCTCCTTATTGAGAGATTAGACGACAATTATTTTTTCTCTTCAAAAATTCACATGGTTCTCTTAAAACACTTGTGGTTTTTAAGGATAGATGTTTATCCCTCTTCCTCTGGGAGATGTTTGACCTATTTAACAATTTATTAGAAGGTAGTTCCCCAAACTAACATGCCTTAGGAATTTGAATTCCTCTTACTTCCAACCCACTAACACTACTAGGATGAAACTCCATTAGCAATTTCCAAGCTCACGTGATAAACTTGAATGGAGTTGTAGACCTAACGTGGACTACCATGCCTCCAACTCATTACACTTTTTATTTACATCCTTGAATTTTAGAAACACTTATCCAAAGTAACATACATAGGCCATGGAACCTCATTTTTCTTAAGTTTGTTCATTATTCCCTATCTAATTAATTCAGCACTTCCTAATTATTATCTTTTTCATTTTAATAAAATCCTTTCCTTTTAGAATGTGTTTATATCTTCATCTTACCATATTTACATATTGTATTCTTTTATTTTAATAAATCAACTTTACTTTTATTAAATATCGATCTAGATCCATCATAACTCCAGATCTACCCAGAGCCAAGAGGGATCAAATATATTTTCACTCTAAAAGAGGTTTGCACCTCAAGACATTTGATCCCTCTCGACCCTTGGTAGATATAGAGTTAAGATGGATCCAGGCTAGTTTAATTATTAATAATTAATAATTACTAATTACTAATTTTATTTTATTTTATTTTTATTTTCATGCAATTTAACGCCACCAAAATATTTTAAGTAATCATTATAATTATTATTTTTTATTTTATTTTTTTTATTTTTATTTTTTTAATTGTACGTTAATTTTATTGTTATTGTTATGCAATTTAACCGAGTCAAAATGTTTACATAACATAACCTTACAACATCTCTTCCATATTGGACTCAAGAGTGCTTATAGACACAATTTAATGGTGTAGTCTAAGTGTAGACGAAATAGCTTTTTTCATTGGAATTCATCAAAATCCGACAATACAAATTCAAAATTTTTTGTTGTTTAAAATACATTTTTGAATGCATAAATAGATTCAATACCCTAAAATCCCAAGAGCACTTGAATTATGCTGATTAAAGAATTTAAACTCAAGTTTTTAAAAATCTTTATCAAATTTTAATTAAAATTAACATGAAAAAATATTATAAAAAATATCATTTCATCTATAAATTAAACTACACCTAATTTAATTATAACTTCTTAAATATTAAAACCATCATCATCACTTAAATAAAAAAATATCCAAATAATAACTTATTCTCATACCATTACTCATCATTCGTCACAAATTTTAAAAATATATTTTATATTTTCAATAAAAAATAATAATTTAATTTTATTAACAATTTTTTTTGTGATTTTATAGTGAATAGGTTGATTTTATATTCCCTTCGTTGGGAAAGAAACCATAATAAACATTCGAAAGGTATGTCGGTGGTGGGTTTAATGTTCCATCCACGTTCCTTCGATGTTCTCACACACCAAGGTTGTATGTACACCTCCAAAATTCCATCTTATAGAAACTTGTGGTGTTTATGGGCATAGTGGGGACATATTTTCATAAAGCCAACATTGTTATAAAGCATTCCTTTAATCTTTTGGAATTTTCCTGCATGCTTATCTTTTGTCTATGTGGGACCCAACTCATCACATCTCCATGTGTATGATTTAAAAAGTGTTTGAATGGGAAAAAAGTTATGTTGTTTTGTTATTTTTATATTCTCTCGTATGCTCTCTATAGGGTTTGTAATTACCATTGGTTTAGAGGTGACATGACAATTCAAAGTGATAATTGATATAAGTTGCAACCAACGGGCCTTGGTTTCTTGATAGCATTGATTTATTTATACGAATGTGGTTGTTAAACATTTTTAAACCTAAGTGTAACAAGGTGATTTTGGTTTTTTAATTTTTTATTGATTTTATTCAAAATTTAGTTAAAAATAAGAAAATTTGTAGTTTTAAATTGTTAATTCTATACAATTCAAGTGTTTCAAAGATACTTAAGGGCGTTGAATTTATTTCTATATTCGAAAATACAATTTAAATGATAAAATATTACGATCTCACCAAAAATCATGTCATGAGATTTGGCCAAAATGTCACCTCGTTACATTGCACCCAACACTAATACAAAAGCTCTGGTGATGATCTTACTTTAGAACAAAACTCCCAAAATTCCTTTGGAATATTAGGACTTAGAGGCCTTAATAGGCATAGACAATTCTTTATGTATTTTCAACTTCATGGCTCTAACCACCATGATTTACAATTTTACTACCTAAACCACACTATATAATTGTGTGGACATGCATGACAGTCTCCTTAACCATGTTGTGTTGGAATATGGTAATCAAACTGGACTTCATTACTCAACTATGAAAAGATTGAATTTCAATGTAAATTTTTCTTTAATTATGGTTGTGTGATAACATCATGTCTAAAGGCTAAATCGCCTCCAATTCCAAATGGAAAAGCTTGAAAGCCATTTTGGTGGGATAACATAGAAATGGTAGATCACTAAGTAGGTCTAAGATGAACTTCCTAGAATCCAACATCTCCACATTCAGAGACTACCACTACTCCAATGCTCGAGAATAATTGTGAAGCCAATGTGAAGGCATGACCTAAAGCGACTCCCTTCACATTGATCAACGCCTCATGAATGGGGAAGATAGACATAAGTTTGATTCCTTAAATCAAGAAATGAAATGAAAATAGATTCAACATTGCGACAGGGAGTGAGCAGGAGGAGGTAATTAATGATGTCAATACGCCAACAATCAACAATTTATTAACTTGGTGAATGACAATGAAGCATTTTTCTAAAAATAAGGGCTAAAATAGAGTTGCATGATCATCTATGTCACATAAATGGGTATGCATAATCATGTTATAATTACAGAGGTTATCTCCATGCAGGGAGAAAATGTGCTTTCTCTCAAACCCAATTAAGAATGTCTTAAAGTGGAATGGAAATTCCTCAAGGAAATATATAATGGGAATCTAATTAGTGGCTTACCTCACCAAAGGGAAAGAAACTAGTTTGAATCCAACCTCCACAATCTTTTTTAAAAAAACTTAGAAAATCAAGGCAAATGGTAAAGTTTCAAAACTTTGAAACTATAATATTACATATTTTAGTAGTGGAGACTACTGAAAATATTAAGGAATTTTGTGCGGGATCAAAGAAGAAACTTGAGGAATTTGGTAGAAAGTTCCTGAACAAATTAACACAAGATGTTGATTTTCATGTCTAACTTTTCCACTATCATTTACAAGTCATTAAATCCGATGACAAAAAAGAGTCATCTATCACTTTCCTATGAGTGGGGTCAAGTTGATAATAGTAAATTTGGTGGTCAAAACTTGGGAAAGATGCTAGAATCTACCATAATTCATGAACTCAAACATTTTTCATCAAAAAGATGAACTGAATGTGAAACTAACACAATTTTCAGAAGCAACATGGCAGGCTTTTCGCTATAAAAGATGTTATGGAGTGATGATTCACAAAAAACAAAATGCATTGATTTTTTTGGTGCAAAGAACAAGTTTAATCCATTAGCTTTATTTTTTGTTTAATGCCACCTAAAAGAGAGAGATCTATAAAATTATTGTGGAGGAGGTTTACATAGAATATTTGTATAGTTGGATTTCACCAAAAGAATCACTCTCTATCAAACTTCTTCATTGTTATTGTACTATCTCTAGACTTAGAATGATATTACTATCACTGGGAATTAATCTTAGGAGTTGTCTTCATGATATTCTCTATAATCTTCTTGGGCATGCCAATGTTTGTTCTCACTAAGTAAGGATAGGGACTTATCATTACATACATTATGATGACCATATATGTGAGATATGTAATAGGGAGCCTAAATTTAAAGAACATTTTATTTTCCTTAATTTGACCTATTATTTTTATTAATTAAAGATTCCTTTAAATTTTATTAAATGAAAAAGGCATGTACATGTTTTTAATCCATGTGAATATTTGTGGCCATCCACTTATTCCACCTACTTAGAATCATTCCACATCTTGGTAGTTCTAGTATGGTTTTTAGGTCTTAAACTTTCAATGTGTTTTTCGATCATTTCCCTTGTATTTTTGGTAATTAACATAGGCCACAAAACCTTTAATTGAGTGGCATGCAAAACATATAGATCACAACTTAAGCTTTGTAATGGTGCAGTAAATGTCATAAATAGATTTTGTATGAAAAAGTTACAATCTTGAGAAGTTGGCATATTAATTGGTCTTGATAGTGCCTATATCTTTTTCTCCATGGGAACATATAGGGTTAAGGTTTTGGATCTTAGGGTTTTCACCTCATAGGACTCCATATTTTAGGTCAAAAAAATAAATATTGGCCTTTTGTGATGTCTTCTTATGACTCATCACATCAACACATCTCTCTTTAAAGATAAGTTACCATTATTCTAGCTTGATTATATTACTTTTCATTTTATAATCTTATTCTATTTCATTCATTAATATAATTCAAGTTTCATTGTATTATTGTCATGTTTGCAACTTCTCTATGCTTTTCCATTTATATTTCTTCCATTATTTCATTCTCCACATAATACCAAATCAATGGTATTAAAGAAATCTACTATTTTTTATTTATCCATGCATGTCACTAATGAGGTTAGGGCATAGGAAGCTGGGTCTTGAACTAACTAACCTCGGGAAAGACCACCATCACTAGCACAAATGGCTTTTCATGAAAACTGAAAAGAGGGATGGTGGAGTAGGAGGTCCTATCATGTTGTTGATTAAGGAATCCAGCGCATAACATATGAATGATATGATGGATACTTTCACTTAGATATTCCAACCACTACCAATGGTGGCAATGGAACCTTCAACAAGTAGTAACGTTGGAGGCACAACATGATTTAAGCTATAAGTTAACTTTGACATCCCTTATTTGAAGGCCATATAGACAAATATGTTTTGGATAAAGTGGCATGAATTCCAAAAGGACACTAGAAAGTGGCATGAATTCCACAACATCCCTAGCACATCATTTATGAATATTGCTTAAAGTAGTGTTTATTGTGTGCACTGAAAGCCTTAGAGTTAGAATCTGGCTAAGCCTTTGGTCCAAATATAAGTAATGAAAAGTGGATCATTGACATAGAACCTAGTGATACCATCATGACAACAAAGATCTCATTAGAAGAGCTAGATGATCCTAAGAAGGTTTTCCCCTCTTCCACTCATTGATGTAGGTAAAGGGGACCTCTA
Source organism: Pinus albicaulis (assembly GCA_034641835.2). Taxonomy (NCBI): domain Eukaryota; kingdom Viridiplantae; phylum Streptophyta; class Pinopsida; order Pinales; family Pinaceae; genus Pinus; species Pinus albicaulis. The sequence goes on along the minus strand of CM076577.1, from coordinate 1,051,392,538 downwards.
ATGCATTTCATTGTTGACCATGATAACTAGAAGAGCCCAATTTCAATAGAGGTCATCCAAATGTTGAACTTGTCAACAACAAAATGCCACCGACCATGCACCATCGATTTGTGGGGCTAAGGACAAGGCATATGCATCAATTAATGTCACCTATCATACAACATCAAGCCCTTTAAATATGAGGTACCATGCAATTTTTCCCCACTTAAAGTTTTTAATTTTATTTTAGGACAAACCTATATGTGGAAGTGTCATGTTGTTTATGATTCTAGGCCGCTTAATGTGATTGTTACTTTGGGAGGTCATTTCTAATGGGTACTAGAGGTAGTTTTAAATTTCGTGGCCTCTTTTATCTTAGTGAAGAAGTCCATGAAATTCACCTCTCAAACCATGAGATTTATCCCATCATGATTCAGTTAATAGGTGAAAGGAATATTGTTATGACCACCATAGTCTTTACATGGGGTTTACCTACATAATGGAAGCAAGTGGACAAGGTAGTGGAATAATACACACACACACACACACACACATATTTGCTTCACCTAAAGGGGTGCCTCTACACTATTAGGTCCACCATTCAACTAATTTGATGCTTGGTGCTCCTTTACGTAATGACCCAATATATTGACTCTTCTAGAGAATGATGAAATCAAATGCCAAACTTGAGAGGTCATATAAAAGGGCCACATCGACCAAGCTCCTTACCTTGTGGGAACGCAATTGTGTTGGTTCAAAATAAGGAAGTGACATGGTGATTCTATATTGATTACATAGTTTAAAAAAAAACACATTCAAGAACTAATAGTCAAGGATCCAATTGTGGTGCTAACCACAATGTTCAACTCTTCTGAATATGAGACCTCCAAGTGGAATCAATTATGTGATGGTAACCTTGAATTCATTGCTACCTATTAAACTAAAGATATGAATTTAAACCAATGTTAGTTTCTCTCTCTAAGTTGAAATTTTACACCCTCTGTTTCATCTTCATGTTTATTCAAGCAAGCATTAGAACTTAATTTAAGAGATACATTACAGTTGGGTGGTAGGAAGTTTAGTGTGGAGAAGATATTAGAAATTTTATAAAAGTACTTATGTTAGCAAAAAATCCAATGTGACATTATCATGTATATCATATTATGCATTCCCTATTCCATTTCCAAATCTACCATCAAGAAGCAAGCACTGTACACTCCTCTACCTACTCTGCATGCACCATAGGAATCCATTTTCATGGACTACATTTTAGACCTACCTTCAACCAAGCATGACAATGATCTTATATTTATAAATCTTGATTATTTATTTGAGATGACCATTTTCACACACTATAATAAGAGCTAAGAGCTTAGTAGCGGCATGTTTCAAGTGTCGAGAGAGATCAAATCTCTCAAGGTGCAAACCTCATTTAGAGTGGAAAAACTCGAGGAATGGTTTCCACCTCAAGATATTTCATCACTATTAGTGCTTGATAGATCTGAGGTTAAAAAGAATCTATAATGGCTTCAATCGTGAGTAGTCACACAAAATTTGTAGAGAATCAACATTATGTATATGTATATGTTTGAGATTAGTCTAATTCTTTGAAATTTACTCATTTTCCTCAATTGGTTGAAATATAGAGAGTATTAACGAGAAGGATCAATGCCAAATTTTCTTCTTCAATTTTTAGTATCGTGACACAACTTATAGATGATCAAAGTTATGCATATATACATGTTTGAGATCAATCTAATCATTTTAAATGTACTCATTTTCCTAAGTTTGTTGAGAACATAAAGAGTATTATTTAAAAGTATATATTAAGAGTTACATGAGGAATAAGTTGAATATAAATAAAGTAACAATATTGAATGATGAAAAATGTGAATAATAAGAATGTAATCAATTACAAATAGTTTACATTGTGATCAATCAGAATGTATCGTCTTAAAATTTTCTAATTATTGCCCCTACTAGTTTTTTTTCATATTTTTATATCAATCATATGAAAAGGTAGCTTGAAATCAAATATTGTTCAAATATTTAAGTCAAACATCATAATCTAATTTATCAAAATTTGCACAAATTTTACAAACAAAGCATGAAGATGGATGCAACTTGAACATCCATCTTGCATGACCAACTTGTACAAACGGAGCATGATCATGTTCATGTATAACTTGTACAAACAAAGCATGAAGATGAATATAGCTCGAACATCTATCTTGCATGACCAACTTGTATAACAAAGTATGATCGTGTTCATATGTTTCTCTTCTTACATCCTAAACATTCAAATCATCCATTTGGTAATTATGAGAGGAAATGCTAACTCATATTATCACAACACAATTGTAATTATAGCCATCTATGAAATAAAGGAAGGGCAATATTGACATTAATGTGACACACACCAAATCCAATGTTGAAACAATAATAGAAATGCATCTAGTTCATATAAATACCACAATATACACTTAAAGCCAATCTAAAATTGATGTTAGGTAAAATTGACTTAGGGATAAAGTCAAAGTTGATCGGGTCATTAGTGGGGGTGTTGGGCCCATGATTTTTTGGTTTCCCATGGTAATTTCCCCATGTAATTCATGTAATGGAGCCTTTCAAAGGCAAAGAGGACTTAATTGTAATGGTGCTAACGGAAGTGAGTGGCAAAGGTTCACTTGGTCGGCTTGGCCAGGGTTTTGGCCAAGGGCTAATGGAATTCCATTAGGCTAGGTTTTTCCCTGTAGTTGGGATTTTCATAGAGTAAAAAATAGTGTTAAATTTGTGCATTGTGTTTGGCTTCTTTTTTTTATTGTTGGTGGTTATTGTTAATGTTCCTCTCAGTAAATCTTAGTAAATTTTAATATTTCTATAGTAAATTTGTAATATGTGGCAATGAAGCTAGATATTGGCTTCAGAGGGATGCATCTATTGTCGAGGGTTTATTGGTACATGGTTTTGTTGGCACGGTTGGTGGTTAAGTCGCTAGTAGTGGATTTGGCTTCGGTGCCAGCAGTGGAACTAGTGGTTCTGGTGGTGGCTACAATTCTCAGGAAAGTACAGATAAGAACTGGTTGTCATATTGCATAAAACGCAAAGCTACATGCATGGAGAGGAGCCAATTAAGGACACAACTAGTCAACATGTAAGAACTAATAATTTGACTATTTACTAATCTTTGTGTGCATTAAAGTAGAAGAAAATACTCAAAATGATAAGTTGACTAGCAATTCCAAGTCGAGGCACAATAGACATTCTAGGTTTGAAAGGGACGCATAAAGCTACTATAATCGACATGTGCTTAAGATTTTGAGGTTATTAGGTTGTGCAATATAACATTCAAAGGATGAAGTCTTGGTGGAACTAGAGAGCTTGAGTTGGGAATCAAAACGAGGGTTGGACGAGTTTTGGTAACCGGTCACATAGTGTGACAGATCATATCGTTGAGGTGAGTAAGTTGCAATTGCAGGTCGAAAATGGCATGAAGGAAATCAGAGATAAGCAATTGAGAGCCAAGTTTTTGTTGGCTCTACTTGAAGTGGCCTCTCTGAGAGTTCGATTAGCTCAACATGCAGAGGCATGCACCAAATTGGGATAGTCGTAACAAGAGTGTTAGCTATGTGGCGAAGGTAATGAATACAATTTGTGACATTTCTAAACTAGATGTGGTATTATGCTTTAATTAAGTGGATGTCACAGATTGTAGGAGGGCAGGATTGAAAAGTGAAAAATGTACATGAGTTCTTGAGGAGGGAGGTCAAAGTGGTGGTTATATGGCATTGGAATGAAAAGCAGGGAATCAATCAGAATCGCCAATGTACATGAAAGTGTTTTTGGTGAATGGAAACTTTAGCCAGGGATTTAAGTGAACGAGTATGTTTGGGTAGTTAGTTTTGTGAAGGTGCCAAATCAATGTGCTAACGTGGAGGTGAAACATTAGGCGGGACATCTGGTTGTGAGTAGTGCATCGACTGTGGAGGCTAATTGTCCATGGATTCCATGGTAGTGTCGGTGGTCGAGCTATGGTAGTGGAGAGAAGTGCAAGTTCAAAAAACAGGGGACAAGCCACATGGCAAAGAACGAGGATGAAAGTCAAGATATCAACAAACCAAACCATTATATATATATATATATATATATATAGTAATGGAGTCAAAATTTTATTGCATGTAAATGGGCATATTGTTGTAAGACTTGGTAAGGCATGCGTACTCTTGAGAAATTGTCAGTAAAGTCTGGTGTTATACCTAGGTGATAGGGGGTGTTGGGTTAACAAATATCCCATGCATAAAATTTGAGAGGGGTAAGGACCAGAGTGAGTAGGGTTGACTCACTTGGCATGTTTGGCTAGATTTAGTAAAGGAAACCCAAGTCAAATTTTAAGGGGACAACAGTAGGTAAACTTGACATGGGGATAGAGTCGAAGTTGATTAGGTCATTAGTTGGGGATTTGGTCCCATATTGTTTCGGTAGCCCATGGTAATTTTCGTATGAAATTCATGTAATGGGGCCTTTAAAAGGCTAGGAGGACTTCATTGTAATGGTGCCAAGGGAAGTGAGCAATGAAGGATCCATTAGCCCTTTGTACCATTACAATGAAGTCCTCCTAGCCTTTTAAAGGCTCCATTACATGAATTAGCCCATATATACAATTAAATTCAATCTAAAATTGACATACATTAAAAACCAATGTGTCACGTCAATCTAATTGCACTGAATTAATGCATCTACTTCAACCTATATTAAATTACATGATATGCCACCTTACTTTAGTCAATCAAATTTCTACACAACGATTATAAAATGACATGTACACTAAATTTAATGCATTTCCAGTTGTCATTTGGTGTGCCTTTATTTGTCGATATGTTCTTCTACATTCATAATTTTGTTTTGTCTATACTTCTTGTTCAATTGTCATTTGTTGTGACTTTCTTGTTGGTATGCTCTTTGTCGTTCAACATTTTATTTTCCATGTTCTTATAGTTAATCGATTGGTAGGGGGTCCATGACATACATCAACATGATTGATCTAGAGGTTTTTTTTATATATTTTTATCCTTTTTGGACACATTACATTTTTATATCATCATAACTACATCCTCAGATGATTTGTGAACTTTTAATGTGCACAACTTTATGTTGCTAGATGTTTTATGTAATTCTGATTATTGTTTATGAGCGATGTATTAGAGGCAATTTTGGCAAGAAGTGGTATTTATTATTACAACTGGAAGATTATATACCAGAATGCATGGATATGTATCAACAAAATGTAATAGATTCATTATGTTAATGAAGAAAATGTATTTTTTTCAAAGGAAAAAAAAAATTGATCAATTAGCATTGGAATAAATTGTATTTTTTAGTGTTCCTTTTGTTCTTTACTTTTTATTTTCTTTGATCTTCTTTTTGTTCATTACTCATTTGTTCTAACTTATCTCTTTGTTGCAATTTAACATATTCACACATTTATCTTCTTACATCTTCAACATACAAACTATCCATTTGACATTATAAAATAACATTATAACTCGAATTATTATAACATGATTGTAATAATAACCCTATATGAAAAAATGCAACACAACAAATTTAATGTTGAAAAACTAAAAAAAATCATGTAATTAATAGCGATACCGTAATATACCATTAAAAGTCAATCTAAAACTTACATACATCACAATCTATGCGTCTCATTAATCTAATATAATTACAGTTAAATCAATGCATTTACTTCAACCTATAAATAACCTAAATAACCTACATGATATATCACCCTACTTCACTACATTGCGATTAAAAATGACATGGAAATGCATTTAATTGATGAAAACAATTTCTTAAAATATTTTTCAATTGGCTATCCTTCTAAAACTAATTTGCAATTAGTTATCCTTCTACCTTTAATGCCAATTCTCTCTATGGAGCATCTTTCCTCCCACTTGCAACTTCTCTTCTCCCGTTCCTTGGTTTTATGGTCGAGTTGATTGTCTTCTTCTTTGGAATTTAATTGAAAGAAATATGGTTTTTGTGGTAGTGTTCATAAAGTTAAACTATGGCGCATATTTCAAAGAATTGTTTCACAATTCCATGAATAGTAAAGCTTTAGGCATTACGAGAGGCCAAAGTATTTTGATTTTCTTCTATTAAATTAAAGTTATTTACAAACTCTGATTACATATTCTATTAATATTTAGCTATTCTGATCACACTGAAGTTTAAGCTTTTTCAAAAATATTCAATGTGATTCATTTAAAACTAATTTTAAAATTTAAACATATGACATTAATATTGAATTAAATTCTCTCACATTGTGATTATTAGACATTTTGTTGTGTCCACATAAATAGATTGCAATCAAATTAAATATTAAATTGCTTTTTTATTTAAAGATTACAATGATGGTTAAGCAAACTATAAGTATTAAAATTAAATTTAAGATTTTTTCAATACATATTGATATTGAAATATCAAAAATGAAGATTAATCAAAAATAAAGTTCCATAATTTGAAATACTTATTACTAACATATTTTTTTTTAAGTTTGACCTTGGTGTTTTTTAAACGAAGGTTGGAATATTAAGATGTTGAGATATCAACATCAAGCTCAACCAAAAACCATGCAAAGGAAATATTTTAATTAAGAATAGCAATACCAAGTTTTATTAGTCCTTGCCCCTTAACAATTATAAGGACTATAGTAATTGTTTCTTTAGTTGGTATTATCATGACACATAAACTAATGTAATTTTTCACTTTTTAACCAAAGTTTTGTCAACCCTTCCAAATTCCAACCAATAAATTGTTTCACAATCTTATTTGGCCTCATATCGAGGTTGTACACAGGATACAGTTGGAAAATGGCCATATGTTATATTAGATTAAGTTCAACTAAATTAATGCCATCTCCCACTGGCATTAAATCGTAAACATTTAATGTTAATATTTTCTCTCTTGCTTTTAAACTAAAAAAGTTGGATAAGCTTTATGTTTTCAATGATACAATGTTTTCATGCCTATAAAAATTGTATCGTGTATCACATGTAGCTAATTATCTGAAACTTATACCTATTTTATTTGCCACCTATTCTCATTGCCTCCCTCCTTCAACCTACTTTCTATTCTCACCATCTCCTTCAACTGTATGAGCCTGGCAACCATTTCATAGCTTCACTGGTGTGAAAAATTGCCACTATTAGTATATCAGATTGCATGAAAATCCACTACGATTAGTATACACAGGTAGCATATTCTTTGATAACAGGTTGCAGATAAATAAAATCAGGTTGAAGATTAATAGGTTGCAAATACATTAAATTAGTTGCTAATGTTGCTACCCTTTAGTATGATATATGGCAACATGCTTACTCTTTAGTATCATATATGGAAATGAAGAAGGTAGATAACTGAGGTTGTAGGGGCTAATTCAATAATTTCAATCCCCCCCAAAAAACATACCCCAAATTTATAAAACAATGGTTATATATATGCAGCTAAAAATAAAAACCATGACCAGACTTTTCTGCTTACTCTTTAGTATCATATATGGAAATGAAGAAGGTAGATAACTAAGGTTGTAGGGGCTAATTCAATAGTTCCAATCCCCCCCCAAAAACATACCCCAAATTTATAAAACAATGGTTATATATATGCAGCTAAAAATAAAACCATGACCAGGATTTTCTTTGAAGGTCTGAATCACATCATCACACCGCGAAAGGGGTTAGAAGTTATAGAATTAGTGTGGCATGAAGAAATATTAGCCAATTTAGTGAGATATTGATAAGAAAAAAATAGCAAATTTAGGTGAAAAGAGATGGGTAAGACCCAATATAAAAACTAAACATAAATAATGTAATTTCCAAATTTCCCACTTCACTGTGGGATCTAAAACCTAGTATTTGGAGAGATGTATAATACAATTTCATAGAAAAATTCCCATTGCCCATCTAGACAATGAATTAAGAAGATTGATGGCAACAAGCCTTATAATGTGTTATATAGGGAAGATATTATGACCTGGTTTTGAAGGGTAAGGTCAGGACAAAGGCTGAGCACCAATGTGAACATGGTTACAAAAATAGAGAGACAAGGCACAAGAGCCAAAATCTCTAACTATCCTTCCACCTCGACCTTTCAACCAAATCCCTTTGACCTTGAATTTATGCAATCAACCATAATTCATATTCAAAAAAAGTTTTTGTAAAACTTACCAAAACCTTGAGGCTTTAGGTCATTAGGAGTGATTTCTATTTTCCTTTGCATGATTTTAAAGAGAGAGTTATCCACGATTTCAAATACAGATATGATAATTCTTGTGCCCTTGATTAAATTAGATAGACAACGTCTCTACCATGCCCAGGGTTGTGACTATGAGAACCATGAACATTTCCATTATAAAGCCAAACAGACGCAATGCAAAAATCAATTAGAGCAAAAGAATCATGCCAAGGAGGCGTGAACCATGGCTACGAGCGAGCGTTGGTGTACTTTGATAAATTTTCTTCCTAGAATTTGGAAAATGATGGCATAAACACCTAGAATGTGGGCAACTAAGTTAAATAAAAAATGCAAAACCAACGCATGAATAATAATTGGAATTATAAATAAAAAATTTAACAAAACAATAAATAGAATAAATAAAATGAATTGTTTGGTAGGCATATTGGGAGCGCATGCGACCCACATGTCTTAACATTCTATTTTAGGTAAGCCAAGAGGTATTTTAGGTTTATAATTAAAGGCACAAACATGGATGAGGGCTTCATATATTGCAGTCGCCTTTACCCACAACTACATATAATTCAAACAACAAAAATAGTCCAAGTATTGAGATATAGGTGCCATGGCACTCAAATGATACGTACAGGCTGCATTTTCCTATTCTTTGGACATATTCCTACAAAGTAGTTTTATGCCAACCTATGGTAGATTCTTGCATTTTTTTCTTGACTACTTTTTTTTTTGCTATGTGAGGTTCTGAAATATTTTAATATTGTAGAGAAAACATGAAATTGAAGCAAAATTCTTTGAGGAAAGAGTAGCATTGTAAGCTAAATATCAAAATGTGTATCAAAGGTAATGTTCTCAATGCACAACGATTATTTGAAATTTCATCATAGTGCATCATAATCTCTTGTAGTAATGTGATTGCTAGTTGTTTCAAGTTCTCTAGAGTCATGTTTACTTGTGGTGCAAGTCTTTGATAGCCTATTAAAATATTTCTCCAACAATATGAAAGTGAAAATGGTATCACCGCATCACTAATGTTGAAATTAAGGACGAACCTGAGAATAATACTTCAACTGATGAGAACAGAGGAAAAGGTAAATCAAACACAAATTTCTCCTTCCATTCAGGACAAATGCCTTGCCTAGATGTGGCGTTGCTCTTTTTTGATTGCGTTCAGAATTTGATGACACAGTAAGGGTCCATTTTCTAAAGAAAATGGGTATTGTGCAGCTCAGTAGCACCTCCTAGATTCCAAATCTCATTTTCTTGAAAATAAATTATATTATTTCCAGTGGTAAATTTTTAACATTTTATAGTTTGTAACTTAATTGGTTTGTAGAATAATGTAGAAGCATGTGTATTTGACTGATGGTGAGAAGCTTGTATACCTAGCAGGGTAAATTTGGGAACAATGCAGTGAAACTATTGTTTCTTGTGAAACTAGTGTAATAGAATTTTTAGCCACTTATTTATCCATTGTATATGGTGGTGATATCAATGAGAAGAGTGTTGGGAGGGGAAATGACTAGTAAAATGTATCATTAGCTTTAAATTTACATATATTTTGATTTGTTCACTAGGATTGCAGCTACAATGGTAACTCTTTGTATTTCCATCCGCAACTTATGAACCCTAATTTGACGACACCACCAAGAACATAGATTAATGGGAATGTTGAAGGTGTTGTGAAACATGTGATAGAATCAACGAAGGGGAATGATAACCCTCTCGAGATTATCCTCCACATAATGCCCCAACAAGATAATAAACACATTTATGGTAGGCATTGAAAATCCTCTTCGTTTATATTTATTTATAGCAAGGATAGCGTATACCATTTTAATCTTTCATTATTAAATAAAGGAATAAACCATTTATGTTTTAACTGTAACTAGCATAAAGAGGTTATGCAAGTTTATTTTTGGTGTCTGGACCCAATATCACTTGGCAGACCCTATTGTCAAAAAATTCAGGCCTGAATAGATTGCTAATGTTATACTAAAAATAAATGTAGAGGTACAAATTCTATACTAAAAATAAATGCAAAGGTACAAATTCTATTTGAGGGTAACCAGTTTTTTATATCCATTACCTTTCTTGTTTTCATCCCTGATTATGCTATTATTTGGATTTTGAATTGGATAAATCGCTATAATATATGATGCATTATCGAATGAATTGTTATCAATCTCGTAAGCTAGGTGCGGTGAGCAAGACTTGAATTCGTGCCTCTAGTATTCCTCTTGTCTAAGTCCAAATGTTGAGCTACGAAGGTGTTGGTTTAAGACCAAGAAGCAGTATAGGGTGTTTGGTGTTTGTAGGTCCATTGATTTTTGTGAAAGATAATACTAATCCTTGTTCATAAATAATAGTTCCTTCCATAGTGGTGTTTCCCAGAGAAACTAATTCATTTCAATTCATAATAATTCTACTCATATGTTTAAGGAATTTGTGTTTTTCCTTTACATTATAGCCATAATTGATTATCTCACTCGTTTGGCAGAGGTTGAAGCTACCAAAGACTATATCACACATTTAGCCACCAAATTCATCTTTGAGCATATTATATCCAAATTTGAATGTCCATAAAGCAAGGTGGTGTTAAATTTTCTATATATTCTTATCATTGTTTATCTGATTATCTGATGAAGTGAAAATCAGTTCATTATTCAAGGAAGTGAAAAGGAGTTTATTATTCCATTGAGTGAATAGATCCTGACTTTTTTTTGTATACTCTTATCACTGTTAATATGAGGACTAACACTTATCAAATACGATTTTACATTATTGTTTGTTTTAGAACCACCTTAATGTCTTCTCTTTTTTCCTAAAATTCAAGTGAATTATTAGAAGGTTTTATAATAATCATGTCACAACAAAAACAATGTCTCCTATGTAATAGAACAAAACATTTTTACCAATGAAATATTTGATAAAAACAATTTCCAGTTTTAGGGTTCCTAAAAGGCTCTATCAAAATTTATTAACTTTGTAATTTTAAAATTTGGGGGTTCTATAAACAATTATTATCTTTTTAATTTCAAAATTTGTGGTTGCTCATGTTAGAAACATGAAATCAAATTTATCTATTGGATAGTGGTTTATTTGATATCGAAGTAACATTATCTCATAATGTGAATTAGTTATCAACTTTGACTCACTCATTTTTTTTTCTTTTTCTTTTTTGTATGTTGTGAACCTCCAAGGTCATCTGATGGAGCGGGACTATAACATTGAGTGGGATAGTTACTTGAAAATGGTGTTTTGTTGTTTTTGAACTCTACTTGTTTATATTCTCATGATGTTCTATGATTTGTGTATATATTGCAGTTCAACAATAAGGGATGAAATATTTCTATATATTGTATCATGGTTTATTGAAAGGCTTGTTGCTTGCTAGTTGGATGAGTTAGAGGACATTGATGAATAAGACGATGTATCGTTCACTCTTTCAGAGTATTTCACCTTTGTTTCCTGCCCAAAGAAAACATACATTATGTATGACACAAAATCAATACATAGTTAAAATTTCTTATTCAAGTAACATTCTCCTTGTTAGAAGATAAATCATGGAAGAATCATTGTAATTGATGACGAAGAAAAGAACAATTGGTTTGTATGTGCCATTTATCTTGTCTTCGTCAAGTGGCATGGGGTGGCATGGGGCAAATGAGCCTGGAATGTGTGCCTGGCTCATTGGCATGGACTTGCTGCTTCGCAACTTCCCTTTTTTGTTTTGTGTTTGCTCAAAAGGGGGTTTTGGAAGATTCCAAACTCACAAACACCTCATTCTTGTGGGCTTGGTGATGTTGGCATTATTAAATGAAAATACCATGAATTATTCTAGCCACATTTCACAACAATGTGCTCATAAACCACTTTGTATAAAAGTATTTAAAATCCTCTTATGAGGAAATTATTGCAAGCCATTATACATTGCAACATTAATAATAGTGAATCTAATTTTTTCACGTAGTTTTGGTTAAAATGCATTAGACATGAGCACTTCACATTGCGGATATTTTGGTTGGATAATTGATATTTTTGATATATGTATATGTGTAATTGTGCAAGAATCAAATGATAGTTTTTGTTGAGATTGCAACAAGATGATGAGCTTAGTGAAAAGAGTCACCTTCACTAAGTGGGCCCACAGGCTATTTTTGGCGCAAAGTCTATTTTTAGACATGTCGATCATATTCTATGAGTTGCAGGATGCTATTTGTGGATGGTTGGTCAAGTTGGAAAAATAGATGGACTTCTATTTTTAGACATATTGGGCGGAATCTACTTTTAGATTGCCAGTCTAAAAATAGATATGTCAAATATTATTAGCTCTTAATAATATTTGGACTATAAACATTATCTTATTCTCTTGGAGCACTTCAGTTAAGTGCACAGATGTGGCACAGGAGATGACAAAAGGAATTACGCTATTCCTAGGGGTTAAGTGGAGCTATTGCATGGAGACTTCGGTTAGAACTCATGTGACAGAGTTTGGTAGAGTTATTGAGGTAGTTGGTGGAGTTGTATTCAGTTTAACTCAGTTAGACACAGTTGAGCTAGTTGTATCTAGTCTAATTGATTGATACACTAGTGAGAGTGGTGTGACTTAATTATTATTTAATTCACTAAATAATAACTCATTAATCAACTGAAGAATACATCAGTTAACTACAGTGCATGGCAATTTCAGTGGAGACCAGTGGAGAGGTAGGTGAAAGAGCAAGTGTGACTATCAGTTGTGACTATAGTGATGCATTGATTGCATTCAACACTCAGTGGAGATGCCAATGAGGATTGCGCAGTGCAAGCTTGGTGAATTCGAGTTCATTCAGAGCCATTCTTCAGCAAGGATTGCGCAGTAGAGGCAGGCTAGCAGGTGGCAAAGATCGGTGCATGGATTTGCAAGATCGAGCCCGATTAGTGTGTAGCGATTGTATTGTACTGAGAGCTTGATATGATCAGCTTTGTATGAGGATTGTTACATGATCTCTATGACATATATTATATACGAATATTTGGGGTTTTCAGCTTCGGAGCTTATTAAAATCCTTTGTGTTAATGTGTGTGAATTTTTATGGTTTTAATGTGTGCATGCAATTGATTTAATTTCTGCATATGATGATCAATGGTGGAATAAATTATGTATTGTGCATGAAGTCAAATAGTGTATGATCAGGAGAATATTAGACATATAACATATCAATTATATAATTTCTACATGGTATAAGAGCAATATTGATCATTGGAGCAATTGCAAAGCATTGAAGCGATTGAGTTTTGTGCTGGTGGAATTCGAATTTGCAGTAGTGTTTTCTTGGTGTCGAAGTTGAGATGTCTTTCAACGGATTGCGATTGGAGTATGCCCTTGAGGGCAGCTCGAATTATATTGCATGGAAGGACGGGATGGAGGCGGTGCTGGATGACAATGGGTTGAAGGAGTTCATAGATGCAGAAATTCCAAAACCTACTTCTAGTGATGCTGCCGTACTTGACGCATGGAAAAATAAGACAAAAAATTGTCGAAGAATTCTATTGGAAGGTGTGAAGGATCACATAGTGTCCAGCCTTCATGGTAAAGCTTCTCCATTCTTGATGTGGAAAGCTTTGACAAACTTGTTCCAAAGCAAAAGCGACCAGAGGAAGTTGGCACTTAAAGACAAGCTCAGAAAAATAAAAATGGAGAAGGCGAAAGTATACCCAAGTACCTCACGAAATTTGTCCAGTGTAGCGATGAGCTGGGAAGTGTGGGGGTTACTGTAGATGAATAGGACTTGGTGAGCTTGGCTCTCCTTGGGCTTCTGAAGAGTTGGCATTCCTACGAGGACTCTGTCAATGGTCGGGAGAAACTGCCAGGATGGGAGCAACTTTGGTTGGATCTTGTGCAGGAGGAGATAAGGTGGAGTACCAGGGATGGATCTTCATCGAAGAATGAAGATGAAGAAAATTGCGCTTTGGCTGCCAAAGCAAGGAAAGGGAAGGGAAAGAAAAATCCTTCTCAATCCGGTGCGAAAGGCAAGAAGCAAGACTTGTCCAAAGTGAAGTGCTTTCACTGTCACCAACACAGACATTAAGCCACTAATTGTCCACAGAAGAAGAAAAATAAGCAGGCTACTGGATCTGCAGTTGGAGAGGCCTTAGCCTCGCAGTTTGAGCTAGATTTTTCACTGATCGCATGCTTGGTTTCAAGTGTGATGGGATTAGTGTGGTTTCTTGACAATGGTGCATCTTTCCATATGACCAGAGACAAAGATTTGTTTATTGATCTGGATGAGAAGGATCTTGGAGTGCACATCGAGATGGGCGATGATGGTAGATACAGTGCGACTGGTATCAGGATCATTTCCTTTGAGAGGGAGTCTTGTAAACCTTTCATATTGAAGGATGTCATGCATGTTCCATGTTTGAAGAAGAATCTGATCTCTGTGGCGATGTTGGAAGACAAGGGATATGATGTTGTCTTTAGCGAGGGAAAGGCTTTCCTGTGCAGTAAAGCAACTGGTGAAACTTGGAGGATAGGGGTTCGAGTTAAGAACATTTATCAATTGCAGGTAGATGGCTGCACAACAATGGCAGGCAAAGCAGAAGGAGTGGTGAGCCGAGATGAGGGCGAACTATGGCACAAGAGATTGGGCCATCTTCACCATGGAGCTTTGAAAATTTTGCAGCAGATTTCTACCGGGCTTCCTAAGGGTACACTTGCGCAGTCAGATTAGTGCAAGGGATGTACTTTGGGAAAATTTGTGAAAGCCACCTTTCATGACAAGGATAGTCGTGCCACGACGATCCTTGAGAGAATTAACACAGACGTGTGTGGACCTTTCTCAGTAGCTTCGACAGCAAAGCGCAGGTATTATGTGATATTTGTTGATGACTTTTCTCGTAAGTGCTGGATCTTCTTCATGCAGAAAAAGAGCGAGACATACTCAAAGTTCTGTGAGTTCAAGGCACTGGTTGAGAAAGAGTCGGGGAAGTAGGTGAAGGCTCTTAGGAGTGATAATGGTGGTGAATTCATCTCTGGCGAATTCAAAGACTTTTGCAGCGCAGAAGGAATTCGAAGAGAGCTCATAGCGCCTCATAATCCACAGCAGAATGGGGTCGCGGAGCAGAAGAACAAAATGATCGTGGGTCTTGCCTGACTGATGTTGCATGATCAGGGCCTTCCCATACTTGTGGGTGAACATGCAACAACGCAGACCTATGTGCAAAGCAGATTTGTCCTCATAGAGTACTTGGCATGAGTACACTAGAAGAGGAATTACAGGTAAGAAACTGATATTTCTCATTTGAAGATTTTTGGCTCACTGTTTACATTCATGTATTGAGGATGCCGAGAGCGGGTAACCGCGAGAGGTTGGGATATTTGTGGGCATAGAAACACCCCTTTATCGTGTGTATTTGCTAGACAGTCGCAAGACTGTTGTGCGATGGGATATCAAATTTCAGGAGGAGAAAGCCATGAAGTGTTCGCTTGAGAGGGAGCCACACTTGCATGCAGATGAGGAGCTATTAGTTCCTAAGGATGAGCCTCAGGATGTGGATCAGCCACAAGAGGAGGTTCATGGAGTGGAAGAAACCACTCATGTAGCGCCAAACATCAGAGAGCATAAGCGCATTACAGAAGCTGAGCGACTGAATCTTGATGCAACGTAGAATGTAGGAGCCCCTACATCACAGCACAGACAGAGACAATCACCTGACTGATTTACTGGATACATGGCTCTGATGAGCAAGTGTATCGTGATGGAGCCATCCTCTTTCGAGGAAGCTGTGGAGGACCCTGCATGGGTAGATGCCATGGTGGAAGAGTATGATTCGATTGTCAAAAACAGTGCATGGGAGATTGTCCCAAGGCCAGAAGGGAAATCAGTGGTAGGTTTGAGATGGGTCTACAAAGTGAAGCAAGCTGCTGACGGGAGCATCGAGAAGTACAAGGCAAGATTTTTTTCCCAGGGCTTCTCACAAATCGAGGGGATCGACTATGAAGAAACCTTTGCACCTGTCGCAAGGTATTCTTCCATATGGAGCATCCTAGCTCTCTCGGCACAGATGGGTTGGCACATTCATCAGATGGATGTGAAGATTGCGCTCCTCAACGGAGTCATTGAGGAGGAGGTGTACATAGAGCAGCCTGAAGGTTTCGAAATCTTCAGCAGCGAGTCACATGTGTGCAGGCTCAAAAGAGCGATGTATGGGCTGAAACAAGCACCTCGTGCTTGGTACACACGGATAGACAGTTATTTCACCGGACTTGGATTCACCAAGAGTGAGGCGGATCCAAACCTATACCAGATTGTGGTGGAGGGTAAGTTGCTGATCATTTTACTTTATGTAGATGATTTGATACTGACAGGTGATGAACAGTTGATACTCTCATGCAAGGCTGATCTTGCAAAGGAGTTTGAGATGAAGGACTTGGGCCTCCTTCATTATTTCCTGGGATTGGAAATTCGGTAGCGGAAGGGTGGACTTTTTGTGTCTCAAGGAAAGTATGCCCGGGAGATACTGGAGAAGTTCAACATGCAAGGCTGCAAGCCTATCGACACTCCTCTTCCTAGTGGTTGGAGGAAAGAGGATGCTACATCGGCAGAGGTAGTGGATGCCATTGTTTATCGACAGTTGGTTGGTTCGCTCATGTATCTAGTCAATACACGACCAGACATATGCTATGCTGTTAACCAGCTTTCACAAGCTATGGTTAAGCCTACCAAGCTCTTTTGGAAGGCAGGAAAGCATGTATTAAGGTATCTTAGAGGCACATCAAGATATGGATTATGGTAAATACAGTCGGATGAGGTGAAGCTGCATGGCTTCATGGATGCAGATTGGGCAGGGAGCCCAACGGACAGAAAGAGTACATCTGGAGGGATATTCAGTATCCAGTCTACAGCAGTTTCTTGGTACAACAAGAAACAAAGATCCGTGGCACTCAGTTCAGCGGAGGCCGAGTACATGGCAACAAGTTTGGCTGCATGCGAGGCTATATGGATGAGGAAGACCCTGGTTGGATTGTTTGGTTCACACTTAGATCCTACTGTGATATATTGTGATAATCAGAGTTGCATCAAACTCTCAGTTAATCCAGTATTTCATGATAGATCTAAACATATTGACATCCGGTATCATCATATCAGAGATTGTGTGCAGTGGAAGATCATGTTACTTTCTTACATTCCTATGGAGGATCAGGATGCAGATATCTTCACGAAGGCGCTCACCAGGAGAAAATTTGAATACCATAGAGGCAGGATCGAGGTGGCAGATTATCCCTATCTTGTTGAGAGGGAGTGTTGAGATTGCAACAAGATGATGAGCTTAGTGAAAAGAGTCACCTTCACTAAGTGGGCCCTGAATGCTATTTTTGGCGCAAAGTCTATTTTTAGACTATGTCTATTTTTAGACTATGTCTATTTTTAGACATGTCGATCATATTCTATGAGTTGCAGGATGCTATTTGTGGATGGTTGGTCAAGTTGGAAAAATAAATGGACTTATATTTTTAGACATATTGGGCGGAATCTATTTTTAGATTTCCAGTCTAAAAATAGATATGTCGAATATTATTAGCTCTTAATAATATTTGGACTCTAAACATTACCCTATTCTCTTGGAGTACTTCAGTTAAGTGCACAGATGTGGCACAAGAGCTAACAGAAGGAATTACGCTATTCATTAGGGTTAAGTGGAGCTATTGCATGGAGACTTCAGTTAGAACTCATGTGACAGAGTTTGGTGGAGTTGTAGAAGTAGTTGGTGGAGTTGTGTTTAGTTTAACTCAGTTAGACACAGTTGAGCTAGTTGTATCCAGTCTAACTGATTGATACACTAGTGAGAGTGGTGTGAATTAATTATTAATTAATTCAGTAAATATTAACTCATTAATAAACTGAAGAATACATCAGTTAACTACAGTGCATGGACAGTTTCAGTGGAGACTAGTGGAGAGATAGGAGAAAGGGCAAGATGACTATCAGTTGTGACTATAGTGATCCATTGATTGCATCCAACACTCAATGGAGATGCCAATGAGGATTGCGCAGTGCAAGCCAAGAGGATTCGAGTTCATTCAGAGCCATTCTTCAACAGGGATTGCGCAGTAGAGGCAGGCTAGTAGGTGGCAGAGATCGGTGCATGGATTTGCTAGATCAGACCTGATTAGTGTGTAGCGATTGTATTGTACTGAGAGCTTGACATGTTCAACTTTGTATGAGGATTGTTACATGATCTCTATGACATATATTATATATAGATAGTTGGGGTTTTAGCTTCAGGATTTCTCGTAAAATCACTGTGTTAATGTGTGTGAATTTTTATGGTTTCATGTGTGCATTGCAATTGTGTTAATTTCCGCATGTGATGATCAATGGTGGAATAGATTCTGTATTGTGCATGAAGTCAAATAGTGTATGATCAGGAGAATCTTAGACATATAACATATCAGTTGTATAATTTCTACATTTTTAAATTTTTTAATGTAACGTTATGTTATGTGATAATATCTCTCCTATATTAACTTGTAGAGTATCTTTTGACACAATTACATTTATATAACAAATATATAAAAATATTTTTCTTTTAATTATAGTCTTTTATCAACTCTACATGGAATATGATTATACTTTTTCTTTATATTTAAATGTAAAAATATTTATCAACTTAATTAAATTTAAGATTATATAGTTAAAAAAACACTCTACATTATTGAAAAATTAGAAACATTTAAATTATAATCTTGCTTGAGTTCCAATTAAGGAAAATAATTTATTGTTGGACTTCCAATACAATAATATGATATTTATACAGATAATCATTATGTATTTGTTCTAATTTTTCTTAAAAATGTTTCAAATCAAAATATATTGTGATTTATATACTTTGTGGTTAAAATTAAAGATAATTATGAAGGGAATATCATATTTACATATTTAACTTTTAAAGAGTTGGTTTTCAAGTTTTAAGTTAAATAAGATCTATATATATATTTAACAATGTAGTGTGATTTTTTTCTTGGATGGGGTGATAGGTAGGAGACGGCTAGGGCCGCGTGGCCACCACTAAATCAAGCATTATAGCTGGCAGGAGTGGCATAACTCCCCCTACCTTTACTTAATACCACTCACCATGATCATCATGATGACACTCATTTCTATGCATGGGGAGATTTATGAATTAGTTTGGTGTTTAATGTGTATCCAATGGGAAAATTTATGAATTGGTATGGTGTTTAATGTTTGGTTAGTAGGCCATCACCTCAAAGCCAAAGGTATAAGGGGAGGGGAGGGGAGGGGAGGGTGTGGGAGGGTGGGGGCGCTTTACAATTAAAGCTCAAACCCAATCATAGACATGCACTAGATCTAGTAATTTCCATTATGGGAATCTCAGGTTCTCAATTCTCTTGTTGTTTGTCTTGCATTCTCTTTTTCTCCCTCCCTTAACAAATTCCTTGTTTTTTTCCTCTTGATCACTCTCTACTCCTTCCACAGTTCAACTTCAACTTCAAAATTCGCCTGGCGTCCCCTCAAGCTCTCAAGATCCCGTTCCTCTCATAGGTTATGAATAATTTTGGCTTCAAGGTTATCTTCAGGAATTGGGTTTAATTTTGTTAACTCACCTCCTTTCATACAACTCCACCACCCTCGCACCATTGCCACCTTTTTCATAATTTTTAATTGGAGTAACACAATGCCCAGGTAACAGGCCAGGTGTAGATGTGGGGAAACATACTATAGAGAAGTGGGGTGTACCCATGCCTACGAAGAGTCACAAACGTCAACGAACGAAAACCGGAAAAACACATTGGCATTGATACAAGAGGAGATTGCATAGGATGAGAGAGAAATCATTGGGGTGAGAGGTTGTCTATTGGACATAGAGATTATTGGTGAATTTGCTAATTGGATTATGGTTGTGGGTCATATCAGAGGAAGGTTCAACCACTACATGTATGTAATTGAAATCTGTTGGCATCTTAAGATCATCATGGGATGTGTTTTGGTGGATAGGAACACAACAAGAGAGGAGATGCTACTCATTATGGACTAAATTTGACTCATTACTCAAGGAATTGACTGATAAATGGATTATATAGAGGTAGATTTGGGCATTCCCCCAAGCCCAGGTTGCTCACCAGGGAGCATCAAAGAATCGATAGTAGTTGAAGAGTCAAACTCTCCCAAGATTGGATGAGGCACTTTAGTACATCTAGTTATGTTTTTATCTATCTAGTTTTTTAGTTTCAAGTCTATAGTTGTTTTGATTGGAATAAGGCCACATGATTGTAATTTTTTGCTTTCAACATTCTATGACATTAAAATGTTTTGGATGATAAAGAAACTATGACATTGCCATTGGTCTAGTTTCCCTAGTGACAAACCAAAGCAAGTAACAATGTATATTTTTGTCTGGCAATAATAAAATTAATTATATATTTAACAAGAGTCATATGGTGGCAATGTCATTTCCCTTGCTTTTTGCACATTGTTACCACATGACTCTACCGGGAAGTCAGGCCCCAACAAAAGCATCAACCAATGAAAGGTAAGGTGTACTAACATGTGGTCTTGTAGCCACAAAAAATGTATAGAGTGATGTCACCTACTAACATAATGAGTGATGGTTTTAGTGTGAATGTAATAATAATAATAAATTTAGTGAAAAGAAGACAACATTGTTGTATTGTATAGGTAGTTGAGTCACACCCATCAAATAGCTATGAATTAATGAATTAGTTGATTCATATTCATCAAATAATTATGAATTGATGGTTATAATTAATACCCTCAGACTATATATCTTTCTTCAAGTTTATAATCGATATTGAATACTTTTTTAGTTAATACTTTTTAATATCATATATTAACTTTAAGTTGAAAAATATATATATTATTTGTCTATTCTTATTAAATAATAAAAAATATCTCTTAATATAATTAATTCTATTAATTAAGATAACTAAAAAAACAAATTTAAATAAGTTGAACATTTAACTTTCATCATTATTAAATGATAAAATACATAACTAACCAATAGAAAAATTAATTATATTTACATTTGTAAATTAAATATACTTATGTGAATGTAAAAAATATAAAATAAAAAATTAATTACATTTACATTTGCAAATTAATTATACTTATGTGAATGTAAAAAATATAAAATCAAAATTATGTATAAAATTATAAAACCATTAATTATCTTCACATTGGAGCAACAGTTTTACAAGATAATTATATAGAAGTATCACAATGATTACGTCGAGGTACCTATACAGGCCATAATTATGCTTTCATTGTTTAGTTTTATTGAGTTTCTCATGGTCGACTAAAATATCTCAATGTATTTTACTGGGGTGTTCTTATGGCTGCTATCAATTTAAAATTATCACATTTAACTTTTTATGGGGACTCCAGAATGCTGGTGGATGGTATCATGGGCAAAAATTAATTGTCTAATCCAGGACTATAGGGTTGGTTGAAATGGGCTAAAAAATTATGGACGAGGTTGAACCAACCGCCCATCATACATATTTTTAGAGAGAACAACACGCGAGTGGATGGACTGTCGAAGAGAGGCATCAAAGCAAATTTTGGAGTCATACACATTCTTCATTATAGAGATGGTTCTCTTATATGGAAAAATTCTGTTCCACTACCCTGATATGGAGATTTCTTTTTTACAAGTGTACCTGCAGCTGATATTATAGTTCCATACTTCTTTTTTTGGACTTTTCTCGACCTACTATCAAGTGAGCCTGTGTGCCTAATCTACTTTATCAAGCGAGCCTGAGGAATCACTATACATATTATCAAGTGAGCCAAAATATCTTCATGCGAGCTTGAACGCGTTCATGCTCATCATATCTCTTGGTCAACGATGTTTACAGGGTTGGCTACCATTTCATCAAAATAGTGCCCTCTTATAATGATCTGGTTTTGTTTTTTGTATGATTACAGGGGTGGAGACTACTCAGATTCTGCTGAGTTATATATGTAATGAGTGGTTTCTGCACTTAGGAATTCGACTTGCTACTCTACTGTGATCCTCTTTCTTTCTCAGGAATGGTGATCCGATTACTATGTGGCAATGATGTCTTGATGTTTTCTCGTTGTAGCACAGCTGGGAATGAAATTAATGTTTAAATATATTGGCATATATAATATACAGTGTTTTTTTTCCTCCTCCGAGATCGAATAATAAAAAAAAACAAAAAAAAAACAGGCCATGTTATTAGTCCATAAAATCAAGTTAACCTAAAAGACACCTACGTTTCTGATGCCATGTTTTCTGCTGTGTTGCATTTGTTTTCATGAATCAATCTTACATACGAGCGTGTTCATTTCTTTTATGATTTTGAACATGTATTTAAATATTGTATTCTATAAAGGTTAACTTTAAAATATAACACTGATATCAAGTATATATTTTCCTTTTCCTTTTCTAAGACATGTTTATATCCTAATGCCATTCATGTACGAGTGTTGAAACATATATTGAACAAGAGCAAATGCGCAGCAATAGTCCCTGATGATATGAGACTACTCTCTTACTCATGATTTTTAGATTTTTCTATCAGATTATATGGTTTTTAAATCTTTTTTAGATTTATTTTTATTTTTATAGTTTTATTATCAATTTTAATGTTTATATAGTATACAATGTTTATGGTTTTTAGATCTTTCTATCAAATCATATGGTTTTCTAAATTTTTCTATCAAACAAAATTGATTTGCTTATCAATTTTGATGTTTATATAATAGTGATAACAAATTATGAACAAATAAATAAATAATATAAAATTGGAAATTTTATTTATATATAGTTATTGTAACTAACACATAATTATAGGAGTTGTTTTTAGTGCGATTTTTTGGAATTTCAGGTGTCAGAATCTGGTGAAAAAAATTGAGGTAAAATCTTGATTTCTGTTATTTAAACTGGTTTTTTTATTGTAAATATGGATTCAGCACCCTAAAAAATCCCTAGGGCACTTGATTGTGCACGCTTACCCATCAAACTTCTATTTTCACTAAATTCCTGCTGAAATTTAGAGAAATTAGACCGGAAAAAACTACCGTAAAAGCCTTCAAAAAGTCGCATTATAGACTACTCACATAATTATATCCATATAGAAACGTAAACATCTTAGTCAATATCTAAGGCTAAAATATGGTAGTGCACTTTGCCCACTGGAAGTGGCTGCTACAACAACAGCTTCCCCTCTTATAGACAAACACTCTGAGCACTTCAAATTCTTTTGCCTCAGAATTCTCATAGTTGTCAAGAACTGTGAAGTTTCCATACTTGCCTTCCTTAAGGCCCCAACACGAATCCCCCCCTAAAACCCAAACCAGCCAGATGATGCAACAAAGATTCTTTCGACTTATGTCTTGCGCAACAAAATACAGTTTTTGAGGAATTTCTAACTCCAGGGATTGGATGTAAATATGGAAAACTTCTTATTCCACTGGCCATGTGGGTTCTAGCCATTTTATTAATTGAAGGTAGACAAGATAGCCCTCTAGCACAGGCTTCTTCCATAATGCCGAAATTCACATGAAACAAAATAAAGAAAAGGCTCGAACATATGTACCCAACGGGCTAAATGCAATTCTGGCAATGACCCACAACAACAAATTCAATTACGGTAGTGCCACCCAAAAATTTGACACTCTACTAATTAGCATGAGGCAGTCCACCACTATGACCGTTATGTCTCGCTTGGTCAATCAAGCCTAGTGATACATTGTTGCAGTTCTCGTTACAACACTCGCTCTATCAATCCACCTTCGCATACAACAGAACCTCTGTCGACATATATCAGCAAGCATGCCTTTTTCTCTTTTGGTGCACCTACCACTATCTGTTCGTTGGCCCTTGAGCTACTCACCTCATGAAATACTACATTGTGGGTTCTCCTGCACATCATGCCCTGGAATTTGGGAACTTCCTCGAGGAGGGGAAAAACCTGAGTGACAACAAAACGACTGGTGCCATTGTCGTGAGAGTTTTCTCCTTTGGATATATAATTAGAAATCTACTAGCTACTCCACTGCTCGTTGTTTAATGGGTTTGAAATCCATATTAAAAGGATAATAATTCAATGTATGATTTTGTTCTAACGAAATAGAATCACATTTCCTTTTCAAATCGACTTCAAACAGGATCATCGTGGCAACTGCTTTATGCAATGACCCCTCATACACCTCACCTTCAAAAAAAAAGTGAAAAATTTAGAGTAACGTATCTCCTTCTTATGAAACATATTTTCAGATAAGGATTTTGTAAGTCTTCCTACTTCAAGCAGTGTTTTCGAGTGAGACAATTTCATTGTGGTTGGGAAAATAATCTTTATAATAATTAAGTGGTTTTAGTTTAATTTGCTCGGAATATTGTTTGTGAATTTTATTTTATTTTTCCAATGGGTTTTATTTTCGTAAAGTGATATACTGATCCTTATAATAATTAAGTTTTTTTAGTTTAATTGTTGGGAAAATAATCTTTATAATAATTAAGTGGTTTTAGTTTAATTTGTTGGGAATATTGCTTGTATTTTTTTTTTTCAATTGGGTTTTGTTTTCGTAAAGTGATACACTGATCCATAAGGATAGATGTTTCCCAATCTAAGGCCTCAACTTTTATTAAGTTATAATTTTCATTAAAAGCTAAATTAATAATAACATGAAATTACAGTAAAAGCAACAAAATTTCAATAACCCTGGCTAGTTATCTGTTCATCTCGATGCAAAAAGAAAAATACCTGTCATAAGAATAACCTTCAATGGCTTCCCTCATTTTGACCCTTCATTATGACAGTGCAAGTACTTTCTCATATATTTTTCTCATGAAGTAATTGACTTGTCATACACTCACTTTTGGAATTGCAGAAAAGGCAAGAGATTTCTGACCAGATTGAAAGAATTATCAAGGAGACGAATGAAAACATATCATCCTACGATTCATCGGACAACCTACTATCGTCAATGTTGAATGAAGAAGAGAATCAGATTGTAGATATCATTCTAAGTCTTCTGTTCGATGTCTTTGAAGCTACAACAAAAAACATTGCTTTGGTAATGAAGCTTTTACCTGAAAATCCGCACATCATTCAAGAACTCAGGGTTAATATCTTCTACTGTAAAAGTGTATTTGTTTGGCACCGGATAACCAATTTCAATAGCTACAGGTACCACTATAACTAAATGAAATTTTATATAAAATAATCATTGACGTCCACTGACGTGCGGGAAGAGCAGGAAGCAATAAGACAGAAATATATTATTACTTCAAAAAATTAAAAAAAAAAACATTGGCCAAGACGATTAGAAAGTATAGGATCAGAGGTTGGTCCGTCTTATTGGTATTTCAAAGGAGGTGATGCCCCATGGATTTTAAAAAAAGATGATATTTCTTTGGCAAAGGAAGTTATAATGGGTGTGAGGGCGCCATCTTCATATGGGTCTTCACTACGACGTTGCTTCACCGTGGAAGACCATTTGTTGGGGTTCAAATCGCATGACCATTTCAATCTTTTAAGAGTACGTATAATGTCAAAAGCATGATTTTATATTTGCTATATTAATAAATTTTATCACATGTAGGGATCATAAAACATAACTAATTTTGTATATTATTGCATGTGTTTATAGCTTTGTAGTGTCATTATCCTTTGTTCGTGCGTGGGTGTGTGAAACATGACTTCCCCCAAGACCTAACACATGCCATATCTAAATTATATGCATTTGTACGTTGGATTCATGTGGCTAGCATTCCATGGTGGCGTCAAGAGATAGTTGAGATTGTTTGTATGTTTGAGAAGGTACTGCCGACGAGTTTCATGGACTTGCATGTTCATTTTCTAATCCACCTAGTAGATGAGGTTGAATTAGTTGGGGTGGTTTATTGTCGTTGGATGTTCTTCTTAGAGAGGTACATGAAGAAATTGAAAGGTTTTGTTCGACAAACGGCAAAACCCGAGGGGTCTATGGTAGAGGGGTACACATCATATGAGTCTTTCTATTATACCAGTGAGTACATCAAACATATCGACAAAATACTAGGTGTAGTGATTTGGGACGATGAAAGGGATGAAGACAAAAAAGAAGGGGAGCTTCTCTAAACAAATGGAGAAAGACGCTTCATAAAGAGTAAGTGAATTATAATTTTTCAAATTTACATAAAGTAAATATTCACGTTGAACTTTGATATAATGTATATTTTGATCTCATATGTACTATATGTTGGTTTGATTTCATCAGCGAATGCAGAAATTGAAGCAATCAATAAATTCATTCTTTACAATTCAGAAGTGACACAACCGTGGGTCGCATTGTGTGAACAAAAGAGGATGAAATGGGATAGTGACAGGAAAGAATTCAGACATTTGAATGGTAGAAGTGTGCCTTATACCGATCATTTAAAATAACATATGCCAATTATATGCTCCAATAGTTGGGTTGCTAACCAAGTCAGAGAGAAATATGGTGCAACCGATCGTTATCCACGTGTTGAAGAGGATGCGCTAAACGTAGGGATTGGGTGCAGCACCTCGGTAATAATCTCTTTATGTACATTTAAAACTTAATAATGCACCTTTGAAATGTAACATCTATATTTTATATTTTAACAGTTGGATTGATTAGACACATGACACTATGTTTTTTTAACTTTTTTATAGGTGCATTTGTTCCCATCTGTGTGGGCATATGGACACCATTTTTGCACAGAAAATGTCGTTAATGGACACATGACACAAGACCGTGGAGTGGAAGTCAAGTTTGATCAATCTAGTTGAGCTAGCCACCATGATCAAAACCTAGTACAAGGGACGTTAGGTTACGTCAGAAAGATACAATAGATCATTGAATTGGACTTCTCTTCTTTCCAATGAGTTATTTTTAGGTGCAAGTGGTGGGACACCTTTGATCGGTAATATGTAAAGGAAGATCACGATAGTAGGTTGATATGTATCAACTCTAGAAAGATGTGGGATGAAGCTAACGAGCCTTTTGATTTCCCCAAACACTACAACCGGGTGTTTTTTTACCCAGATGTGTTAGATAGGGATTGGTGGTTCGTATTGAGACATGACCCTAGATCAAAACATATTTGTGAGAACAATAGTGTTATCATTCCAAGCGAGTTGGAAGATAATGAGGGTGATCATGAGAACAGAGAGTGATGTGGTACATGTGTTATTTCAACATTTATACTATTTAAGATGGGTTTTTATAAAGAAAAGAATTTAACCTTATAACTGAGACTCTTTTTTTCCAAACATTATAATATGTATTTTGAATTAATTGGTTTGCATTGTGTTAATGTTAAAATCATTTCACTTGATAATTTGCAATTATGTTGATCTCGGAAACAATATATTTATATATTATTATTATTATTTTATGTCAATTTCTAAAATAATACAACTACTTGATTTCTTTAAATGGTTTTTCAATATATCATTACTTAAATAAATACACCCTATATGTGTGCGTGGTATGTAAGAACATAATAAAATAATGATAATTCTAAACATGGATTTATTTGCATTATTTTCTAAACTTTATTATGTTACAAAAATTCATATTATTCTAGATTTATTGTTTTACAATTATTTATATTCATAAAATTTACAAATTTACAACTATGGTAATTTAACAATATGTACGATATACATTTTTACTTACGGTAGTTATGGTTCAAAATTGACAATTAATTTACAATTTTACAAATTTATAAATTTTAATAAAATTGAATCATGATAATACATACAATTATGATTACAATTTTACAATTTCACAGTACAATTACAATTTTACAAATATTTTACATATAATTACAATTACAATTTTACATACAATTACAATCATTTCACAATACAATTATAATTACAATTTTACAAATATTTTACATACAATTACAATTACAATTAAAATTAAAATTACAATTACAATAATTTCACAATACAATTACAATTTTACAAATATTTTACATACAATTAAAATTACAATAATTTCAAAATACAATTACAATTTTACAAATATTTTACATACAATTACAATTACAATTATACAATTTTACATACAATTAAAATTACAATTACAATTACAATCACGATACATACAATTACACAATTTTACAATTACTAATACATAATATTTAATAAATATCATGATTTAATATTAAAAATAAACATCACGATCATGATAACCATTGTACAAACATCATATTCTAAAATACACATTCAAGTTCGCTAATATCATCTAATCATCATGATCATGATCATCTAACAAAACACAAACATTATATAACATTATCACAACATAAACATCAAATATACATCTCATGTCAAATAACTAATGATCACATACAAATCTATACACAAGCACATTAAATGAGCATATATAACATCACCTGATAATATACACATCATGATGAACACCAGCGTGTAAATTAAGTACATAAACATGAACACAAAATACATGAATTATATATATATATATATATATATATATATATATAATGTAAAAAATATACAACTGTAATACAACTGCATATAAATGTCAAATATCTGGTGGTACTACATCAATACTATAACTAGTACTAGTCAAGGCCTGCTCAGTCGATGGTGCAGCCTCATGCTGAGATGGATGACGTTCCTTCTCTGGAGGTGTCTGCTGATCAGATGGTGCAGTTTTCTCAGGAGGTGCCTGTTGATCAGATGGTGTAGTCTGCTCAGGAGGTGTCTGTTGATCAGATGGTGTAGTCTGCTCAGGAGGTGCCTGCTGATTAGTCGATGGTGCAGTATGCTCAGGAGGTGTCTGCTTAGGACTAGGTGCCTGCTGATTAGTCGATGGTGCAGTATGCTCAGGAGGTGTCTGCTTAGGACTAGGTGCCTGCTGATATGGACCTGCTTGTTCAGGATCAGGTGCTTGCTCAGTTGATGGTCGTGTCTGCTCAGGACTAGGTGTCTGCTGATATGGTGATTGCTCAGAATATGCTTGCTGACCAGGACTCTATGTTGGCTGCTCATCTCTGGTGCGAGGTGAAGGAGGAGGTGGAGTACTAGAATGATGATCACTCCCCTCGTGATCATGATCATCCAATGAGATGCTTTGTCGTGCATCTCCACAACACCTATACCTCCTAGCCACCAGTAGCTTGTAAGCTCCAACGATATGACGCATAAGGGTCATCATATCGTGGGGCCTGTCTCTCCAGAGATCTAAGAGCCTACGATTAGCCTGGATCTCTCTGATCGTAGCAGGGAAAACTCCCTCATCAACCAGGATTCGACACACTCAGTCGCCCAACTCCATCTTGAATCGGATGTCCGCCCTACGCTGCATCCCCACGGGTATCCTCGTCATGATCTACAGGATCATCCGATAGGGGTAGAATCATGTCCCCAATGAATATGCCAATATCTACAAAATATATAGTACACAACAATAATTAGAAAATTTAATAAAACAAGTTAAAGAATGTGTTAGAATAAATTTTATTATAATTAATTAATTAATACAATAAAACGAAACTATATTAATTTAAAGAAAACACTAATATTACCTCTAGAATTTGGTGGCTCATCTTGTTTGAAGAGGATGTCGATACACCATCACCAATCCAAACCCATGTACGAACACAACACCATCACGAACAAGTGATCATCAACACTGGCTAGCAGCTCCAGTGCATCACTAGATATCCTGGCCGGATAGTCGTACATGCCCCTCTTGGGCATCATCTGGCCCCACATCTGCATTCGTACATGTAACATCGGCCTATGAGGCTGAAGAAAAAAAGTAGGCCTCGTCTCCAGAAACCTCTCAAAAAGTAAACAAAATAAATCTTAAGAAAAAGGGAAGGTCAACCTCCCATGTGCCTGAGAACGACATCTATCTAATGCTATACAAAACTCCTGCAAAAAAATGGTAGACCATCTCGCAAGTCGTGGCATCTGGAATAAAGAATCAACATAAAATAAAAGCGGGAAACTAATGCGTTGCCCACCACTAGTATAGTGTGCAATGGTCGTCAGTATTAGTGAGAAGCACCTCACCTCCTCTAGACCAAACGAAGCAATGCGTCATTGACCATCGGACACCTGAAAATATGCAGGAGAAAATATATCATCCCTAATGTATCTCTGGGAGTATGCCAACTGAATCCCTACTGCATAACCGACGGGGACATCTGGGAACTTGGGAAAATCCTACCCTCTCCTAGATAGGCTAGTAATAAAATAAATGTCCTCCTCAGTGGGCTCGTACCACTAACCAGGACTGACCCGGAAAGCCTATCGGTGGGCATCCCACCTGTAGATCAGTTGTCCCAATAACCCATTGTGCCCCTTCAGGGATGTCACCTCCTTGTAGAACTTGAGGAGGCCTACCTCCCTTAAGAGCAACTGGGTGGGTGTTGTAATAGAGCGAGGGTACAAAAGTCTCTCCCTCTCCCGTGCCTCGCACTGCTGAATCATGTTATAACAATCCTCCATATGCTTTTGTTGTTCCCTTTTCTCTCTCCATTGACGTCACTAAATGATTCACATGTTAAATACATTTTTTTATTAAATGAGAAATGTATTTACAAATATATATATATATATATATATATATATATATATATATATATATATATATTATTGAAAAATAGAAAAATTTGGTGCGGCCAAAAAAACTGTTATGCACTGCTACCAGTGCATACTTGTTTATCACGCACCGCACCGCCCACGGTGCGCATGAAAAAAGTTCACACATCGCGCAAACAGAAAATATTTTTGTGCGGTGCGTTGACCAAACTATCCACCCAAGGGTAGTTAGTTTGGTCAATGCACCACCCGACAACAATACATAATCACTGGTGTGGTC
The DNA here is from genome assembly GCA_034641835.2 of Pinus albicaulis. NCBI lineage: Eukaryota > Viridiplantae > Streptophyta > Pinopsida > Pinales > Pinaceae > Pinus > Pinus albicaulis. The sequence goes on along the minus strand of CM076577.1, from coordinate 1,051,361,444 downwards.
CGGTAAACGATCGCACCGCTGTACAATCGTACATAGTCTGTTATTTTTAAAAAAATTATATGGTCGGTGCGACTAGCAATTGACACGCACCACACTATTTAGCGTTACAGTGGTGCGCGTTTTCTTGGTACTGCACTGGAACCCGGTGTGGTTTTCGTTAACACCATTCACGGTGCGGCATGTAAATTTACAAGCAGCACTGTGAACGGTGCGAACCGAACAACTCGAATGCACTGCAGATATATATATATATATATATATATATATTTTAAACGGTAAATTTTAAATGAATTTGAGAAATTAATCCGCTAAAAGGTTAATTTATTGAGAAACAAGTAGATTACCTGCACATTTGCGCGTCGAGGAGGCATCTTTACTAAGGAATACTAAAAAACAAATTTTCCTACCATTTTCGAAAATTCGAACCTCACACAGTGAGAAATGGATGGAAGTAATGCAGGCAGTGGGAACACCGACGAATGGGCGCTTCAGAGAAGAAAAACTCACACCGGTGCTTGAGAGCTCTAAAGCACTGAACAAGAAAAAATGAGGTGTTATACAATCGATATTTTTTTTAAAATTAACCCTTTTTCGGTGCGCTTGATTATGAGACGCGCTAAGCGGTTTTAGCAATGGTGCACCACACTTCGTTACGGTGCGCTGGATTACTGAGATGCACTGGGCCAGTTTGTACGGAGACCACAGTGTCTTGAAGTTCCATTTGATAATACGCACCATTGCGCTGGAGTAATGACACGCACCAGGCCGATTTGTATGGAGAGCACAGTGTCTCGGTGTGCCATTTGATAGTACACATCGGTGCACTTTTCATAAAATGCACCTCTGTGTGTTATGATTAGAAACGCACCACAAAAAATCATCCACAAAAAACTCCACCCACAAAACTCCTCTAGTGACCTCCGCTACAATCGGATACCTGGGCTATTTTTATAAGGGCTTCCTCAAAAACATCCACTAGAGGGACTTTTCCTTGCAGTGATGGGAAGTCTGGTTTTATCGGCCACCCCTGTGCGGTTTTCGAAGAAGATGGATTTGAAAAAATACATGGGTTCACTATGAAAAGGGATTAGAAACAACTCCAAGCAACAAATATGGAAGCCATGGGAAAGGCAAATATGGTTTTATGGAAATGGTTTTGTTAGTTTGTGGGAAGTCTGGTTTTATCGGCCACTCCTGTGCGGTTTTCAAAGAGGATGGATTTGAACAAATACATGGGTTCATTATGAAAAGGGCTTAGAAACAACGACAAGCAACAAATATGGAAGCAATGGGAAAGGCAACAAAGTAAGTGAAGAGAGTAGAGCATCTTGGGAAGGATATCACTTACGTTATGCTCAGGTAAGCAACGTAGATCTATGTGATCACCTCATTTTGTTACTATAATTTGTGCCTTTCCTTTTCATTTCTTATTCCTAACTGGACTTTGCTTCTTCCCTAACCATCCAATTACTTCTTCCCTAACTGGGCTATTCCCTTTGGGCTTAGAGAAGAAAATTCTAATCACCAGTTTCCCTTTTTTACCTTCTATAAAACCATCACAGTTACAGTTATGCATGGTGTAGCTACATATTTTTTTTGCAGTTAAGGGAACTAGCAAACGAAAACTCGTTCGTAAATGGAGGAAAGTATAATAATAATGTGCGATAAGGTTCTTCTGGGTAAGTAGATACCAGAGCACGTAGAAACTAGAGCACGTCCAAAGGGTGGAATGCTTGTAGACTCCGCACATCCAAAGGGTTGAATGCTTGCAGACTCCATGTTCCTCTGGGCAGGGGGGCTACAAAATGATGTGCAGGCAACTACGAAATGGTGAAGCAGTGGCCCTAGTTTCTGCATGATCCTTCTGCACGACTATCTTTTACGATACTAGAGTTGAGTTGCATGCTAATAACCATGTGGAAAGGGACTTGATAGACATGTGGAAAGGCCTTTGATAGACATGTGGAAAGGGCCTCCAAAAGCATTGGCCGCATAAACTTTGCATATAAAGAAATTGGCAGCAGTGTATAAAACCGCCATACTTTGGATAAAATGATATTGCCAATCTTCGTGCCTCGGGCCACGTGAAGCCTGTAATAAGGGGTAGGATGTTTTGCAACCCAAAAAGTTTGCTTAAAATTTGGGTGAAAAAAATTGGGAGCATTCAAGTTTGGTTAAAATGAGGAAAACTAAAAAAAACGAGTCAATGGATGAATTAATAGGTGGTCAAATGATCTAGCGATTGTTATAGTCCCGCTGAAGGCATTTGTCTACAATTCTATCTATTCATGTATCAATGCATTTTAATTTGTTGATTCTTCCTCCTAAGTATTGATGGAGAAGGTGACCACGGGAACCCTCTAGGTATTGGTTATTCTAATCTATTTCATCATTAATAAAAATGATAGGCATAGTCTAAAAAACCTACAAAATAACACAGAAATTCCAGCGAGATTATGAAAAATTTCAGCAGAAATTTTTAAAAATCTAAGTTAAGAATGTGAAATTTCAAGATTTTAAATACCATAAAGAATTTTGATGGTGTTTAATCTATTTCCACATAAAATAAAATTAAAAAAATAAATAAATAAATAAATATTCAAACACTTCAACTATCTAATTTTTTGAAATTGTTTTTATGAGATTTGAACAAAAACACTACCATTATTTTATTACATAAATAAACAACTCCAAAATGATATTGTATATTAACTATGCAAAACTGATTGATGGCCAATTTGTGACAGGAGCTTGATGGTCCAGAGATTCGTATAACTGACTATTTCGACCTTCCAAACGTCAATAGGCGTTTTAATTGGTTTAAAACCGTATTTTATTATACCCCACGGATTCTAATCTGTTTAATAGACCTCAAACACGGAACACTAGGCGTTGACATATGGATATGACCGTATTACACTCAGTATACAATTTAATAATCTACAACTGAGAACATGTAATATATTTATTTGTTCTCCGCTGTAAAGTATTTGGTCTTATTTTCGAGGCAATAGTTATATATTTAATTATTTGGTCTCCGCTGTAAAGTATTTGTTCCTATAGCGTGTTTAGTGATATAATGTTGACACGACTTTGCCATCTAATACTCGACCAGATAGGACACGTAGACCAACGCATAACGTCTAAATTGTAATGATCATAATTTATTATTCTATTAATTCAAACTTGAGTAAACACTAACACGTGGATAAGGTGGCTGGCCAACTTTGACGTAGAAAAGCAAAACGTCAAAGTCTACCAAGCTCCTATACACACATACCCCAAAAGTGTATTAAATAATATATAGTATAATACTTAAACCAAATAAAAAATAACAATAAACATAATATATATTACAATGCTTATATATAAAAAAAAAATCACATTATTGGCCTCATTTATTTTGTTATATTTCCTCCATTATCCTCTACCTCCGTGCCACCTTTCTCAACATCATTTTCAACACGACATAGACTTCCACCACTTAGGCAAATCATTGACTACGACTCATCAAATTCATACGACTTCTCATAATGATTCCTCCTTAAGGTTATATCATAGGAAACCTTTGACCTTTTTCTACATTAAGCAAGTTAGCCATTGAGGATTTTCACAACTTCGAATGGGAACATGACACATTAAACCATTATTCCACGCTAAGATGATCACACAAACTTACTTTCTATCTAACTAAATATTTAACTTATCACCCCATGTAAGATATGTGATGAACTCACACCCTACATGTGATAATTTTGAGAATGAATATCTAGAGATTATGCAGAACTTGGAGACTATACAAGGAATCACAACCCTCTTCTACCAAGAAGCCAAGTTAAGTTATGTCAAGCTTTTCTTATCGTTTAGCCTTATGTACCTCCATCCATCCAATATGAGATTCATAACTCCTCCTCCCATTACACAATTTCACATCCAACTAATCATGTAATATAGATGATCTTCCTCTCCTTGGCAAAAATAATTGTTGTAAGTATCATAAGTGCAACAATTACACCACAATTGAATGTCATCTCTTTTAAGGGTAAAGTTCTTCCTCCTCCCAATAATGATCATGATCCACCACCTTGATCCCAGCTTACACATCTCAACATGGCACTTCTCTAAGACAAGTTATTTGATCTCAACTCAACACTATTTCTCCTCCACTTGAACCCTAGTCTCAATCAATGGCATTTAAATTGTTTCCTCAAACTCAAGCTTGGTGTGATGTACCTCCCAACTCTACCAAGACTCCAGTATATTTTGTTGGTTGTGTTATTAACATAGCCTCCCGAGACATATATATTGGGCCTTATTTATACACTTTAACAATGATGAGTGGCCGGTTGTCAAGTTTGTATTGATGCCTCTCTCCTTTTCTCCCTTGGTCATAGAATTGACCTCTTCCTTGGAGCTTCACTGCTTTGGAACCTATTTATCACAAGAAGGCTTTAATAGCCTCCCTCTTCTCCCCTTTTCTCATCTTCTTTCCCCTACTCTTATCCTTTTTCATCCCTTTTCGTCATGGATGTGTCTATCCATGTAATATCTTACCCCCACTTCTTACCTCCTTAGTTGAATTATTCTCTTGAACCTGATCCTTTGCTTAGGGTAGGTGCCCCTTCTTCTCTCCCTTCTTCCTCAAGGTGGAAGTTTATCACCCTCCTCTTTATTGGAAAACTCTAGCCTACTCCTTGGCTATTTGGTGGCTCTTTCAAGGCGACCTCATCCATCTTCCTCCACTCCCATACCTTAGCCTTTTTGGGCTAATACTTCTTTCATATCTTTCTTTTGTTCCCCTCATTTCTTATCACCTTATAGGTAATAAACTCCATCTAGGATTTTCCAGTCCTTACGACAAGGAGGGAAGTTATTATAGAGGTGATGCCATTTCCTTGGTAATTTTATTGCTAATTTTTATGATTTGGAGCCTTTCTGTTCTCATACTTGGGTCAAAGGAAGCTTGGGATTTCATGGGGGCTATGTATGTGAATGGTGCCTTAGCAAGGAGAAAATCAAGGTTTGAATGCATAAGACATTAAAAAAGGAAGGGGATCCTTTTTAACGGTATGATTCAAGTGAATTATTGGCGCCCTTCGAACCTAGCCTCCACATCCAGATTGGTCGATAATACACTGACTCTTTGTCTGTAACTGAAGTCACTGGTGGCTTGGGATGCATTCTCAGTGGTAAACTCTATGCTTGTTAGCTTGCATTCTACCCTTTCTAAAGTTCATTTTATGGCTCTCAGCTCATATTTGTGGTCAGTTCTCTCCGGTGGTATCTACAAATTCATCATGTGGAGGTAGAGTCTTAACCTGCCCTCCTATTTGACTTGTTTGCCTCATTTTACCTTGTCGTCCTTTAGTTGTGGTGGATTATGTTGGGTGAGCCTGTTTGGGGTGCTCTTCTTCTTTGGGTCCAATTTTTCAGTGTTTTGTTTTACCCTAAATTCTCCCTCTATAGCGAGTGGTGCCTAAACATTAGAGAACTTTTGAGATCTGAAATGGGTCTCCTAAGAAAAATGTACAACCAAAATAAAATTTATAAGAACCAATAGGATTCAAGATGATGATGTCAACCATGGGGGATGATTCATCGTTTTTGGGGTAAAAAAGTAAAAATATTAAAAAATAATAAAATAATAAAACTACTTTTTTAACTTGTATTTTCAACTTATCCCCCTAAGGTTTTACTGAAATTTCGAGCGGGAGTACTCGTTGGGTGTAAAATTTAATTCCTCATCCAATGAGTACCTGTGTTGCATATTTTTGATGGATCCTTCTACACAAAAATTGAGAAATACATGAATCATCCAATGAGTACACATGTTGCATACTTTCGATGGACCCTGCTACACGAAAAATGAGAAATACATGAAAAAATGTGATTGCAATCTCGTTTTTCATGTATTTCTCTTTTTTTGTGTAACATGGTTCGTCAAAAGTATGCAACATGGGTACTCCTTCGATGAGGAATCAAACCTTGCATCAAACGAGTGTTCCCGCTCGAAATTTGAGTAAACCAATATGGAGATAAATTGAAAATACAAGTTGAAAAATTAGTTTTTCCTTTTTTCCCTCTAAAATTTGATGATGTAATCTAATATTATTTTATAATTTCCTTAGGAGGCCCATTTTAGACCTCAAAATTCGCCTAATGATCCAATTCCTATTGTTATTCCTTCATGGTCATTATGCATTGACAACGCACACACAACTGTCAAGGAGGGGGTGGTTAAGGTCATTAGGGAAATCCTTGTGCCCAGGTCTAGGTAGAGGAGGTTGTGGCCATATACAATTTGGCTACTCCTTAGAAATTTGGTCAAAAATTCACCATATTGAATCCTTATCTACTACTAGTTAGAAAGCCTTCTCATATTCTGACATCATTGATGAGGTTTCCCAATGGCCTGACCCTGGTCATACTAGTGGATGATAGAAATAAATATACCTCAATTCTACAAATTTGCATTGGTAGTTAAAAACCATCCCAGGTCAATTCCTGAAAGAAAAACAAGAGGAACAATACAACATTTTTGTAGCCCTGGAGGATATCAAATGTTCTGAGTGGTATCAACAATTTTTATTGGAGTATTTAGATGTCAAGATAACTCACTTGGAGAGCCATCTTCAGTGCGATAAGAAACATATAACCCCTTCGAGCTCTAGTTCTAAAAATCCTGCCCCAATGACTCTATCTGAATGATGTTTTTTTCTATGTACTCTTGTAATAGTTTTTTTAGTAAATATGTTTTATATAGAACTCTTTATTTCGAGAAGAAAATTTGTTTTACTTATACTTTATCGCCAGTAGGTGATCAATATATTTGGTTTCCAGGTGGCAAATTAAGATCACCTACAACTAACTTATTTCAACCATGAATATTAGAGACATGTACTCCTACTTTGATTTTCTAAAATAATACAAAATTAATTCTTAAAAGAAATAAAAAATTAATATTTAATATTGTCAAATGAAATTGATGCAAAAATAAATAATGAAATGGTTTATATTCAAGATAATGGAATGGTCAATATTTTCATGTGAAGACAAGAGGAAACAATGAAATTGGGGAGAGTTATTAAAGAAGATGAAGCTGAGGAATTAGTTAGTCATTTTCGAGGAATTGGAAATTTTGTTGTTGCGTCAGAGATGCAACGCAATATGGTAGAGATGTTGTAATGTAGTGTTTAACATTTTGACTAAGTCAAATTACATAAAAATAAAAATAAAATTAAATAAAAAGATTAATGTAACACAATGTAAACATTTAACTAGATCAAAATATAAAAATTAAAAATTTAAAAAAAACCCTATAAAAATATAAATGACCTATGGTTTTGAGAACCATAATAGTCACCCATAAAATTTATGTGAAATATAGCTTATTTAAAGGGGAAACTAAACTAGCCTAGATCTAAAAGGATTCAATCTCTCTTTGTAAATCCAAAGTTAAAATATATCTAAACTAGTTGTAAAAAAATAAAATATATTTATAAAAATTTATAAGATAGATATTAAGTTTAATTATATATATAATTTTGAAAATTTTATAATTTGATTTTCTCAATTTCATTATTAAATTAATATTTTATTATAAAAAATATTATTTAAAACAATTTTATATATTAGTATTTATGATTTGATTTTCTCACTTTTATAAATTATTAAATTAATATTTTGTAATACAAATTTTATAAAACAATTTTATATATTATTTATAGAAATTTATAAGAGAGATATTAAGTTTAATTATATATATAATTTTGAAAATTTTATAATTTGATTTTCTCAATTTCATAAATTATTAAATTAATATTTTGTTATAAAAATTTTATAAAACAATTTTATATATTAGTAAACTAAAATTTGTTATAAAAATATATATTTTTAAAATATATTAGTTTATCATATTAATTTGGATGATAAAATCCTAAAAGAGTGTTCAGTTGTCCAATTGATAGCCAATAAAAAACTATTAAACTTTATAATAAATGTCAAAATAGAAGGTAAATTAGAGGTGGCTTACACTTCCTTCCAAAGAGATTCATAATAAGTCTTTCCTTTACAACCAACGCGAAATGTAATTTTAAAAATAATTTTATCTCTCATTTAAATTTTGGTGAATACCCTTATTAAGGTTCATTCAATTTTGTCTTTGACTATGTATTATTTTGTTTTTATTTTTCATTTATTTTTTATCAGGATTTATTTAGTTTTGTTTTTGGTTATGTATTATTTTGTTTTTATCAAAAGTTTATGATGTTTATTCATAATTTAATATTGTAAATTTAATTTGTATTAATATGTTATTATATATTTATTTTTATTTGTAAAGTGATTGATTAAAATTTTATTATAGATTATTTAATAATTTTTATGATTGAATTCCAAGTAATCATTGAATTTTTATTTATTTTTTATTAATTACTAGTTTTTTATTTTTAGTTTTATTTCCTTTTTATTTGATATTTTGTTTTTTTATTTTTTATTTTTTTTTTAATTATTTCCATTATCATCAAATATAACTTTTTCTCCACATTTTCAATCTAAGATGAAAATTTTGAAAAGGAAAAAATAATTAAAAAAAATTCAAATTATATATATATATATATATATATATATATATATATATATATATATATAATTTTATTACTTTTTAATTTGATTTATACATATACTTTTGTCTTTTTCTATGGTTTTTTTTTTTATTTTCTCTATTTTCAATTCCAATTTCACTATTCATAATTTTTTTGTTTGTTAATTTTTAATTTGACTTTATTTTTTTCCCTTTACTTTTCCATAATTTTCTTTCATTGGAAACAACAACTATACAATAAAATTTCCATTTCAATGAATATAATTAAATTAGTTAAAAAATAATTAAAATAGGAAATTAATAAAATAAAAACAATAATTGAGTGTAATTTTCTCTTTTGTCATATATACACATCTCATTCTTCTTTCTACTCTAATCTTAAGGACATCTTGTCATTATTATATGCACTCAAATATAAGAGATTTGGAAAATGACAACTTGTGAAGTTAAAGTTGGCAATGTGATTTGGAAAATGACAACTTGTGAAGTTAAAGTTGGCAATGTGATTGGTGTGATTATTGTGTTATTATTATTCAACATTATTGTTACAACTATTATAACTTATACATGTGAGATTATTTTTTATTTTTATTTAAAACTAAATATTTAATATATTCATAGAGATATTTTTATTATATCTTTATGTTGTATGTTTAAAAAAAATATTTAACATATTCTTATTTCATTTGTATTGATGAGGATTTAGTTCACGTGTTGTTATTTATATTTTCTTTGAAATGTCTCCTTATCATTGATGAAAGTACAGAAATTCCAACCATGTATTTCCTCAAGTATTTTTTTTTAAATCTTTTGCATGTGATTGTAGTTGGAAATCGTATTGTTTGCTAGAAATTGTATAGGGATTTTGCAAATTTCACTTGTTTCCCATATTTACTATAGTTGCACTATTTTCCTTTACCATTAGGGGCTAGCACCTTATTTGGTGCATCAAATCACTCACTACATAATGATTACCATAAATTTTCTATTGCAGAAAATGAAGATTTACAACTTATTTTTTTTCCCACTTCACTTTGGCAAATATAATTCATTGAGAATTTAAAACTTTACAAAAACCGTGTACCATTTCTTGTTTATCCATCAGACTATCCATGAGGAAATCTTTATTGTTTTTTTTTTACTTTGATTATATTTAAACTAAGCGGAAGGTACCTAAACATGCCACTTTGCATAATAGAAATTGTGGTTGTGTCTAGCCAAGTTCGTAGAGAATTCTAATTTTGCTCATTCGCACCAATTGAGCTAGGGTCCATCTTATTTCAATTCACAAATGCCATTATGAACAAGTTCCTAATTGAAGAATGTTTTCAGTGTAGCCTTTGTGCATCCAAATATAATGCACCAAAAAACTACAATGACAACATTTTATTTGGAATTGAGATTCAATTTGAGTCAATAACATCTAATGAGCTAGCAACAACTTCTTGTTAAGAACCTTTCCAGTACTTTCTAACTTATGCATGTTTACATTTTCTGCAAAGAATATCCTTTGGATAATACATTAGCTTTCAACAATTACTTTGCACTCAACAAGCGATTGTATAAGTAACATGAGTAATTAATTGTTCTTGGATGTAGTATTATGTTATTTTATTATGCAAACAAGCACAATTATCTTATTGAATATTGAAGCATTTTATGTTTTTTTCACTTGAACATATTGAACAATTTGACATTTTTTTCTTGAAGGTGTTGATATTAGTCAAAGACCTCCCATATGTATTGAGGATTCCAACATCAAGATAACAGTTATTTTGCACCCAAGAAGCAATTGTATAAGTAACATGAGTTATTAATTGTTCTTAGATGTAGTATTATGTTATTTTCTTATGCAAACAAGCATGATTATCTTATCGAGTATTGAACATTTTATGCTTTTCTCTTTAACATATTAAACAATTTTATATTTCTTTCTTGAATGTGTTGATATTAGTAAAAGAGCTCCCATATGCACTGAGGATTCAACATTGAATTATATTATTTACGAACATCATAATATTTTCGAACTAATATGTGTTTGGGCTCTAGAAAAATAAAATATTTGGTTTGTGACTCTAACAAATTATTTTTGGAAGAACATTACAAAGAGTCTCTTTTTTTTGTATAAGAGAAACTGCAAATAATAGTAACAATGATCTCGAGACTCTAGAAACAAGTTAACACAGTGTTAAATTTAAAGATAATGGAATATAAACTATCGATGAAATATTTGTCTTTCTTATTTTTTACTTTACTTTATCTATATTTAAAACTAAGTGGCACGAACTAGCTACAATGTAGCATCCCCTAAACACATCTTTATTAAAATATTTTATTTACTATCATCAAGTAAGCATAAAAGAACAAACATAATAAATAATAAATGCATCAAAGACTATTACATTATTTTTCCTAAATGCAATTATCTTGCAATTTTGTTGTTTTTTACTTTAATTTAGCTATATTTAAACTAATCGACGAGTACTAGCTACTATGTAGCAATTGTTAAAATCATATTTCCTAAGATGAAATATAAATTATGTATATACTAAAATAAATGAACATTTAAACCTTCACAACTTTTTTGAATTTAAAAAATGGCTTCCAAAACCTTCTTATTTTATATTTTTTCCCAAGGAAAATATTGTAATTTTATTCAACGAAAAAATTACATTTTGTATATGCCTGAGGGAATTAAAGATACATTATTTGAGATGTCTAACAGAAAAATGACTCATGGCGAAACAAAAAAATGCCGAGAAGCCAACAAAAAATTTGGTCGAAACTTAAACAAAACTTGGGCACAGCCACCCAGATAGCCATTAAAACCCCAAGGAAAAAATGAAAAAAACCACAACAGTGAAAAAATAATCCACAAATGAAGAGAAAAGAGGCACGAAGCTAGGGCCAAAGTAGTAGGGGAGCCACTTCCACGCTGCCCCCTCAACTCCCAACTCCACTACTAGGATGACAAAGGAGCCACCCAAAAATGTCCCCACTACACCTAACAACAACCACCAGTTAAGAAACAATGGAGGTCCAACCCACATAAATAGGCGAAAACCCCAATGCAAGGAAGTGATAAGCAATGAGCCACCAAAACCTACAAACTACCATCCATGACCCCAAGCCAAACCCAACAATGACAATGGAAAGAAGACCCCTAGTCGAAAAGAAGCAATGCCGATAGCCTAAGAAGAAATGGTGAAATCCCATAGCAGGAAATGATAGAAGTAGAACGAGGCAACAAATGGCGAAAAAAATAAGTGACGACACAAGATGCCCAATAAAACCTTGACCTAAGAGCACGAAACAAACAACAAAACCACCAACAAACCCGCAGGAAACAAAATGTCATCACTTGCAAATGAAAGAAAAACCCACCAACCACGAAAGGAAGCTCAAACTGGAAAGCCATGGCAACTAGGGTTCCATATACCTCACCCTCCGCTCCTTCAAGTCCTATCTACTTCCCTTCTTATTTTGTACATCCAAATTCTCCATATATTATATTAAAATAAATTAACATTTAAACCTTTCAAAATTTAAATAATTACCCTCAAAACCTTCTTATTATTTAAATTCCCCCATATTAAAAAAATCAATATAATAAGATTAAACTTTTTCAAAAACTCCACATATTGAGATAAAAAAGTAAGAATTATGTAACTAAGAGCAAATATGGTTGTGGGAGAAGATACAAAAATGCAATAAGTTTGTTTGTTTGTTTTTTAAAGGAAAGGGAAAGGTTAAAGATATTAAGGAAGAGTAAGTGTAGTTTTAAAGAAGGTAAATTTAATTATATTATTTTTTTTTGCAATTTGAATATAATTTTTTTGTTTATAAGTTTATTTGTATTTTATGTGTATAGAGGATGTTGTTTATTTTTGATGGTTAGTTCAATCAATTAGTTTCATCATTATCAAAACATTGTTAATAGTTGAGTGTATTACATAGATTTTAGATTCCATTCTTACAGGGTTAGACATAGTTGAGTTTGTGCTATCTACTTTAAACCAGATGCTATTTCTTAAATAAAGACAAATCCCTAAAAAATTTCCAAACAATTTTTTCTTAAAGTTTTTAATAATACTATTAAATAAAATAAAATGTATAAATACTTAATAATTTTCCAAATATTTTTTCAAAATAAATTAATAATACTATTAAACAAAATGCATATAAAAAATGTATTAATATTGAAATTTATTTATACTAAATATTAATATTGAAATTTCTTTAAACCAAAGTGCCATCTATAAAGAAAAATTCCTAAAAATTTTCTAAATAAAATTTCTCCACACAATTTGATAATACAATTAAGCAAAATGTATAAATAAATAACAATTTTCCAAATATTTTTTTCTAAAACTAATAATACTATTAAGCAAAATGTGTTAATATTAAAGTTTATTTATACCAATATTAATATTAAAATTTGAAATTTCTTTACACTAGATATCATTCTTTAAACCAAGAGAAATCCTTAAAAGTTTCCCAAATAATTTTTGGAAAGGAAAAAGAAAGATTGTTTTTTCCAATTGATAAGGTTGATAAAGTGCCTCTAAAACATAATTTCCATATATTAGATAAATAATTCAAAAATAAATATGATGATTTTGTTTTGTTTTGTTAATTTGGTAGTATTTTGCTATTTTCTATTTATTATCATAAAGCAGGTTACAATAGATAGTGAGTTGGTGACCTCAACCTGCCTGGAGGAAACCAGGTCTGTTGGTCACCTTAATGCATTAAAAGCCAACCAAAATTGGAAATGTTTCATTCTTCTACTCACCGCATTAGCTAGTTCACTATTTAAAACATTTACAAAGTAGCAACTTAAAACTAAAGCACTGTCCAAAAAAACATTATTCATAAAAAAACATTAGATTAAATTGGAATACTATCCATCTGATGACTCAATTGGTGTTGGGTTCTTCGTCGTAGAACCTGGAATGTCTGCTTGCTGCATTTGTTGAATCTGCTTTTCAATTCGTCCAATACAGTCTTCAATTCTTCCAATACGATACGTTGCTTGATACTGAGTCACCTTGATATGTTGGATTTGAATATCAATATCCTGAAGCAATTCCAACATTTTTGGTTCTTGAGTCTCGCTTCATGGATAAAGACTTTGGATAGCCATAGCCATAAGACACTTCATGATCCAATATGTATGGACTGTTTGATTGAATAATGAAAGATGACCTCTAGTGTTGCTAGGATCAGTGATAAAGTCTAGAATTTCTGCTTCTGCTTCATTGTCCTCCTCATTGCTTTGAGTTTCTCTTTCCCAAACATGAATTACCTTCTTGACTTGAGACGGATTCCCAAGGGAATATACTGTTGAGAGATTCACTAAAACCTCTTGCTTTGTCTTCCTACCTCTGTTTCTGGTCTCAACTTCAGGTTTTATCATCTTCTGTTTCCCTTTTTCTTGATTTTGAGCCACTCTCTGTCTCATCTGCCTCTTAACCATTGTTCTGGACTGTGTAATTTTTTGAGTTAACTCTGTATTAACAATATAAGATCTTGTATAACGGAAGAGAAAAGGTATAACAGTTAATCTTCCTATCTTCTGACCAACAACATCTTGTCGACGCTAATGTTGCTCCTCTTGACTAAACATATTCAGAATTCCAAAAATTGTACCACCCCAAAATTTAACATGGATATAAAGACAGACCCAATAATAACCCAGAACCAAAACTATAAAAAAGAGACAGTGAAAACCAAAACTGAGACTATAAGTAAGGCAAAGTTTCAGCTTAAAACCATGATGGAAAAACACTATATAACCCAGACAAATTTGCTTCAGAATACCCTGCCTCCTAGCGTTAAAGGAATTCATAAAAAGGAAAAACCAGAAAGCATGTGAATAGCCAATTTGAAGCATAATACCCAGCCTATTGCTAAGAGGATCGACGTAAAATGCATTACAAAAAAATCATTTTCCCCAACTCAGAAGCCCACATAAAAGATTGGTTCTCCTTTCTCCCACTTCTAGATCCCAAATATAACAAACAGAAACCTACAGAACCAACTTGACAACTCATTAACAGATAGTAATAGCGCTTCACAGGAAACAAAGAAAAGTAATTAACCTTCCCATCATTACAAGGATCGCGAAAGCAAGGCTCAATAGCCTCCGGTGGTATGGGCATAGAGCAACTGGTTAAGATCAATGCTATACATGCAGATACAACACTATCCTATTGCATATCATTACTGACGACAAATGATATGAGGTTGATATAAAGAAGAACATACCCCTGCACCAGAGCAGAATTCCTGTGAATTGTGGACGCTTCAATCTCCACCCGCTGCAATTCACCGTTTTTACCAGAGGAAAATGTTGTTTGACAAGCCGAACTATGTCTCTTGAAACCAACCCTGTATTGCCTTTTACCCCAAGCTTCTGACATCACAGGGTGTCTTCCTAATTTCATGATATTCCCCATATCCTCCGCATGCCTCCATATTCATTTGATGGACATCTTTAACTATCATAGTTAATACGCATGGTACGATACCACCACTTATCTTACGGTGTGGCCGACGGCATGGATCTTGGAGTAACCCGATCAGGGATGATGGTTTTGTTTTTGATAAATGAAACATTTAAGATATATATGAGCTCAAGTAAACACTTCATTTTTTATTTTATTTTTAAATAAATTTGTCTTTGGATTTGATTGAAAATATGTTGAAAAGCCAAAATTCCACTTATATGATAGAAACTTTGCTTTTCAAAATATGGGTGAAATATTTTTTTGTTATATTATATTTTTTAATTTAAAATTTGTTTTAGAATAGATAAATAAATTTAATGCAAAAAAATATTTAAATTATATTGATTTCAGTCTATTGGATGTGACATATTAGACATGATGATGAAGTATGTAATAGTACTAAGTTTAAAAAAGAAAATTATATAGATTTTACATATTAAACTTGTGGTTTCAACAAATTTCTACTATTTAAAAAAAAATTATATAACAGTTAATTAATTTAAAAAATCATACCATTTAAAATTTTAACTCACCTAAAAGTGCTCGAATCTTGTTTTTGATAGTGGAAATAGATTCAGCACAATAAAAAAAATTTGACATTTCCAAAAATTACAACCAAATTTTAACAAAATAATGCTAAAATTTTCATTCTTTTCCAAATAATTTTTTTGAATCCATGGTAATCAATGCATTATACCATTAATATGTATAAAACAAACACTGTTTTTTCCTTTCAAAAAAATGATGAACAATTCCCAATGGCCATTCCCATTTCGGTATGAGTTGAACAATCCCAAACAAAAATACAAGCACTCTGTTTGTAGTGCAATAATTAAATTTTGTTTATCATTCATACAAACACAATGTCTAAAGACTACTGACAATTGAGTAGTCTTTAGTGCGACTTTTTGATGGCTTTTATCGTGGTTTTTTCCAGTCTAATTTCTCAAAATTGCTAGAATTTATTGAAAATAAAAGTTTGATGGGTAACTTGTAAGGGTTTTTTAGGGGGCTGAATCCATATATACAGTCAAAAAACCAATTTAAATAACAGAAATTTAGATTTTACCTCAAATTTTTTCTCCGGATTCAAGCACCTGAACTCCAATGTTTTTTCTCCTTTGAAAAAAATAGTATCAAACACAATCTTTTTTCACTTCTGAAAAAAAAAAATCTATGGAACAATTCTCAATTTAAGGACGCAGCAGAATAGTCTGGACTACAGTTTTTTCTTGAATGCCGTAATTTTTTTTTCTAAAAATCAGGGAGTTGGAGTGTTTGAATTGCATTTTATGATGGAAATAGACTCAACATCATAAAAAACCTTTAGAGCATCCAAAATACTGAAATTTAGCTACTGTAACCCAGATTTTCAAAAAAAAAAATCATAATCTTACCAAAACTTCTAAATTATTCTGTGGATTTTTTTAGACTACTTTAGATATGGGAGAACAATCCGAAACAGAAATACAAGCACTATTTTTCATAATCTTACCAAAATTTCTAAATTATTCTGTGGATTTTTTACTGAAATTTAGCTACTATAGCCCAGATTTAAAAAAAAAATTACTGAAATTTTTCATAATCTTATCAAAATTTCTAAACTATTCTATGGATTTTTTTAAACTACTTAAAATATGAGAGAACAATCCGGAACAGAAGTACAAGTACTCTGTTTACAGTGCAATAATTGAATCATTCGATGTTGCTGTTGTACGGTTTGCCAATAAAAAGGCTCTGAATTTGCATGTGGATCGGATAAAGCTGCAGGAAGAAAGCACTACATCTTTTCTGAGCGTTGGGGTTTTCATTTCGCTGTTGACGGCACATTTTGTCCCCTGGATCACGATGTTGTTTCCCTCGACATCCATCACTCCCATCTCTTCTTTATTTTCACTTTTTGAGCAAATAATTGAGCGCCTCAGAATTAACCATTGAGCAAATAATTGAGCGTCATGTGCACCTCAGAGTCAACTATTTCGTTACAGAGCCAACGGTCCTCCCTGCCTGCCTTGCTGGATTTTACCTGTGGGAGCCCTAACGTTTCCTCTTGGTAAATACAATTTAATGTTCTCGATGCACTTTCCAACGTAAATATATAAAAACCCGGCTGCTTTTGCTCATTTTCAACGATGATTTTGTTGGGGTATTTTGTCAACTAGTCGTCTATAGTGCGATTTTATTGCGATTTTTTAAAAGTTTTTATGGTAGTATTTTTCTGGTTTAATTTCTTTAAATTTCAGTAGAAATTTATTGGAAATAAAAGTTTGATAGGTAAATTTGTACAATAGAAGTGCCCTAGGAATTTTTTGGAGTGCTTAAAAGAAATCTAAATTTTACCTCAATTATAACAATGAAAAAATTTATCAAAATTCATTAGCTTTATTCAAGAAAATCAAAAGCGTTTTAGCTTTATTAAAATAAAAAACCACACCGCCACTTTTTTGTTTTTTTAATAATTTCATTGTAATCCATTAAGGTAGTGTTTCATTCATTTGAGATACTTTGAAAATTTATAACATTAATTTTTTTTTCAAAAGAAAAAAATAACATCTTTTTATTAATTAAAATAAAAAATGTTACAAATTTGGTAGTAATAATTCAATTTGTCGTTTATTGTGAAGAGTAGATTTCAAAAATTTCACAACCTGATAACATAGACTCGCTATTGGAGGCAACCGAGAGCAAAAAGAAAACTAGAAGGGTCTTTAGTTGAGACTCAAAAATATTCATAATAGACAACAAAGTGGAATATGGCAAAAAATGATGTAGTAGCACGGAAAAAGCCTAAGAAAGTCTAGTCTCAGTAGTTTTTTTACATTTCAACAACCTGTTGTAAGAGAAACAGAGGGAGACAAAGGCACTAGAGTAGGATGGATCCAACACAGATGGTTGATCCATTGTCGATGAGTTTATAATGTATCCTCGCTTGGACAACTTATCAGCATTGGTATTTTGATCTCGGTATATATGGAAGAAGTAGATAGAAGATAAAGATGCCTTCAATATCTTAATCTTCTCCATCCAGTGAAGAAGAGAAGGCACCTGCAAAGTGGCTCTCCCATTGACCCATTCAACTGTAATCTTCAGTCCCCAGCTACCAAAATGTCCTCCACAACAAGCAATTTGGCACATTTCAAGGTCCCCATAGTGCCATCACCTCAACTCTAGTGTTGGTACCATGAGCCCTGGACCTATAGAAATGATACCATTCCTAAAAATCCAAGTTCCCCATAAAATGTATAGTGAAATGGCCTTGTATATAGGATTGTGATTAGTCAAGTTAGCTAGAAAATAAAAAATGGATTACCTATTCATTGTGAGAATGATCTCGAGAGCGTTGTAGACCGCTTCTCAAATAAATATAACAGTAAAACAAGTCAAAAGTTACCTTTGAAAAAAACAAACTCAGCCAGCTATTTTTAAAATTATACTCCATAATCATAATTTTTGAATATATATAAATATTATATAATAAATATACTTCTATAGTTTTAAATATTTTTTTAACCACCAAACTATTTTTAAAATCATTCTTTATCATCATAATTTTTGAAAAATATGATTTTTATATAATAAATATGCTATTATATTTTTAAATATTTTTTGAGTAAGAAAATTGATGTAAGATCAGTGGAGGGTATAGGATACATTGGTTACCTAATTGATTGAAAGCTTGGCTAACCATAACATCATTAACAAATAAACAAGGTGTTTTATAAATAGTTTATGTCCGAATTTATTGTAAATATAAGAGAGTGATTTTTAAAAAGTTATTTTTTATTCAAGATTCTTTCTAAACATTTAGTAGTAATAAGGTGATTTTATTTATGTATGAGATTGTGATTGAATATAATATTTTATCATTTTTGGTGTAATAATTATCTTCATTTGCAACAACATTGTGAGTAAGTGACATTCATTTAATATTTTTAAAATGGAAAAGAGCATGCTATTCATAAACATCTAGTCAATAAATAATAATAGCATGAATATCTAGTCAATTAATAATAAAATGAAGTAATGCACACCATTTACTTCAAAGGTATGATTTATTATCTTTAGGATAAATTATAAATTAATTAAATGAAAGTTGATTATTGGTTGACACGGTGTTAAAGGAAAAGTTTAACATAGATACATATGGTTCTCTAACTATTTATATTCCTTGTGGGTTAAAAGTATTATATTTATCTCCATTGAAAAACTCTTTTAACTCACTTTTCAAATTAGGGAAAAATGCACACATTACATATCAATAAAAAAAATGCACACATTTGATCATGGTTCATAATAACCAAAAGAACTCAATTTTTTAGTAGTTGGTTGACTCAATCTACCTCACTTTGACAATGTATCCACAACAATATCATATTGTATGGATCAAAGGAGTAGGCTTGTCCACACTTGTCACCTATAAGTCTTTTGTTGATTTTCCTATTAAACTCGACCCTTCATTGATATGCTTGATTGTGATTTTACATCATGGAATGATGTTTATATACTTCTCAGCAAGCCCCACTAGTTTGATATAAGGCCGGAATATAATCTTCTTTTTAACTCATACAAAGCTCACAAGGACAATAAAAGCTACCATATCTTATCTTCTCATCTTTAATTTGGAAGAAATTTTCTAAGCAAGCCAATCTCCACAAATTCAAACCTCTTTCTTCTATTCATATGCTCATCAATCATAATAGGTTGTTGCAATGTCCTCCACAAAATTTAGAAATTTGCATGGAGTTTTCACTTCCAAAGATTGAGTCCATATCCTCATCTCAACCTATTTAAACCCATAAAAACTTTTTCCCTTGCCCTTCATTAATCCATGGTAAGTTTAATCCTTCCATTAGGAAGACATTTATTCTTTCAACCATAAGCCAATGATTATATAAGCTCACATTTAAACAAATATTCACCTTCCAATATGTTGATGCTTGGAATGTACCAAGCCAAAAATAGGATAAATTGCTCGATCAAGGTCCCAATTAAAACTATATTCATTTGGTATGACAATCCCCACTGGTCTTTGGGTTTGGTTGCCACCTAAAGAATTGACTCCTAAAAAGGAGACTTTCTAGGAGATTATACTAATGGGTGATGGATGTAGTGAATTGAAATTAGTAATTATGGAAAAATTAAATAAGTGAAATTATATTAGAAATTATGGAAAAAGTAAATAAAACTACTTAGTCTGAGTATTAGTGATATATCTCGGGAGCTATGTAATATAATGTATGAATGAGTTGGATCTGAACTAGATTGAGATATAGACCGTCGAACTAAAACAATGTGTCAATCTAACTGCAGGAAATATGTAAATGGAATAAACAGTTAACGCAGCTAAATATACAACTACATCATTCATACAAAATTGTTTTTACTTAATCAATTATAAAGGTTATGGATTGATTAACGAACAATAATAGTGCAAACATTAATCATTTACATAAATGAAAAATTAATCAACTTAAGAAAAATAAACGAGATCCTGTTAATAACAAGAAACAAACAAGGAAACAATATCACATTCATTCCAAGTAATGACAAAGTGGAAATCTTTGCTTGTTCTATATATTTCTTCAAAATAAAGCTTTACAATAGTGCAATGACATATTTCTTTGAAAATCAAGGACAACTCTCAAGTTCTTGGGGATATCTTAAGATGACATATAAGTTGTTAGGACCAAAAATATTTAGAATCATAAAATAACAAATGGAAGATAAGGTTGTTGAAATTGTGAGCAAAGTGGGTGAATCATTTTTCGAGGTGAAACTGATCCAGAAGCTTCCGTGTGAGATTTCCAATGTGAATAGACCTTCAAAATATGAGATATTAGGCTTGGTGTATTTAAATGGATGTTGATCTAGTAATCAAAGAATCGATTTTCTACAACTGGAATTTTTTGTAGAATTCTAGAGGCATGTGAATCAGTGAGTTGGCGTCGAACACCTGTAGAATCACTCGATCGGAGGCCAATGATGAGAACCTCACGTCGAACGCGAAGAAACTGCCATTGAGGCATGCAGGCTCCAAGGTACCAGAAGGGAGTCTCTAGATCAGCTTCCTGGATAATGAGCTGAAGTCGACAGGAAGTGACCTTGATCGAAGGTGGGCCATAGTGTTTCCCACATCATCGACACGAGGCAGAGGAACATAATGTCTTTGTGAATCAGGTTTTAGATGAGAATCAGAGGAAGGTTGAAATCTGCAGAGGTCAACTTCTCTTGAACATATCGGCGACACAACAGTGGATTTGGCAGTATTTGACATCAAAAGATCAAGGGTCATGATGACAAGGCAAAGAGAAGATGAGAGGTCAAAAGGGATCACCCAAACCCACGAAGGCAAGTGAAAAAACGAGACGAGATGTCCCCAACCCGACACGAATGCAGACAAGTGCCATGTTCAAGAGCGACATACTGCCGACACGACAATGATGCTAGTTCCATTTTTCCCGCCATTTCTGGCGAGTACCTCTTTATTTTTACACAAGCTTGAAGAGGATAGCATATGCTTGTCATTTAAGTTCATCCTTCGAACAAACCCAACCTAGTACATTTAACGAGCCCTAGGAAGGAGAAACTCGAATAATGTCATGATTGACAATTTCCAATGTCATTTAGGTTTAACGAGTCTGACAAAGGGAGAACTCAGCGTCTTTTCATGTTTAGAGAGTTTGAAAAGACAGCAAAAAATTAAACTCCAATGGTCCCTTTTCGTAAAGAGTTCCTCAGATCCGAAAAGGTAGAAAACTATGGCTGAGAAAACCTCCTAGTCGCGATAGGCTAGGGTATTCCTTTTTCGTAAATAATCTATCCCAGCCCGAAAAAGGGGTAAACATATACTGGGTAGATGTCATTTCGCAACCACTTAGAACAGACTGGAAACACAAGGGACTCCGACAGCCTTTCATGTTTAGAGAGTTCTAAAGAACTAAAGTTGACTTCCCCGAGGGAACGAGTGGTATAAAGGGTAGCAACTCGGTCCGGTTAATGGTGGAACCGGCTCAACAAATAAAGGTTGAGGAGGCTACTGGCTAACAAGACCAATTATCGCAATGTTCCTCAGAATGTGTAAAACAACCAAGGGAAGGCATATGATCGCTGCCGTATAGTGACGATGGAATGAGAAACCAAGGCTCATTTGAAAAAAAATGTGCCGATGAAATGACAATCACAAGAGGTATAATGGGGATGTTTAGTTTTACAAGATTGAAATCGTGAAATTGCTGAAGTTAAAGCCGCATTTTACAAGCAAGAAACAAAGATAAACTATGCTTGAAACAAGTTTCATTTACACAAAGCTTGAAACGGACAAACTATGCTTGAAAAGTAAGCATGCCCCTCAAAGATGGTGACTCAATTCGAGGTACATGCCCCCAAGCTCAAGCCCATATGAGAGGCAAATGGAATGAAGGTTCAAATAACGAGATCAAGAGAAAGACTCGACTGGGATTTTACGAGATCGTATCAAAGACTCAAATTGAACAAGAACATGTTTCATTGTTTTAACGAGGTTGACACATTAAAAGAACTATCCTCGTGACACCTGTTTCATTTTTTTAAAAGCTTGGCACAAGACAAGGAACTCGGTCACAATCTGTTTCATTTTTTAAGGAGCTTGACACAAGAAAACGAACTCGTCTCACACCTTGTTTCATTTAACGAGTTTGACATTAAGAAATGAACCATGCTCCGATGTACTGTTTCATTTTTTAAGGAGCTTGACACAAGACAAGGAATTCTGCTCCGACAACCTTGTTTCATTTTTTAAGGAGCTTGACACAGGAAAAGAACCATGCTCCGACCGACTTCATCATAATGAACAAGAAGTCATTGCTTCCAAGAGTTCCACTCTCGATGGAAGGAAAACATCCTGGAAGTCCGGACCCAATGCCCCCAACACCTTATGCATAATGGCACTATCACTGGGTACATGCATGGGGTAGGTAGCCACATAGTTGACCTGCGGTGGGGCAGTACACCCGTGATAAAATCAAAGAAGGAGGATGGCGGTGCCGCCGCCATACGTACCCCAAAGAACGAAAGCTGATCAATGGTCACGATCCGTCCTTCATGTGGAAAACAGACCACACGGAAAAGGGAGGAGACAAGCGCTCCCATGGCATAGGTGTAATCGCGCCCCAAGAGCAGATTGAAATCCAAGGGGCCTGGAACAACCATCACGTCCATATGGACAGTTTTACCTCCCAAAGTAACAGGTAACCTTGGAAGGATCCCTAACGGTTGACTCGTTCTTCTGTTAAATGCCAACAGATTCTGTGTAACAGGCGCAAGCAGCGACGAACCGAAAGCTTGCCAGGTAGTCAAGGATAGAACACTAATAGACGCGCCTTCGTCTATAATGGTGTTGGGTACGACCAGACCAAAATCCTGTACTGTTATCTCGAAAGGCACATAAGACGGAAGGCGGTATCCTACAAATCGAATCCAATCAAAGGAAGCGACCAAACTACTAGGAGGGGCTACCATCGAACTGAGATGGTCTTCCCCTGGTGTTACGGAAGAAGAAGGAGCATCCTCCACGACCTCCATCTTGAAGGCGGGAGGAGTATCCTCCGGGACCTCCATCACGGGAGGCGGAGGAGCGACTTCTTGAGGTATAGGGACAGGAGAATCTTTCTCCAAGTCCGAAGAATCTGAAGAAACAAGAAGAACTTGAGGGATGTGAGGTCCACTCTCGATGAAAAAGCCCTGGTGCACCGCAGAAGGGGCCAGCGCAACCGATCCCATGACCAATGGTTGGTCGGGGATGGATTCCTGAATTTGAATTTCCAAGTGAGCGGGGTCCACTCTCGACGGAAAAGACCCGGTGCACCGCAGAAGGGGCCAGCTCAACCGATCCCATGACCAATGGTTGGTCGGGGATGGAATCCTGAATTTGAATTTCCAAGTGAGCGGGATTGACCAAGGATGACTCTTGACCAACCATAGGATCAGCTGGTAGAGGACTCAAAGAAAGTTGTTGGTAACCAGCCGGAAGGCACGGCGCAGAAACAACCGAGTTGTCCAAAACTCGCTTGGCTTCATCCATATATGGACAAAGGTGAATGGCATGGTGCCCTTCACACAACTTACAGGGATTGGTAATCTTACCCTGCTTCTTAGGAGACTTACCAGCACCAGCTAAAGACATGCCCCCAACCTGACTCCCAGAAGCCAAAGGCAACGGTGGGCGACCATTGGACCATACTTCGAGCACCTTGGGAATGCCAGGGCAGTCTCGAAGAAGATGGTCTCCCGTGCATAACATACAAGGGAACTTGACTTTCCGTGGAGGGTTGGAAGGTTTATCAAGAGGAGATGTTTCAGAAACTGCAGCTTTAGCCTCTCGCTTATCAAACTTCTTCTTCTTTGTCTTCTTCTTCTTCTTCTTAGCCACCCGGTTAGTCGAATCCAGACTTTCACTAGGCGAAGTAGAATAGGAGGACGCAGAAACAGGTGAAGAAGGGGAGAGGTCCACCTTGGAATCAACATGACGTTGTTCAGGCGGAGGAACTGATTGAACAGTAGCCGAAACATTCGGGACTACAGAGGTTGAAAACAACCAAACAGGCAACCCAACAATTAACCCAGGAAGGGACAACGTTGCCATATAAGGAGCGCCAACATTTCCAAAAGGAGGAAAATGACTAGGATTCCCATCGGAGGGGATTCCTTGGTTGGTGAACTCTGGAAAAGTTGCCATCAACAACTCAAAATCGCACATGGGCTAAAAACCAAGGCACACAATCAAACGGCCAACAAGCAAATTCTAACAGGGTGTGTGATTGCAGGTGATTTATTTTACCACATTGAAACTTAGAAACTTCACCGTTTCATGTTTTAAGAGTCGAGAAACGGATGAAAGATGACTCTATCTCTTTTAGTTTTGAAGCAAGCGTGAAAGGACAAGCGCTTGATGATCTTTTCAAATTTAAGGAGTCAGATAAGATCAAAATGACTGCTCAGGAATGCTAGGCAAAGGGTGTACCAAATAACCGTGAACTGCAATATACACCTTGGTTTCAAAAATGAAAGAGAAATCAACCAAGGACTTAACGTACGTGCAGACAATCTCCCCGAATGTTGTGTCCGATGTATCACGGGTATAGGCCGGCAGACTCGGCTTCCTATGGATAAAGGATAGAAACCTAGTGGGGTCTCCCTTTATATACGCGACGGTACGGGGAGCACAAGTCCGTACTAGTGCTGTCTAAAGCCAAGAGGCGAACGACAGCTACTAGGTTTAACGACGCCGGAACACGTCTCTACCCTAGACCTCTAAATATTTCGTTAATGTTTCAATGTTGCCTTAGTGTAAATTGAATAAATTTTAGGGTTGATCTTCAAATATGTCTCAGTTTCAAGGCCCTGCCGTATGTCATCTGACAATCTCCTGTATTCAGTTATATGAGAAAAGAAATCTTTCAATTCGATGAATGCTATCTAGTTAAGGGAAGATTTTCAAACAATGATGCAACAAACAACAACACTGTAAACGAAATTTTTCCAAACTAGATGACTTTCACTATCCAAAAGTAATTTCAAACATTCAACGATGCGAATAATGTAATGTAATCTATGCAAAATCCTCTTCTTCTTCTTCTTTTTAATGATAAGAATGCCCTCAATGCATTTTTCGATGAAATGAGAATCTACTTAATACATGATTTTAATAAAAGATAATGTAATCAAAGCAATTTCTAGTTTTCAATCATTAAACAATGTAATCTAAGTTCAATGATGGATCTCAAAAAATACTTTTCAATGCAATGTGATCTAATGCATTTTAATGAAAAGCAAACTATGAGACGAAAACTAAAAGAACGCAAATATCCTTAATGAAGGATGAATGCAAAAGAAATGTAAACAAACACTGAGAATGCAATCGTTGTTTCAAACACTTTGTCACGAAATCCCTCAAAAGGCGACAAGACATATGAGGTCAAACACATAGAGGACTTCCAAAGAAAGAGATCAAAACAAGGCATTCATTCCCTTTTACATCAAACAATCATGGAAATAAGACATTTCAAACAATGAGCAATGTAATCTATGCTCATACAGTGAAAATACCATAAGGGAAAGACACATTGGTGAAGGATTTAGGGAAAAAATCTCAATTTTCACACACCCTGAAATTGGCACGACTTTATCATTGACAACTAGCGCCAACTGGCACGACTTGTTCACTGACAACTAGCGCCAATGGCAAATTGGCGCGGGTTTCTAATTGACAACAAGCGCCAATGCCTGAAAATGAAAAAACAAAGAATTTCTCCCAACCAAGACCAGACTCACCACTTCAAGCAGAATCTCCAAGACTCAAATGAACCATGTAATCTAGGCTCAAAGTGAGACAAAGCGGAATTCAAATGAAGAAGAAGCCAATCACTCAAATAACGCAATAAAACGATAGACAACCACCAAACGAATGCTGAGAAGCAATCACAGAGCTGACTAAACAGACAAAAACCAAAAATTCCCAAGGGAGGCTCGACGCACAATAACACCTAGATGCCCTAGGGCTACAATGTAAAATCGATAGAAATGGGAAAACAACCAAAGAAAGAAGGTCACAATCAGTCAAACAAGGCCCCAGAACACTCAAGCAGTTGAAAAAACAAGACCAAACACCCAGATCAGTCTCAGAAGGCTCAAAACCCAATAAACCCTAGCACCTTACAGGATTGGCGCGACTGTAACGCTGAAACTAGCGCCAGAATGGAGTCGCCAATTTGTTGTGGAGGTAAATCCCCTCTGCGGACAGAGGCGATCCCTACTAGCCCAGATCGGGTCTAGCAACAATCAAACATGCTACAACGCAAGCTCCTAATTGCAAAAATCAAAGCGCGATAGAAGGCCTACCTCAGGTCCAACGTTGTTGTCGTTGCGGAGAGGATAGTTCTCTCGATCCCTTGCTCCGACAGGTCACAATTCCACCACTTGACGCGATCGAACGCCTGCATGTACAAGAAACACGACGAACATACGAGCGTAAAACCATATAATTGCAATTATGTGTCGGTCAGAGAGGACACAACTCATAAACAAGCATGAACAATACGAGTGGAACTATAATCGTAGTCGCTTATATTAATGAAACAAAGGATGATACAACCTGGCTCTGACGCTGAAATCCTCCTTCGGCGGGTCATCAGCAGAATACGTCTCGGTAAAGCTTGTCGGGAATAGGGACAAGCCTCTCTCTTCGATCGTCAATCTCCTTGCTATGGATTTGGCACTATAAGGACTATCGAAGCTCTTGCAGCATTCTTAGGCTATGAAGGCTCTTGGAGATTCTTGGAGACTCTTGGAGACTAGCTTGCAAAGGGAAATAGCAAGCTTATATAGATGGTGGAAGGGGAGTTGGGATCCCTACAATAATGGGATTGGCCCTATCCTCAAGGAAGCTTCCATGAGAGGTGTCAAACTACTTCCTCTACATGGAAATCCGGAGCCAAACGTCCCAACCCAATTTAGAGACTAGTTCAGGATTTGGTTAAAATCAATCTTCCGCCATTTATTTTTTAAAAACACCCTTTATTAAGCCTGGCGTGACTGCGACTCTGAGACAGAGCGCCAATTGGCGCGCCCTCTTTGAAGAATTTCCCCCATTGGCGTGGGTATAACACAGGCTAGTCGCGCCAAGGGTGAAAAGGCTATTTTTAGGGTTTTTCACGAGGAGATGTCTTCAGGGGAATGAAAGTCCATGTCTAGGGGAATGCCATGAAAGTGTTTTCAGGTTATGTCACTGCTCACAGGTCACGGAATAAGCCCTCCAATGTGCAGGATGGGGAATTGCAGCGACGGTGACAAATCGTTGTGTAACAGCAGGAGGGGGAAGATTTTTTTCAAGAATTGGCATTATATGAAGAACATTAGCATTATGAGGAAAAAACCTTAGATTCATCTTTCCAACCTAAATGGTTATCAACAGAAAACAACAATCAATCTTCTCACATACAACCTAAAGTTGAGGAGTCAAACAGTGAAGGAAGTTGCCCTGTTCAAAGAAGTCTACATCAGCAAGATGTTCAAGAAAAGGAGGCAGCCAAAAATTTGTCTCATTAGTTCTATGATCCAGTGGCTGACTATATGACAAATTTCTTTTGTCAGCAGTAAGCATTTATGCAAGGGTATGTGCAAAGCTCTGTATCTGGAAAATTTCATTGTACATCCTTGTTTTGATTTTCAAATTTCCACAGTATGGGGGCATCAAGTCTAACACACAGATGTTCGATTGGTGCCATTGGAAGGCTAACTTCACCTAATTAATTTCAGCCATGTATATAGATAGGAGTGTGCATAAATAATCTCAGAAGTTGAGAATTTTTAGTTGTAGTATTTTCATTTCGGTATTTTCAGTTTAAGAATGAAGGAAGGAGTCCAAACTGTAGCAGGTCTCTGGAGGTTTTCATACTGGATCATCTCCCATTTGGGATTGACTCCATACCCAATACACTCTGTTGATCTACAAGTGCTCTTTGACTCCATGCCCAATG
Organism: Pinus albicaulis; assembly: GCA_034641835.2. Taxonomy (NCBI): domain Eukaryota; kingdom Viridiplantae; phylum Streptophyta; class Pinopsida; order Pinales; family Pinaceae; genus Pinus; species Pinus albicaulis. The sequence goes on along the minus strand of CM076577.1, from coordinate 1,051,332,819 downwards.
AAGGCCACTGATCTACAAGTGCTCCTTGACTCCATGCCCAATAAAGGCTACTGATCTACAAGTTATCAACACTTTGCTACCAAAATTTTGTCCCCAATTGGAGCCAGATGTTGTAGCCTAATTCGACTCAGCTAAAAGTCAAGAGAGGTTTTGATCAATTCAAGGTTATTGAGGAACAGTTGTTAAAGTTTCAAGAATACATGTAATATGCTCGAAAGGATAACCACAAGCTCAACGAGGATTCATCATCACATGTGCACCAAAACCAAAATCAAGGAAGCAGTAGCATTGGAGGTGTAATCTAAGCCAGAGGAGCAACAAAGGGAAAAGCGTGCAGGAGGGGTCAAATCGGGCTTATTCGCGTGCAGAACAGTTCAAGAGTCGGACCGATGGGCACGTTCAAAACATTACACACCGGTCAAGGGAGTCGGGCCCATTCGCAAGCTCAGGAGAGACTAGCGTTATAGAACCCGGGAACACAAATTGCATGAGATTTATACCAAGGAGTGCCCCCGCAAGTAGTCTCGATTAAATCCACTTACCTGGAACTCGACGGTTGACATTAACTGCGGGAACACTCTATTCAAATTCCAAAAAACCGCTTAAGTGCCCCTGCAAGTGGTTTCAGGTTTCAATAAAGGACATTATGTGGTGACATCTAGAGCCCACGCCCTTTACTTTCAAATCAAAGAAGGTAGAGAAATGACATATTTCCTTAGACACTTAAGAGTTTTGGAGGAGGCGCAAAGGAAAAAACATAATGTCAGGATCAAAGCGCAGAATTGAAGTGAAGATATGGACAACGGAGATTAAATCGTAGATTGAAAATCACGAGTTTTAAAGAATAAGTGTGGAGGTAAATGTTAAATTCGCTGAAGTGCGATATGCAATGATGTGGCAAGCTAACGTGGTAGATGACGTGGCCTTGGCCCACATACCGTAGATCGCAAGTTTTAGAAGTTAAGTGAAAATGGTTTGAGTTATAATCGTCAAAGTGCGATATGTGATGCGGTGGGGCCCAATCGCAAATCGAAAATCACAAGTTTTAATGAATAAGTGCATAGGCAAGAGTAAAATCCACTGAAGTGTGATGTGCGATGCCAAGTGGGAATCGATCGCATAGCGCACATCGCAAGTCTTAGAAGATAAGTGCTAAAGAAAAGTTAAAAACAACAAAATGCGAAGTGCGATGTGCGGGTGGATGCGATGTGGTTTCAAAAGTGAACTCCAAAGGTTTTCAAATTCGGATGTAAGGCATTTCTTGTGTTAAATCACATTGGAGGAAGAAAGGAGGATTATAACGTAAAGCCGATGAAACGCCTGGATAACGAAAGAAAGTCTGAACGCAGGTAAAGAGACTCGGGTAAGTGACTTGACGCAGAGCAAAGGAGAAGAGAATACTAAACACAGCAGGCATGCATAGAAGAGGCAGAGTCGGGTAGCAACTGACATGATGACAGTGTTCGAAACGAAAAAGCATGGACAGAGTCGGGTGGAGATGCATTTATGCAGAAATGTTAGGACATCGCACCCAAAACAAAAGGTGACACATCAACAACAAATCAAACTCAGCAAAAGGATTATATTCCAAGTTTATTTTGTTTTCTTTGTTAAGATCGAAGCTACAATGGTGTCCTTGATTGCAAGGTAATAAGTAGTTTAATAGTTTAGGCAGTTTAGGAGTTTCAAGAGGCTCGATCAGTTACAAACTATTTTTGTTGGTATTTGAGGAAGAGAGAAAGAGGGAAGAGGGTTCCGAGTTTTGGACCTCTTGGGGGACTACATTCTATACTTCTTTTTCTAATGGGTAAATGAAAGAAGAAGTAAATTTCCTACAACTGTTGATGGTGATTCGTGTTTCTTGTGCCATTTTGTGTCCTTTCATCTTTGAATGAAGTGAATTAATGTAGCATCATGTCTCTTAATTACATCTGTAAGTAAGAGTTAAATAACCTTAATTTGTGCTCCTTCACTCCATCTCTTATCCCTTCACAAATTCTCTCTGAAACTTAAAAGTAATAGATTATGTGTTTACAACATATTATTTTGAGTTTCCCCTCTCTTCACAAACTCCTGATGAAACTTTAAAGTAATAGATTTTGTGTTTACAACATATTATTTCGAGTTTCCTCTCTCTCCATGAATTTCCTCTGAAACTTATAAGTGGTAGATTCTGTGTTTACAACATATTGCTTTGAGTTTCCCATGCAATTCTTCTTCTCACTCAGATATCAGCAGTGAATGGCATTATGAAATCTTTTATTATTCCATATCATTAAGGGTTTTAGAAAACTAGTCTCTAGAGGGATAGAGAAAAGACCTCATGATAAAATCATTTCTGTGACACAATTTTAAAATTTATTAAGCATTGATTCCTTTCACAATCGAGAGATTATATATTAAGATACAATAGATACTATCAACACGAAATGTCTAACAAACAAACATGGCTTAATATCTTCCTCAAACATAAATCTCACACCTTCTTACTTGTCCTTCCCCTAGTTGCAGATCTATAGCTTCTGTTGGGCTTGTTGTTCTCACAATATGGATTGTGATGAATGTCTCATAGGTTTCTTATTTATAATTTACCTTTAGGGTTTTTAGGAAAACCCTAGATCCTTTAGGGTTTTAGCCACTCAACCCTTTAACCATAATTATAATAAACAATTAATTAACTTGGGTCTTAAGCCTACTACTTTGGGTCAAAATCCCAACCACTTGGGTAACTTGCCCAACCAACTTACTTTTGGTGGGTTTTCTCCACTCGGAAATACATTCCAAGCTACCTAAATTCCAACATACTTATGCTTGTTGTGAAATTCCTAGCTACCCAAAAGGTGTTATTAACCCAGTTAATTATTCCTTGCTACTTGTTCATAGCAAATTGATTATTCTACGGGAAGTAACAAATAATAACATGAAAAACACCATTCACAAAATAAAATTACAGGAAATATATGAGAAACCAATCACACAATTTACACAAATATATTTAAAAAAACACATCCCTAGAAAAACCCAAATGTGAGGAAAACCAATTTTCAGATCTAAGGGTTTTTATTAATATCTTCAGCAAAAATTGATATCGAGAAATTACCACTATTTTCCTAACACTAGCAAAGCTCTGCCAATATTTTTATCTCCACTTTTGAACAAATCGGACTGGGAAACTTCACTATCTCCATTTTCATATCAACCCGGCCCTCTCCTACAATTCACACTGGCAATCTAGCAACCTCCAGAAATTTGATCTGGATTTCCTACAACTCCCATTGCCTTTCTTGCAATCGCACTACTCTTCCTGCAATTTTCACTGCCACTAGAAGTCTCAGTATGGCTTTCTTGGCAACTCGCACCACCTCTAGGAATTCACTCTAGCAATTCGCTTAGCCTTGAAAATTCGACCTCCTCCTACAAAAATAATTCGGCCTCCTTTTGTCACTCAAAAACTAGAAACCTATATGAAGAATAAAATTAATTAGCAATTTCCTCCCAATCACTACAACTAAAACCCTCTTGGTGTCTCTGAAAATCACCCTCTCGATTGATCTCAAATGTTGCCCATCAATCTCCTTTATAATATCTCATTCACTAATGAATGACCACAATTATAAGTTCCTTTGATCCAAACAATGGCTAAGATCATCTTAGAAACTTTCCACATGCTTCTAGAGGTAAATCGATCTTATGCCAACTAACGTCAATTAATTATTCACTTTCCCTGCGTTATACTTGGGAAATATTTTAAAAAATCACTAATTGACATAATTAAGATATTACCCTTAGGAAAAATTACATGGGCTTGGAGATTATTAATTTCTCCTTATTCTTAGCCTCACCTATCCGAGCTACAATATTCAACACTTGTTTTGCATTCAAGTGTCTGAGATACAATATTCAACATTTGTTTTTCATTCACTTGATTTTCTTAATTAATACACCAGTGTAATAATAATATTCCTCTCAAACCTTCTTTAAAAACTACAAGACATCCACTCACTATATACAAACACTCTCTTTAAAGGAATCTTTTGTTGAAGAATAGATTACAACAAAATGAAGTTAGTAATAAATTTCCCTCGGCCACACTAACTCCTTGCCCTCAATGAATTGCCTCATCATGGCAAGCACAAGAGCATAATTATATATAAATGTCACTCTACTTTCACTTTGATCAACACATTCCTTGACCCAAGTTAATTTCCCTTTGTCTTCTAACATAAGGTTTGTGCAACGTGTTGTACAAGGTGTCTTATGTTTCTTCATCAACATTTTCCATGCTAAAACATAATTAGCAACGTTATTAATGACAATTTGCACAACATGTTTGTCTCTTCTCTCCACAATTTATTTTGAATATTGTAAAGAAAATTTCATCATTCAAGGAATGCACCAATTAATTTGGGGAAAATTATAACTTTAGGACATGAAAGAAAAATCTTAATTATGGTCCTTTCCCTTCCATATGTCTAACCATCTGACATAAAAATGCATCTTGTTTCTATCCAAGATCCCCACAACACTATCAACCTCACTATGGTATCCTAAGTCACATAGTTCAAATTTGAGGTCAGGTTCAACAACACTTAGGTTCAATTTTAATTCGAATTTTTTTTATGAGTTTTAGATGAATTTTGCGATGAGGTTCACCAATATAAATTTTTCATTATCTACAGTGTTATGCTACAATGGTGACCAATCTATGGATAAAAATCCCATGGGCCATGTCACCACATGCTATAGGCTATAGCTTGAGTTGTAGGTTGTAGCACAAGCTACGGTCCACAACTTGAGTTGTGGGTCATGTCAAATCCCCCAGAGGTTGGGCACAACAAGGGTGGAAAGTTGCAAAAAAATATGTCTTTGTGGGTAGTGGATTATCAACCTAACAGGTATATGCTACATCTGGTAGTGGTAATGAAAGGTTGAATTCACACAGAGAAGAGAATTGAGACTATAATTTGCATCAAACAATCGCACAGTCAAGGGTTAAGGTTAGTAGGATCAAGGGTCAATAGCAATGGAAAGATGGTCAGCAACATGGGTAATGGAGACTAGTTGGTTGAGTGAAGAGTGAAAAAAAAGGTGAAAAAGGGATTCTAAGTCAATGGATCTAGGGTTGGAAAAAAATTATTTTATTATTTATAAAAAATAAGAAAACCGATAAAAAAAACCCAATTTTCCCTTCAAGTTTGAATTCAACGTAAGGTTCACCCCTTAGGCTTGAATTCAACTTGAGGTTCGGTCATGAGGTTTGAAGAACCTAATTAAACACAATAGATTGTTTTACGTTTGTAGAATTTTGAACCTCAATCTTGAATTTCGGTGAAACATGTGACATAGATGGTATCAATGTGTTTAGCTTGCAAAAGGGATTGCTAATATTCTCAATGCTCATAGTTAGTCTTTAAAAGCTAGACCACAAATAAAAATTGCATCATAGGCTGATAGAATATGTTTTCCTTAGGAGCCATTAAAGGAAAATAAGACCAATACCACCATCTACCTATAATTCTCTCTGCCTTTTTTCTACTCTTTTGCCTCCCAACCTCAATCTAAGGTGATTTGTTCACCAAGATGGATGGGCCAAATCATAGACTAGTTTGTCTATTACTTGAGATGTTTGCATCATCTCTAAAAAGTTAAAACCCTTAAGAAACCTCACTCACCTCAATTTCCAGCGCCTCTACCAATATTTGTTTCATGCCTCTTTAATTTTCTCTTCTTTTTTTCCATTTTTCTCTAAGCATCCCTATATCATGATTTCAAATGTCTTATTGGGACAAACAACTAGATTGTTGTCAGAGATCATAGCCACAAAGTATACAAGCTGGTTTATACCCCAGTGTATTTATCATTGCATCATTCACATCTTACCCAAGAACCCTCCAACTTTATCTTTATCCCAAATTCCAACAATGTCTAAGGTTTTTTATAATGGTTTTGAAGCAAATTTCAAGCCTTAACCAAACTGACCTAGAAATTCAAAGATGGGAATTTGGGAGAAAAATGAAATGTGAAATAGCTTATATATCAAAATCCAGTCCCAATTATTTTTCTTTCAGAAATCTGATTATAGTAACTTATAGTTGTTTTTCAGCTAAGTGGCCATGCCATGAGGGCATCCCTATTCTGTAAAAATCATCCACACCCACTCGAGGTTTTGAACATGGGTCTTCGTGTTAATTCAAACCTAATCACCTCACCAATTGCCGCTACGCTCACAGCCATGGACAGTAGCCTCTATTTTTCCTGTTATACCCATCAAAACCCATTTTAAAATGCCTTCAAATGCTCCAATGTTGGTTCTACAGAGCTCCTTGGCACTCCCAAGCACTTGAAGAAAATATTCTAAGATAAATAACTTTAAGAAGATAAGAACTGTTGTTGACTAAATTCTTTTTCCAGCTGAAAACCCCCTTATGGCCAAAAGATTATAGTTAGCGTGTTAAATCACTGGAAATTCTCCTTAAAACCCTGAAATTTAATTGCAAATGGCCTCCAAAATATCTTCACAAATGATTTTCTATTCGACTCAAGGGATTTTAAAGGAAACGACAAGGTGAAAACTCTCTTTTATCCCCAAAACCAAACTCTCTTTTATCCCCAAAACTACAAGAATATTCAAAAGCTTCCAGACTCATTCAGACTTACCATACTCCATTGTGCTTGGGAGAAGTTGCTAATGCTCACAAGTACAACAAGTATTAACTGCCCAATGCTTGGTCAATGAGAGTTTTTCCCCAAGTACTCACCAAGCAGCCACACTCCTGAGCAATGTTTTAAAACATGGACTTGACCATCGAATCAGTCAAGGGTCAACTAGGACTCAGAATGACTCAAATTGATCTGATTTCAATTACTCAGTTTGCTAAAAAATACAGATAATATTTGAATTTTAATAAAAAACTATATTTTGAAGACTCCAAACCATTAGTCTCCCTGTAAGGGTGAATATGTTGTGGGAACATTCAACAAACCACGCATGAAAAAACATTGTTTGCACACATAAATTTCAATCCTAGATAAAGACACAAATTTATACATACCATCAATGAGAAGGCTTACCAATGACTAAACTTACACTAGAAAAATGTGCCAGACAGGTTGAAGCCCAGCCTGAATCCCAAGATAACAGACAAGAATACCTCCAACTAGCAACAGAATTTGTGGCATGTAATTGACATGTCTGTACCAGAAATAGAATTTGTGGCATGTAATTGACATGCCTGTACCAGCAACATAGTGGAGGAGGAAACTACCAAAATCCCTTAGAACAAACTTGCCATACAAACACTAAATATATCTTCTCAAACCCCAGGTTTGTTGGGATGATTTACAACATGCTGACAGAAACAAAAAGAATTCAATGTAGAGGCTGAAATAAGGCCAAAATTCTTCTCTCAAATATTAGCAAAAATGCAGGCCAAAGAACGACCTCTGCATAACATAACAATCCAAAATTCCATCAGGAATCGACTTGTCCGAGAAGGTACGAACTTAGCCTAGTTGAGCCGGTTTGGTATTGAATCATCCAAGTCATGCTTTGTGGTTAGGTACATACTAGTCTGACTCAGGTGAGTAGCTACTGGCCCTTTGAACCAATCCGTTTGTCAAGTTGACATCATGTTGAGCACCATATTCATAATATAATGATGCATGTAAGGGAAACTTTAGAGGTTTTAAAACACTGCTCACAAGTACTCCCAAGCAATACCCTGGGGTATAGAAACTATGGAACAAATAATGATTAATTTTTAAACTATCATGTTGAGCACCATATTCATAATATAATGATGCATGTAAGGGAAACTTTAGAGCATATATGAACATTGTAGCTCTTTATGTCTCAAGAAACTTTAGAATATTTTGTTAGACTTTTGAATTTCAAATTTCATGATTTTCCTTGCCACTTTAAGTGTGACATAATATTGATAGGTATGTTTCTCTATCAAGTAACTATTGGTAGGATTCTGATGGCATACCCCTTCTTTTCTATTTCTGCTTCCTTTATGATTTATCTTTTTGGCCTGCAAGCTATTTCCAAAATTTGGTAAATGTTTCGCAGGCTGTTTTCCAAATCAAGAAAATCATTTGAGATTCAAAACAACACAATTCTCTCATATATTTGTGAATCCTTAAACCCAAAGCAATCTAGATCCAGGTCTAGGTCCATTGGATTCAATAGGCATATCCAATGGCCAAAACAAACGTTGAAATTTACAGGCCTGGTTTCTAACAAAAATATGCCCTATGGTATTTAGTCCTACCATTTTTATATTTTTCAAAGTCTTGTGTTTTCTAGTATATGAGCAAGAACCAAAATATTTATAAACATGTACAACACAACATCATATTATTTAACAACATTTCTCATAAATGAGAACAACGTTTTTCTTACCCTCTAGTGTCATAGCATCACAAATATTCAATGCCTTCTCATAAAAACTCAAAAATCACCTAATGATGAAGCAAACCAAGAACAAAAAGACCGGTTGCCTGTATGTTCAACCCAAAAATAGATCTCTTTCTAATTATCTATTCTAGAACCCATAAATTTAGTAAATCGCATTGATTAAACAAACTTGAATTAGGGACTGAACAACTAGCATTCATTAATTTACTACTCCCATCATCAGAACTATTGCTACACAATTGTGAAGTGCTTCAACTTGAATACGAACTATCATATTATTATCACCTCTTTACAATTATGAATTACAATTTCCATTTTAATAACCATTTTATCTTATTTGTAAAGTACACATTAGAATCTTTTACACATCATATAAATTGCACTTTCTGAATGATACATTATACCATGAATTGAGTGACAACACTCTATAAATAATCAATATTCTACAATTTTAGTTTGCCCTCAGCATCACAAAATGGTATCGGATCTTTAGACTTTGCTCTCAAAAATTTTCCTGGAGAATGCACATCACACCACTCTCTGAAATGGAATCAACAAACAAATGAAATCATCAGAAAAATAATTAGAAAAGTAATGGAAAGAATGGACAAAGATGAGATTGGTAGTTCAAGTAGAAATTTCACTATCATATTTCAGCACAGTGTAGTCAAGGAATGTACAGGAAACTCTATTTCAGTGTAGTTTGACAAGGTATGTCAAGGAAACTCCATTCAATCAAACAAATGAAGACATTTTTCAATTATGCCACAGGCTATTCTCATTTCTTGTCCATTGCTATGTTTATTGCTAAGAAGCCGAATTCGTTGTCCACCCCTCTCGTGTCCCCAATCGTGTGAATCAGACATGATTCGGTTGGATTCGTGTCCTTCCGATCGTTTCTGGATCGTGTCCCGATTCTGGGACACGAATCCCGATAAAGGGACCTCTGCATAACATTAAAAGGCCGATTTGGCCATTCTTTTTGCATAATAAAATTTTATCTTGGCTGCGGGTTTGTTGTGGGTGTGTGAGCTCAAGGAGAAAAGGGTGTGGGAGAATTTTGAAGGAGATTCAAGCAACAGGTAAGTGCATTTTCTCTCTATTTTTTTGCATTTTTATTACAGCAGTTTGCATGTGCATTTACTTTACAAATTTGTGCATTTTTTGTTTATTTTGTTACAACATTCATGGCTCAATCAAGGGCATCAAGGAAGGGGGCAAGGAGGGGAAGAATGTCCCCATTGGAGATGCCCCTCTTGTTCCAATTTCATCAGGGTCTACAAGTGTTCGCTCTATTGGAAGAGGGGAAAGGGAAAAGGAAGGGGAAGAATGTCCCCATTGGAGATGCCCATCCTGTTCAAATTTCATCAGGGTCTGCAATTGTTCTCTCTATTGGAAGAGGGGTTGCAACAACAGCTTCAAATGTCGAGGGAAGACAACAACCTCAAGATAACAAATATCCATTGTGTAAATATGTCGCAAGAGAGCAAGGGACAGGCAGCAAGATGAAGGGAGGAGGAAGAAGTTATTAGTTTCATAAATTTGTGCTTATGAAATTAGTACAAGAAAAATCAACAATTTCAACAATAATTCTAGCAAATAGGCTTAAAAAGAATTTTCCCTAACTTTATCTCAAAAGAGTTGTTTGGTTTTCTTCACAATAGGAAAATTCATGTGGTTAGAATAGCATAAGAAGGATTACATATAACAAAAGAAAAATAAATCAACTATGATGATGAGATTAGACTTAGCTAAGGTTTATGATAAGGTGAGATAGTTAATAATAGGATTGTTTTATTCAAATTGGGATGAGGTCTCAAGTAGTAAATTGGATTATGGAGTGCAATTTCTCAACTTCCTTTGTCATATTAGTTAATGGGTCATCGTCTAGTTTCTTCAGTCCTACTAGTGGTCTAATGTAGGGATGCCCTATGCCTCCCTTATTATTCTTGTTGATTGCAAAAGGTTTGAGCAGAATGGTAAATGCATCTAAAAGGGAAGGTAAGGGTATTAAAATGAGAAACCATTTTCCCTCATCTCATTTACTATTTGTAGATGACTTGGATTTGTTTGGCACGATAACAATTAGGGAAGTACAAAACTATAAAGAAGTCATACAACAAGGGAATAGGTATGTAGGTTGTAAAGTTTTGAAGATGTTCTATGCTAGGAGCAATTTTACTTTTCTCACAGCAATCATACAAATAGTTAAGCAAAATGCAGATAGAACATATAAGTAGATCTTACAGAAGACAAATCAGAAACAGGAAAAATGTGTGTGTTCGTTTCAGCGGTCAACAGGATGCTTCAACCAGCAAAGTCTCCTTGGTCAGCCAACCCAGCATGTGTCACAACAGTCCTCCAATCAGCAAATGAGTCAACCCAAGTCAACTCTACAAAAGTCAACGCTGTCCTGAAAAAGTCAACGCAGGGCAGCAAGCTAAAAGTCAACGCAGCAGCAAAACGGTCAACCCTTTGACCTCGATTTCTGTGCCAAGTAGTACGGCCTTCCAAAATCGAACCTTCCACCAGTTTTCAGCTTGATTGGACCATGCGTTGACCAAAGTCAACGCTGGTCAAACTTTCTGCGAAACCCTAGCAGCAGAAAAATCGTACTTCAGCTCAGCCGTACGGTCTGTCCTCCTTCTCCTTCCCACGTGTGGCTGAAACTCGTCCTCCAGGTAGCTCGTACTATTTCAGATGAGAGAGGAAGATGTGAGTTGTGTTGTGATGAAATGCTCTCCAACTTTTCCTGTATTTATATCCATCATTGGGGCGTGTGACACATCTGCTGGGGGCGTGCAACCTTAAGGCCGACCTGCACATGTAATTTATTAAGAATAATAAATTCAAAATAAATGTTCTGCTCATCGGATTAAGACATATTATATATGGATTTTACACCTCTCCGAAAGAGGAATCCAACAAAAAATATTAGCCTCTTAATCTGAGCATCATAACATGGAGTTTGGACCTAGTTGTCCAAATTTAACACTCCCTCTCAACTAGGGAGAACTCCATCTATTAGTGCAATCAACATCGTGCGTCATCCCGCCGAAACTTGCTTTGTTGGCTTCTTTATTTCAGAACAGAAGTGGGTCAGTCACAAAGACATCATCCCCCGACTGACATAGTCAGTCCAGAGGTCCCAGACCTCACAAATCTTGATCCCGGATCAAGTGGTTGGACCGTGCCATCCTAGATAGAGAGTACGGCAATCTCTGATGCGTCCATCAGTCTTTGCTAATAGTCTCTAGCTTTTCCCACCTCATCGGCCAAATGAGAGGTACTTCCCATGAGCCCTGAACTCAATGGGTAGGATGCATACGGGGCACAGATAAATGAGTGGTGAACCAGCTCAATGATCACAAAGGTGGGGCAGAAGCATTATGAGTGCTTATAGCTCCGAGAAGCTATCCCCAAAGCCCCCCAGAGCTCCCAGAGCTCATCGTCCAACAGGACCCACATCATAGGGTCTTTCCACGACACCAAGATTCTCACGGAAGGTTAGGAACTTGACCTTCCCCAGGGGCTTAGTGAGAATATCCGCGACCCGCTCATCAGTTCCTATATGATCGAGCCTTACGGCGCCTCGCTGTACCATATCCCGGATAAAGTGGTACCTGATATCAATATGCTTGGATCGGTCGTGGAACACATGATTCTCAGTCATACGAATCCCACTCTGATTATCACAGAGTATCACAGTGGTATCTAGCACATGTCCAAACAGCTCACTAAAGAGCTTCTGCAGCCAAACTGCTTCACAACAGGCCATACTAGCAGCAATGTATTCGGCCTCCGCGGTGCTCAAAGCCACCGACTTCTGCTTCCTGCTCATCCATGAGATCGAAGTAGAACCAAGATTGAAGCAGCATCCAGATGTGCTCTTACGATCCACCACACTGCCAGCCCAATCGGCATCAGTATATCCACGGAGTATCACACTCCCGGCAGTGTATCTCAGCCCATGGTTTATCGTGCCCCGAAGATATCTCAAAAGATTCTTGGCACTAACCCAGTGAAAGTGATGAGGCTCAACCATCTGTTGACTCAAAGTGTTCACTGCAAAACATATATCTGGTCGGGTGTTCACTAAGAACATCAAAGCTCCTATGAGTTGACGATACTCAGTAGGATTGGCCAAGATAGGTCCAGCAGCGCTGCCACTCAACTTCTTAAAGTTGAGTTCCATTGGTGTCGACACGGACTTACAGTCCACCATCCCAAATCTTTCCAGAAGCTTCACAATATATTTTCCCTGAGAAAGGAAAATCTCTCCAGGTCTCTGCCAGACCTCCAGGCCTAGGAAATAGTGCATCAGTCCTAGGTCCTTCATCTCGAATTCAGCAGCAAGCTCCCTCTTACATTGATGAATGAGAGGGTCATCACCAGTCAGGAAGAGGTCATCCACATATAGTACTGGAATGAGAGGCTTCTCCCGCACAACCTTGAAGTAAAGGTTCGGATCAGCATTACTTCGAGTGAAGCCCAGCTTCATCAAGTAACTATCCATCCTCTCGTACCAAGCTCTGGGTGCTTGCTTTAACCCATAAAGGGCTTTCTTCAACCTGCAGACATGAGTGTCTCGATCCTGAACTTCAAATCCCAGAGGTTGTTCCACATACACCTCTTCCTTTATTGCACCATGCAGAAAAGCGGTCTTGACATCCATCCGATGAAGACTCCATCCTTGCGTAGCAGCAAGGGCTATGATTGATCGAATGGTGGTATATCGTGCCACAGGTGCAAATATGTCATCATAGTCAATTCCTTCCTTTTGAGAGAAGCCACGAGCAACAAACCTTGCCTTGAACTTTTCAGCACTCCCATCAGATCCATGTTTGATCTTGTAGAGCCATTTCGCGGTGACAACAAATTTGTCCTTTGGTCTCGGGACCACATCCCAAACATCATTCTTCATTATGGACTCATATTCTTCGTGCATAGCATCCTTCCAAACTTGATGCTTTACGGCTTCCTCAAAAGATCCAGGTTCAGATTGTACAATAGTACTCATGGCAACTAGATACCCTTGGTATCTACACGGCTTCTTGCTTTCTCGGAATGTCCCCCTTGGGGCAGCATGACCCTCAGCATCTTCGAGGGTGTCCCCGAGCCATGATGGTCTCTTTCCCAGTGAAGGAGATGGATCGATAGGGTCCATTGGTCCTTCAATATCAGGCATTGTCTCATCCTGCGGTTCTTCCGTATCAAATTCCTTCATGATCTTCCCGATCTAGAAGATCTACTTCACTTTCTTCTGTGTGAAGACCACAAAAGTGACATCATGGCTTATCTCTACTTCCCTTTGACCAGGTACATAGACTCTATATGCCTTAGAAGTCTCACCGTAGCCCACAAACATTCCTTTCTTCCCAGTAGCATCCAGCTTACTTCTCTTTTCTTTCGGCACATGAAAATAGACAGGACATCCAAAAATTCTAAAATGTGAGACATTAGGTTTCTTACCAGAGAAAACCTCTTCGGGAGTTTTGGAGTCGAAAGCGGAATGAGGGCATCGGTTTTGAATGTACACAGCTAGCATTTGCAAAATTTTCCCCTACGTAAACTATTGTAGACTTCGGTCACATACATGGAATGGGGCCTGGTACAGAAGTCCCCATTTCATGCCAAGCTAGGTTATCTCCCCTGGCTGCTGAGTATATGTAGCAGAAGTTCCTCTAATGCCGCCTTCTCTCAGTAACTAGAATCCATTTGACTCATATTCAGTGCCATTGTCAGTCCTCAAAATCTTGATCTTCTTTCCGGTCATATTTTCCACCAAGGCTTTGAAGGTACGGAACCACATGAAAGCCTCATCCTTCTTCTTCAAGAAGTATATCCAGGTTTTGCGAGAGAAGTCATCAGTAAATGTTATATAGTAAGAACATCCCCCCAGGGATGTTACAGGCAACATACCAGAAAGATCAGAATGGACCAGTTGCAATATCTCAGATGTCTTTGTGACACTTGAGGGGAAAGGTCCCCTTGTATGTTTTCCTTCAGCACAGCCCTTACATACACCTTCATGATTATTTCCAAAATCAGGCATCCCTGTCACCACCTTCCTTGCTTCGGGAAGGGCTTTGTAATGAAGGTGTCCAAATCTTCGGTGCCATAGTTCGGTTTGTCGGATAGTATCACAAGTCATAGCTCCCAACGGACTCCCTCCAACCTGATAGAGTGTACCAACCCTAAAACCAATTGAGATAGCTTCCTTGAAGCTCTTCTTCCACATGAGCACCTTTCCATCAGAGAAAGTTACATTGAATCCTTTTTCTTCCATGGCAGATACAGACACAAGGTTCTTCTTCAATTTGGGTACATAGAGTACATCTTGCAAACGGAGGACTTGTCCTTGGGACAAGTGGAGGGTCACAGTCCCGGTCCCTTTCACAGGATAAGTGGCATTATCCCCAAGAATAATTTCTAGATTAGTATCCCTTTCAACCATGTCAGAAAGTGCTTCCTTGAATCCGGTGATGTGTCTTGAGGCACCACTATCGATTAGCCAGACATCCATAGTGTCGGGCGGAGATGCAGCTGAGAGAGCAGATACTAGAATATACTCATTTCTTTTATCAACAACATTAGACTCCTCATACCTGGTATTTCTGGTCCTTTTAGAGGGTTGATTGTTTCCTCCAAAGTGAGCCTTCCTCTTTCCTTTGGATTTGTCATTTCTTCGATTCCCATTCCTTCGGTTGTTGTTGTTATTGTCACCATCGGGAGAATCCTTTTTGAAAGGACATTCTCTAGCATAGTGTCCAGGCCTATGGCAGGTGAAACATTTACCCTTCTTCTCTTGAGTCTTAGTCCTTCCTTTGTCCTTAGAACCACCAGAGTTCTTCTTTCGGGAATGAGCACCATAGGCAGCATTTCTTTCATTATCAAATTCCTTCATCCTCGTTTCTTCTTGCATACATCTTGACAGAAGCTCATCAAAGTTAGGAATGGTATTATTGTTGAGAATGGTAGTTGTGAATACTTGCCATTCATATGGAAGTCCTCCAAGTGCGGTGAGAACCATCTCACGATCAGCTATTGTCTCCCCAATAGCTAGCATATTGTTCCTGGTTTCGGTCAACTTCATAAAGAAAGTTTGAATAGACTCGTCTCGGCCCTTCTTCATATTCTTCAACTTGTTCTTGAGGAATAGCACTTGGTTCACATTGTTTACTTGGAACATAAGTATCAATTTGTCATACATCTCCTTGGATGTGCCTAGTTCAGATATGTAGGCAACCAGACTCTTATTTATGGATTCCCTGATCAGCAGCTTTGCTCTGATTTCTCCCTTCTTATACTTGTTTCTAACAACAGCAGAGGCATTGGATGGAGGTTCTTGAATCTTCCCTGTCACATGATCCAGGAGATCATGATCTTCCAATTTTAGGTCTAATATCATCTTCCAGGCATGGAAGTCATCACTTCCAGTCAGCTTGTCATTCTCCTTGAATTCAAGACTAGTGGAACCCATTTCTTCGGTGATGATTGCTAAAGATAGAGTTTGTCTTCACCTCAGCACTGATACCATGTAAAGTTTTGTAGATGTTCTATGCTAGGAGCAATTTTACTTTTCTCACAGCAATCATACAAATAGTTAAGCAAAATGCAGATAGAACATAAAAGTAGATCTTACAGAAGACAAATCAGAAACAAGAAAAATGTGTGTGTTCGTTTCGGCGGTCAACAGGATGCTTCAACCAGCAAAGTCTCCTTTGGTCAGCCAGCCCAGCATGTGTCACAACAGCCCTCCAATCAGTAAATGAGTCAACCCAAGTCAACTCCACAAAAGTCAATGCTGTCCTGAAAAAGTCAACGCAGGGCAGCAAGCTAAAAGTCAACGCAGCAGCAAAACGGTCAACCCTTTGACCTCGATTTTTGTGCCAAGTAGTACGGCCTTCCAAAATCGAACCTTCCACAAGTTTTCAGCTTGATTGGACCATGCGTTGACCAAAGTCAACGCTGGTCAAACTTTCTGCGAAACCCTAGCAGCAGAAAATAGTACTTCAGCTCAGCCGTACGGTCTGTCCTCCTTCTCCTTCCCACGTGTGGCTGAAACTCGTCCTCCTAGGTAGCTCGTACTATTTCAGATGAGAGAGGAAGATGTGAGTTGTGTTGTGATGAAATGTTCTCCAACTTTTCCTGTATTTATATCCATCATTGGGGCGTGTGACACATCTGCTGGGGGCGTGCAACCTTAAGGCCGACCTGCACATGTAATTTATTAAGAATAATAAATTCACAATAAATGTTCTGCTCATCGGATTAAGACATATTATATATGGATTTTACACCTCTCTGAAAGAGGATTCCAACAAAAATATTAGCTTCTTAATCTGAGCATTACAACATGGAGTTTGGACCTAGTTGTCCAAATTTAACATAGGTGAATGTTCATAAATCTTCAATGTTATTCAATGGCCTAGAGGCAGGCTTAGACAGTTTGATCAGATATTGATGCAGGGTTAAAATATCTAAGTTTTATTTCAATCCTACTAACTACATATTCAAGGATTGGAACTGTCTTTGTGAAAAAATTGAAGAGAGACTTTTATTTCAATCCTACTAACTACATATTCAAGGATTGGAACTATCTTTGTGAAAAAATTGAAGAGAGAATGACTAACTTATGCTACAAGTGGTTATCCAAGGGAAGCAAGTTGACTTTAGTCAAATTAGTTTTGGAGGTAATGCCTTTTTATTGTCATTTTTTAGATTACATGCCAAAAGGAATGTTAGAAAAAAAAAATAGAAAAGGTGTTTTGGCTTCTTATGGACAAGAAAAAGAGAAAGGGAAGGAATACCATTGTTTAAGTAGAAAAACTTTTCAAAACAAAAGGAAGGTAGGGATTAGAAAATATTCATCTATTTGAACAAGCTTTATGCAATGTCCCCTATGGATTAATTTCCTAGAGGACATAATAGCCTATCCAACCCTATAGGCTATAGTATTTGATAAAGGGGGGAACCCATTATCCAATGCTTTTGGGAAACATTGGGTAATTTTTGGGTACCTAGGGCAAAAAACCCAAATTGGGGGGTTACACATGAACCCCTCACATTAAGTTAAGGAAGAAAAAACTCCCATGAAGACTCTAGAAATAAAGGGGAGATGGAACCATTCTATCATAATTGAATTGGATTGAATTGTTATTGTTTTCTTTGAGCCTGAGGCTATGAGGATTTAAGACCCCTTCTTGTTTAGTTTCGGTGGAGGTGATCCCACCCTAGCTAAGTTCCTATCCAGGTTCGGTGGAGGTGACCCCGCCCTAGCTAATTTCCTGTCTAGTTTCAGTGGAGGATATCCTACCCTAGCTAGTCACTTCTTTTCTTTGTTCTTGCATACAACATATTCTCTTGGAACCACTTAGATCTGGCTAGCTAGAACGGTCGAAGTCTCAAATACTTTGATCTAAGAAACCACCCTCCAACTCAACCCTAATTGTGACTCGTAGTTGGTTAAGGTAAGAAAGGGTATAGGAAGTCATTATGTGCTCCTTTTAGGGCAGAAACACCCTTTCTCTAGCAACAATGGCAACTAGTTTTTATGCTAAAGTGTGGATCTATCACATAATACAAATCGATTCAGTTATGTTTTCAAATAGGCTAAAGCCCAAAATTAGTCCTACGGCCAACTTAGGAAGAGAATCATTTGAGGCAATGAGTTGTCTAAATTTGTAGGATTTCCAAAATCAACTAAGGTCACACTTGGTCAACTTCTCCATGGCACCAAGAACAATTTGAAGCAGTGACGTCTCAACCTAGGGTAATTGCATAAAGAAGAAGCTATATATACCGCCTAGAGGTTCCTAAGGACTACGAATCATAGGTAGAGTCTCCATCACACCTAGGTTGTAGACTTGGAACAAAGAACGTGAAATACAAAAAGAACAAGATATTCATATGTGTGGCAGTAATCAAACCTCACTGGAATAACACATACCATCACAAGGGCATCAAACGATGAGTTGAAATTAGTGTGTTGTTTTCCATTAGACATTAGGTAATGAGTTGTAATTGTTGAGTCACGGTTTGGATAGGTAGGTGAAGTGTTGAATTTTGATTTTGAAATCAGAATTATATTGTGTATTACTAGTTGGAGGAATGTACTTTTCTTTGTGTTGAATTTTTCTTTGGTCCTAGATCTGGTCTATGGCTAACCAACCACACAAACACACTAGGAACCCCAACACAGAGTACTTTTCACAACAGAAATCTACGACAGTGAAATCAATTAAACACACTAGGAACCCCAACACAGAGTAGTTTGCATAGAAAAAATCTACAACATTAAAATCAATAAAGTAAATAAAGATGTTGAGCCCAAAGCTTACCCTAACGATGAACCACACTAGATGGTTCGAAACGTGTCGAGAAAACTCTGATACTGCAATTTTTACCAAAAATAATATAGAATAATATTCATTAGTCCATTAATAAATAATCATGGAGCTCTCGTACCAGGGATCATGGCCCTTCATATCACTGGTACAACTAAGTATACATAGTATACAGTTAGGGCTTGCAATTTGTTCCATCAAATCTGCAATATTCCCAACACAATAAGAAAAAAATACATGACTTACTTAGTGAAGCCCTCCTTTGCCTCCAACCCTTTCTGTCCTCTTGTCCTTGGTGTACTTTATTGTCTTTTGCCTCTAATAACCAGAGAGAAATATCTACTTTAACTCCTTTGTCCAAGGAGTTTCTTACAATGGATTTTGTGCTTCAAAGTCACTGCATAACTAGCTCCAAATGGTTTAGCCACTCATAGCAGATTTTGTCCTTCAAGATCATTGTATATAGGCCCTTAAACTCTGTTTCCCAATCCTTCTTGATGAATAGACTTAAAGAAACATACTCAGCAACCTCTTCCTTATTATAAGGACAATATCATTATGCCTTGTTGGCCTCTACACAAGTTTAAGGCAACTCAGTCTTCTCTTGCAAGCCACCTAAGCCCTTCAACCCGCCATTTTATTGTATGCGACTTTGAAACATCCTTAAATATGCCTCAGCCTAGCCTTCCAAAGACCTTGAGGCCTTTAGGCCCTATTGCTAGACTCTTAAGGCAACTCAGTCTTCTCTTGCAAGCCACCTAAGCCCTTCAACCCGCCATTTTATTGTATGCGACTTTGAAACATCCTTAAATATGCCTCAGCCTAGCCTTCCAAAGACCTTGAGGCCTTTAGGCCCTATTGCTAGACTCTTGTAGCTTTTAAGCCATGCAACTAGCACTTCAACCTACCTTAGGCAGTGAAAAAAACTTGACCTTCTTCACTTCTCTCCAGAAAAACCTCATGCCAAACCTCCCTTTTATTAGCTAGCAAACAAATACTAACTCAAAAACCTTCTTTTGATCCTCTAGCACAAAGACAAGTAACTTGACATCTTTCTCTAACTCATAAATCTCATACCATATTTAACTCATCCCTCTTTGAAGGTATGCAGCTCTCCTTCCTTGGATTGCTTGTTCACACTAGGATTGATTGCCATGATTTAGCTTTATTCTCACTCATGCGTACCCTTCTATCTTTCCCTCGACCCTACTTCAATACTTCTCTTCACACTGGCTGAGGCACTCGCCCTCTTTCAAAGGCTTTGACAACATGGAATGAATCTTCAACGTTCGCCTAGATCAGGCCCTAAACCAAGCTCGGCTTGATCTCCAAACCTCCAAAACCTCAGCACTCTAGCTCCTCAAGTAATATCGGACTCGACCTCATAGAACATATTATAACCTTGTTGCAATTTTCTTTCAAGGGTAGGTCTCAGCCTCCATGAGAAAAACTCAGCCCTGCATTAGGGCACACCTTGCACAAGATAAGTCACATCTCCCTCGTGTACAATGAGCCTCTCCTTGGGTCTATTTATATATTTATTTTGGGTCATTAAGGAAACATATAGATATTTAGGTTTTTAGCCTCTCAAGCGATTAGAAGAAACAATTTTTTTCTTTAGATCCCAAACTCGCTGCTTCGGGTCCAAAATCCAAACTTTGGGTATCAACTTCTTTTGGTAGGTTTAACCTTCTCGGAAATACCATCCGAGCAACCCAAAATTCCAACACTTCGGGCAGTTAGCCCTACCTCATTGTGTTTGTTGAAGAATCATACTGTTGTTAGAGATAATTGTTGTTGTTGGGAATCTTTATGCTATTCAATAATACCTATTGTTGAATGAATGCATGTATGAGCAATATTGTGTATAATTTTTTGATTTATTGAAAACCCTAATCAAAATAATAACCCAAAGGGAAAAAAATCTCCTTGGTATATTGCAATGGTATCGAAGCTGGCTCACCCTACCAACCTGTGAGCAATTGGGTTAATTTCAGTGAACCAATATCTTCAAGGAAGGTTTCAATGGAGGATTGGTAGAAACGGTCTTGGGAAAAGTCCACGCAAACCATAGCTACTCAATGGAAACAAAACCAGTAGCTGATAAATCAGCTTCTTGCCCTAGTTTGGTAATGATGTAGGTAGCAATTACCATGTTCCTATTCCACCTAGCATTGGGACAAAACCATTTTTCACTCCTCAAGCAATGCCTCAAATGTCTATTGGTCAAAGAGGGGAGTCCTCTCCTTTTGTTTAATTTTAAATATCTCGTCTTCCCATTAATAAAAAAAACTTGTTCAAGTAAGGAAAATGTCCTTTTTAACTCCAAACGTAAATGATAACATTGTGGCATCTACTCATAAAGAATATGCTATCACTAGGAACCACGGCATAAATCAAAGGGCACAGGCACTCATGACATCACCTAGAGCACTTGATCAACAATCAGGGTCAAGTAATGCCCCATATAGAACTCTTAAGGTGAGGGATAGCATTAATAATCATCCAGAAAGTGATGTGATGAATACTAAAGGATATGAGGAGAAATTTCAAAGTGCTCAATGAGGCAAGGGATCTTCAAAGTCATTAGAGAGAGGAGACCATATAATAAGAGCACGGTTTAAAATACATGAAGGCGACAATGAATGGAAAAGTTCCTACCATCAAAGAAATGAAGGTCAACATGAAAACCAGTTCTCATGCTAGTAGGTAATTTTTTTTTTCTATGCCAGGTAATGGTACATATGGTTCAAAGAGCATGGATAATAAATCAGCAGGGGGTCTCACACTTGGAAATCTCATGGCTCGCATGATTATGAGGCTTAGCATGCGAGGATAAAGGAAATTGTAGCACAACATACAAAGCAGCTACAAAAAGAATAAGAAGAGAGTACAAAAGAGAAACAGGCAAAGGCTCTTACAAAGTTAAAAGAGTTGAACAAAACGACTAAAACATCTCAGGAGGGGTTGTAATATCCCCAAATTAGCAGTCAGTTAATTGGGATATTAATTTTGGAAAATCCTAATGTTGGGTGGAAATAAAATGGATAGGGGACCACAATTAATAATTAGGTCAAATAAAGTCTTTTCCTAAAGTTCCTAAGGGAAAATTGAGGCGCTAGTGGTGGGGTTGAGTTGGCCTTAGGCGGTAGTGTAGAAGAGGCACAAAAAGGACAACGTGAGATTGGCTAGAGGAAGGAAGCATGTGATTGGCCAAGGAGAGGCAGTGTAGGTCAAGTTGGGACCCAAGGCATACGTTGGGACTCAATGGATAAAAGGAAGAAGGGAAGGCTCATTCGGCATTCATTCATTCATCTTATTTCTCCTGGTCAATTTGACTGATGCACGCTTGAGCCAGAGAGCCAAGTCTGCAGTGTTGTTTAGCACACAAGATGTTCAAGCGGAGATCTCAACCTCTACATCAGGGGACTTCAAGTTTCCTCTCAAGAGAGTATTTATGCATTTTGGTGAGGGAATTACATAGAATCATCATAGGAAGAGTGTAACCCCTCAAGACTGCACAAAGGTGGAGTAGACTATGCAGTTTAATTCAGTGTGGGTGTCGGGAGTGTGGAGAGCAACAAAGTTTCAATAGGAGATTTGGAGGGGAGGTTATACACCTCCTACTAGAGATTTTGGTAGCTCTCCAGAGGCATTTTCCAGTAGATTCTTCTAGAGGTTCGATTTACCCAGCAACGCAGTGGGCCAAGCCCAAGAGGGCCAAATTCTAAAGTCAAGCTTTGGGTGAAACCTTTCTGGGTTTTTCTGGGTTTATTGAGGAGAAGCCAAGATTAATTTGGCAGAATTTTTTGGGCAATTTTGAGGCTTAAAATAGAGATCCTAACGCATCCATCAATTAGAGGAGCTAGAGGAAATTGGGTCGAAATTTCAAGGTCAACATCTGGCCAATTCCTTCACAGGTTTTTGTGGGTTTGGTGAGTAGAGTCTGTGGTTAAAAGCCCGAAATTTTCTGAGCAGAGGAAGCAGCGCAAACCGCAATCTGAAGTCAACCAGCAACAGTATTTCTAGGCTAGGCAGCACAGATACTGAGGCATGCAGAGGCACTTTCAGCCTGAGTTTTTTCTTGGGTTTGAGATTTTCTTCAAGCCTGCCTTGAGCAGGCCCAGGTGCAAACTTTCCAGCACCTTAATTGTACTATTTCCTAATATATTAATAAAATGGCTCAGCAATGATTTTGGCTCCAGTTTGTGTGTTTTAATGGTGTTTGATTTTTTGTTGTATTTACTTGTCTATTTGCGCTTTATTACTGCTAATCCCCATTTGGGATATTACAGTGGTATCAGAGCTTTGTTCTTGGCTCAGCCGTGGGGATATTTTCCTATGAACAAGAAGGGTAGGCAGTAGAGGTGGAAAATATAGGGGAGCTAAGGAGTGAAGGGGAATCAACATTTGGTAGCATCTTAAAGGCCGTAAATGATTTAGCCAAATAACAGAAGGGAATGTTGGAAGGAATCAAGCAACGGAATAGGGATAAGAGAATCCATCATGAGTTCCTAATTGGGGAGACTTCAGGGGTCTCACAATAGTGTGACCACCCTTTACTAGCCACTGACCCTCCAACCTTTAGTAGGACAACTAGGATCACAATGCCTATATTCTTACCTCCAGTACCAAGTGAGAAAGGTAGGCGGCATGATCATATACACATGGGAGATTATTTCCGAGAATGGAAGTCCATGGGGGGGAACTTCAGAGTGGCTTTTTCCTTCAGAGATTGATGTCAGCTCAGGCGGGATGAAGAAGGAAGGAACAGTGTAGGGTCTAGCACGTAGAGCTCAGAGTTGCAGCGTACCATTGGGAGGACACATTTTCCCACATATGATGGATCCACTGATTGCATGGCTCGGGATCAGGTGGAAAAGTTGGATACCTCTTTCTACCTTGACCGAATAACAGAGGAGGAAGCCATCAAAATTGTTACCTCGCACTTGGAGGATGAGGGCACACAGGATTGTGGGGAGCTCATAGATACACCTAGTGTGACGCAGGACTCACCCTTGTTGGAGAATCCCTTGACCGTGTCGGTTGACATCTTAATGGAGAGAGTAGAGCCTACCCCAGTAGAGCCATCCATTGAGGTGATGACCAGGGTCGTGTTCGAGTTTTTGGGTGACAATCGCACGTAGCAGATGGGTGAGGTACTAGGAGATGTTTCCACCTTTGATGAGGCATTAAAAGATACAGAGGTAGAGCAGGAGGACATTCCTTCTATATGTCAAGATGAGAACTCTTCTTTGGATGAGTCCATGGGATCATATGAGGATGCTTCTGGGGAACATGAGTAGTCATGCAAAGCTGATGACAGTAGGTCAGTTTCGTATTCCATTGTGCATGTGGTATCAGGGGAATCTATGGGAGATATTTAGGATGATGAGTCACTTGTGATGATTCAGCCGGAGCAACTTATGGTACAATTAGAGGGCACATTGGAGCATTGGAACAACCCCCTTTAGGCATACATAGATGGGGCTAGCAGCATGATTGGGTCACCTTTGGCCATTGTAGAGAGAGAGACGGAGCTACCTAGTCAGATATCATGTGTTGGCTTGGATAGCGAGATGAGATGACCTGATTTGCATAGGGTGCAACATCTGCATGTCAGGGTTGCTCTAGGTGCAAGAGTTCACACATTTGATCCCTCTCTTGGGGTTGGATGGTGAGTGATTCTGAGTTGGTACCCAAGGGAGTGGGTTATGGATATGGTGATGCATTGAGGTGTAGCTTAGTAAGAGCTTCTAGGCAATGGGGTTACCAGAATACCGAACTGGCATTGGGATCCAAGCAGGACTACCTATCACTTCCCAAGTATGACAGTTGACTATGACTTGGAGGGTACAATTTACCTAGCAGTTGAGTGTGCACATTCACTAGGGAAGTTTGAACCACCACTAGTGTTCAACCAGAGTATGTACACACTTCTTGAGTTTTCTTGGTACAAGGATTGTACACAAGATCACGGGATGATCAACATACTCTAGCAGGAGTTTGATAAAGGAGAGGGCATTGGTAGGCCACTAGACAGTTCCTTGTATGAAGCTGGGGATTATTCGCATTTGTGTGGGACAAAAAGGACACGGAGGAGCAAAGCAGGATTTGCATCACTACTGGTACCTAGGGAGTTTCACTTCTTGGGTCCCTCGGGGAGGATTTGGAAGGGATATCCATGCATTGGAGAGTATGGTGATGCGACAGTGGAGGAGATGGTACCGATCGAGTATGGGCCGACGCATATGGATACAGCCTTAGGCCATAACACCCTGCAACGTGTAGGACCACCCATCATTGGGCAGTGGTTTGTAGATGGGCATGGAGATGCATGGGAGTGTGTTATAGTATGTCAGACTATGTTGTGGAGTAGGAGTGCTTCCCATCGCATTCAGTACATGCAGAGAGTGACAGTTGTGGCGACGCAGGATGGACACATGACAGTACAGGATGATATAGCTATTGTCGAGGGTCTCCATTAATGTACAGGGGCAGGTTGCGACATACAGTGGCAGGTCGAGGAGTATGGTGATACTTGGTGGCATGCAGTGACACATGATGCGCAACATTGGGCCCTTGGAGCATTCCCTCCAAAGAGACGTATGGATAGGGGCAATAGGTGTATCATGGGATGAAACTCACCTAGGATCGATGAGGATCTTGTTGAGCATCTGGAGATGCCACATTTAGTGGAGACATGGCTACGAGGGTGTTATCAGCAGATCCAAGGCAGAGAGAGTGTCATCTAGAGGATTACTCTTAAGCACTCAAGTAGACTCTTTGTCACACCCTTTGGAACATACCTACCCAACATATTTCAGTGTTGCTTATGGTCGCAGAGTGTTTGGTTTATGCCCCTTGACACTCTCCATTTAGGCAGCAGGGCATGGGAGGCTCACCCTATACAGTTGGATGAGATACCGCATGTCATGAGCCTGGAGGAGACTCTCCAGTTGAGACACTTGGTAGGTGAACGAGTTGACGAGCCCAGGCTTAGGGATGGCATGGTTGATTGCCAAGGTAGCATATGTTCCACCCCTGAGCTCACATTTGAGGGACGGTGGATGGTAGAATTCATCTACAGAAGGGTACCCAGACTCCGAGTAGTATCCAGGTGTATCAGCAGGAGTAGGGATAATGGATATCTCGACGTGGTCTGGTAGGAGCAGGGCATGTACGCATCCGTGGGACAAACTCTTGATACTTGGGGTCCACCCAGGGGATACATACAAGGTTCAGAGATGAGAGCTAGATGGGTTCTAGCAGGTAACAACGCTACGAAGTGACATCTCGCGGGGATTGGGATTTGTGAACTCCCAGTATGGTTTGGGGATCAAGGGGTCTATTGGGTAGGTGGATCACTCCACCTTGTGACAGTAGGGAAATTTTAAGGTCTAAAATGGGCCTCCTAAGAAAAATGTACAAAAAAAATAAACTTTATAAGAACCAACAGGATTTAAGATAATGATTTCAACCATGGGGGATGATTCACCATTTTTAGAGTTAAAAAGTAAAAATATTAAAAAATAATAAAACTACTTTTTCAAAAAATATTTTCAACTTATCTCTCTAATTTTTTACTCAAATTTCAAGCGGGAGTACTCATTGGATGCAAAATTTAATTCCTCATCTAAGGAGTATCCATGTTGCATACTTTTGATGGACCCTGCTACACGAAAAATGAGAAATACATGAAAAAACGTGTTTGTACTCCTTGGATGGGAAATCAAATTTTGCATCCAACGAGTGTTTCTGCTCGAAAATTGAGTAGACCCATAGGGAGATAAGTTGAAAATACGAGTTGAAAAAATAGTTTTTCCTTTTTTCCCTCTAAAATTTGATGATGTAATCAAATCTTATTTTATTATTTCCACTATTATTTTACAATTTCCTTAGGAGGCCCATTTTAGACCTCAAAATTTCCCTAATGAGAGCAGGGACAGAGTAGACAGTGATCTATTCCACCTTGGTTTTATCATGTGGGGATGCATTGAAACCTCCATTGTATGGCGAGGCAGACTTATCATGTTGTTGCTCAGGGTCATGCTCAACAATGGAGGGGAAGATATCAGCATCATGGAGATGCCTGGGAAGGATAAGCTTTACATTCACAGATTATTTGCCACAAGGCCCCAGGAGAGAGGGATACAATCTATAAATGATGGGGGGTATCTCATAGTCAAAGTGGTATAACGATAACATGGTGGCACCTCTACGAGATTAGTAGGGGACACGAGCATTACAGCTCTACACAGCTCGATAACCTTTAGGGGTGATTTGTATACTACATGGGGAGATCATGTAGATATTTCATTGGGATTTAGTGAGTCACTGATGGAGTGGGAGGCTTCATTAGTATGGCAGGTTGGTTAGCAGGATGATAGCAGGAGGGGCTCATGTGAGTGAGACGTTATCTCTATAGGGATTAGGCAGTATCTTCGAGGGTTTACTCTGGGAGTGCAAGGGATGGACTACTTGTTATGGAAAATTCATGAGGAGTTGGGCATAGTGCCACATTATCATGATTCTCTACTCACTGATGATGTTCAGAGGGCTTCTGCTACTTGTTCCTGGCAAGATTTTCAATGGAGCAGGGGGAGCTTCACGTTGGACATGATGCCTTGGGGTTCAGGTACTGAGGGATCCCTTCATATCTAGGGGATGCAAAGGTCAGGGATGATTCAATGGCGCATATGGGACCCTGGAAAACTTCATAGTGACAGTGGGGAGTGTCATCTAGAGAGGATGCTTGTTCATCCATTGCTTGAAGAGATGCAATTTTTGGCAAGGAGGACTGTAATATCCCCAAATTAACAGTCAGCTAATTGGGATATTAATTTTGATTAATTTTGGAAAATCATAATGTTGGGTGGAAATAAAATGGATAGGGAACCCACAATTAAAAATTAGGTCAATTAAAGTCTTTTCCTAAAGTCCCTAAGGGAAAATTGAGGCTCTAGTGGTGGGTTTGAGTTGGCCTTAGGTGGCAGCGTAAAAGAGGCACAAAAAGGACAGTGTGGGATTGGCTAGAGGAAGGCAGCACATTATTGGCCAAGGAGAGGCAGCGTAGGTAAAGTTGGGACCCAAGGCATACGTTGGGCCTCAATGGATAAAATGAAGAAGGGAAGGCTCTTCGGCATTCATTCATTCATCTTATTTCTCTTGGTCATTTTGACTTAAGCATGCTTGAGCCGGAGAGCCAAGTTTGCAGTGTTGTTTAGCACACAAGATCTTCAACCGAAGATCTCAACCTCTACCTCGTGGGACTTTGAGTGTTCGCTTAGGAGAGGAGTTCTGTATTTTGGTGAGGGAATTACATAGCAGCAACAACAGGAAGAGTGTATCCCCTTCAGGATTGGGTAAAGGTGGATTATACTACGCAGTTCAGTTCGGTGCGGGTGCCGGGAGTGTGGAGAGCAATGGAGTTTCAACAGGTTATTTGGAGGGGAGGTCAGCCATCTCCTACTTGGGATTTTGGTAACTCTCCGGAGGCATTTCCCAGAACATTCATCTATAGGTTTGATTTACCCAGCAACGCAGTGGGCAAAGACCAAGAGGGCCAAATTCCGAAGTCAAGCTTTGGGTGAACCCTTTCTGGGTTTTTCTGGGTTTATTGAGGAGAAGCCAAGATTAATTTGGAAGAATTTTCTAGGCAGGTTTGAGGCTTAAACCAGAGATCCTAACGCAGCTAGCAACTGGAGGAGCTAGAGGAAATTGGGCTGAAATTCCAGGGTCAACATCTAGCCAATTCCTTCACAGGTTTTTGTGGGTTTGGTGAGTAGAGTCTGGGATTAAAAGCCCAGAATTTTCTGAGCAGAGGAATCAGCCCAACCTGCAGTCTGAAGTCAGCGAGCAACAGTATTTATAGGCTAGACAATGCAGAGATTGAGCCATGTAGAGGCACTTTCCGCCGAAGTTTTTTCTTGGGTTTGAGTTGTTCTTCAAGCCTTCCTTGAGCAGGCCCAGATGCAAACTTTCCAGCACCTCAATTGTACTCTTTCCCAATATATTAATAAAATGGCTCAGCAGTGATTTTGGCTCTAGTTTGTGTGTTTTAATGGTGTTTCCATTTTTGTTGTAGTTACTTTTCTATTTTCACTTTATTATTGTTAATCCCCATTTGGGATATCACAAGGGTTAAATCCTAAAGGTAAAGCTATATCTAGTGGTGCGATTGGCGTAGACAAGGAGCACGAGAAATTTGGAATTGAAGGCACAAGTATTCTTCTATCTCCAGGCCAAGTGTTTGATCAAGAACTTCAAAATCAAATGGATTTTTTCAAGAGTGTTCTGAAGGTATCCATGAATAGTGGCCACCCTCAAACCCAGTCAATTCAATCCACTAATGATGAGCATCGAATCCCTCCATATCAAGATGATTTTGGGGCAGAATCTAACACTAAAAATGATTCAGATATTATAGAAGTTGGAGTTGAGTTATGTGTGGCTGGAGATCAGACATGTTCAGTTCCTTATGTACTAACTCTTTGACTTACCAAACTTGAAGAAAAATTTGTCTTTGGAAACATGGAATTATGGAATTATTCTTTGGGCGCAAAGAACACCGAAAGTCAACACCAATGGAGGGATGGACAACACCGGCGTGGCTCGTCGCATTCCCTTTCATTATCCCACGTGGCTCTATTATTCTTTCTCTATATTTAATTGTCAATTTCAAAGAAATTGACGAATAAATAATTTCACAAAGAAATGTTCAATTGTATCTCCAACTTTATAACCAAATTTATAACTCCGTGCCTTTATATAATACCCGACACCTTATAACTAATAATTAAACCCTCCGTCTTTACGATTATTCTCCACGCTACAACCAAACTTTATAGCAGAACCGGTCCCTGGTCCCAATCGCGCCACGTGTTGCTTTATATAAATCACTTATCATGTCAGGCTCCTTTATAAAACCTCGCATCTTTAGGAAGCTGCCCACCGTCCGATGGGCCTTCAAATCAACGGACTTATTGATTTCGCCGTCGCCTGGTACGATGGATAACGCACCGCAAGTTGCACAAAGGAGCGTGAACCGTGGCTAAGCCACGTGTTCAACGCCGAATGGATCGTCGTCCTCCGTAATTACTACACCAAGCGCCAAAAGCGAAGTGAAAAGACCTGAAATTGCTCGTGGTTTTGCAATATTAATCCGGCTTTGACTATGCGCAACTCTCGTCTCGTGGCTGAGATGGTTCACGGTTATCCAGACAACAAATTGAAGGGAACGACAGACAATAGAGGCGTAGGCCGATACAAGGGCTCGACTCAGAATTTCATACATATACACCCATGCTTCACAATTAAACAACCCTTCCATAGACAAATAATTGGATCTTTCCGATGGCAAACTACGTATTAGAAACTATTTAATTGGAAACAATTTTAATACACGTAGTTTATTCTGAGATTCCCCAAATTTCCTCCTCTGCTTTCAATTACATCCGAGAATACATTTATACATATACACACATGACTCCTCTGCTCTCTATGAGGACCGTTTCTGAAACCAAAGCCTATTACAATTTATTTAATAATCAACCGATGTCAGACAAACCTGAAACATGTTCCACTTCCCTTCCACTTCAATTAACTAAAGAATATAACGGCCAAGATAATGACACCCAGCCAATAATTCACTGCTTCAAACCTCCAGCCAAACATAATAAAACTCTTCATTGCCGGCCGCTGACCAATGCCCCCGCATCGACTCCTAAGGGCAATTTTCTGCGGGCTCCCCGTCCATGAGCTCCTCCACCGACCGCCTTATCTTCGCAACCTTCCTTCGCCATTCAAGTGGCATCTTCCTCCTGGCTTATCCTTCCATTTGATCAAGTACCGATAAGACTGCCCTCCGGTCTTCCCGAATGGTCTTTTATCCAATACCTTTTCTCGTTGCAATGGTCAGGCTGTAGTCAAGCTCTTTCCATTCAATTTGTTCCTTATCCGATCTTTCTTCTACACCACATCATCTCATACTTGTACAAATCTGCACCATTAAAAATGGAGATATTCCAACATCGTGTGGCAATTCAATCTCATAAGCATTTAAAACTTTCTAAGTATCTTGCATGGCCCAATCTTTTGAACTTCAACTTGTTGTACTCGTTTCTTTGGGAATCTCTCCTTCCTCAAGTGTGCCAAAACCAAGTTCCTACTTCAAAATGAACTTCTTTTCTCACAACCGCTTCTTTTGTATTTGATGTCAGTCGCTTTTGTAGTTGTCGTTTAATTTGTTCATGAATGGCCCGGATCTCTCTAAAGCAAATTCCTCACCATCTGCACCTTAGCCTGCCTCTTCCGCATTTCTTAACTCGGAGCATTCCTTCGGGGTGCATTCCATAAACAATATGGAATGGACTCCCGCCCCGTGCTCATGTTTGGTGAATCATTATATGAGCCTGGCTTGGGGCAAAATATGATCCCACCGCTTGGGATGCTCTCCCGCAAGATTTCTTAAATTTCTGCACTCTATTCACTACCTCGCCTTGTCCATCGGGCCTGGGATGATAAGTCGAAATAAACTTGTTGAGTACCAAGCTTCTTCCACAATGTCCTCCAAAAGTGGCCCACAAATCTCGGTGTCTCTCGTCTAAACAATACTCTCTTGGGTAACCCATGCAACGAACAACTTCTTTGAAGAACAAGTTGGCAACATGGGTGGCATCACTAGTTTTATAACATGGAATAAAATGTGCCATTTTGGAGAACTGGCTCACCACAACAAAGACCGTATCATTCCCTCTCTCGGTCTTGGGCAATCCAGAACAAAATCCATACCACCATGTCCCAAGGCCTCGTCTGAATAGGCAAGGGGGTATACAAGCCCCGCATTCTCGCTCCTTCCTTTAGCATATTGACAAATCTTGCAATTCTTCACAAACTTGTCCACTTCTGCTTCATCTTGGGCCGTAAATAAAAGTGACTCCGTCGCTTCATAAGTCTTATCACCAAAGTGTCCAAAGAAGTCCACCACTATGCTTTTCTCTTTGATCAAATTTTTCATGGAACATTTTGGTATACACAGCTGATTCTTTTTGAATAACAAGTCTTCCGCAGAAATAATCCAGCCTAATCGACTTCTATCTCGTTAGGAACAAAGTTACTACATGCTTCTCAAATGCTTTAAAAATCAAAGATTCTGTTTTATACAATTCTTTGAGAAAATCGAACTCGCAACTTCAAAATTAGTCTCTTGAACAAGCAAATGTCTCCTACTCAAAGCATCACCACTTTATTGGCTTGGCCACTCTACTCTAAAACAAAATTGAAACTTTGGAGATACTCAACCCATTTAGCATGCTTATGTTTCAACTTTGGGCTAAGCCGTACAATATACCGTAAGGCATGATTGTCGAATATAATACAAATTCCCTAGACATCAAATAATGTCTCCACTTCTTCGGTTTGAACAATTGCATAGAACTCCTTTCATAAGAGGAATACTTTCTCCTCGGTGTCATTCAACTTCTCTCACTCAAATAGGCCAAGGTGCCTACCATCCCGACTCAAAACAGCTCCAATGGCCTCCCACTGCATCACATTTTACTTGAAATGGTTTTGTGAAATCAGCACTAAAACAGGTTTCTTTGTTATCTTTTGCTTTTAAAACTTTAAAATTTCTCTCTGGCTCAAAGAGTCCACTTAAATGGTTGTTTGCTCTTCTTTATGGTCTCAATTATGGGTGCATTAATCTTACCGAAGTTTTTATAAACTTTCAGAAACTAGCAAGTCCATGGAAACTCCTTACCTCAAAAAACATTCCCGGGTGAAGGCCACTCACAATTGCCCTAATCCTTTCTCACAATCCATCTTCAACTTTCCGTGTAAACAACAAAACCCAAATACACCAACTCTTCCTTCATGAATGAGCATTTCTTCAAATTTATCGCAGCTTTCTGATGTCCTTCTTCAAGACATGATTAAGATGCCTTAAATGTTCTTCTTTAGTTCTCACAAACTAATATATCATCCGTGACATACTATCACAAATTTACCAATGAATTCCCCTCAATACTTCATTCATGAGTCTCATAAAGGTACTAGGTGCATTTGACAACCCAAAAGGCATTACCATCCATTCATACAAATTCTTCATTTGTTTTGTAGCGTATTTCCACTCATCACCCTCTTTTATCCTAACTGATGGTATCCACTCTTCAAATCTATCTTTGAGAAATATTTAGCACCACTCAAACAACTCCATCAAATCCTCAATTTCGGGTGTAAAGTAACTGCACTGATTGTGATCTTATTAATTGCTCGAATCGCATTACACATCCTCCAACCTCCATCTTTTCTTTGGGCTCAAAATCATTGCACCGCACATGGACTCGTACTTTCTCTCGACTGTACCCTTGTCCACCAACTCCTCGTACTCTGTTCCATTTCTTCATTTCTTTCGGGAGTCACCAGAGGGCCGCCTTGTTTGGCGTATTTGAACCGGTGGATAAAAATCTATCTCATGGTTGATCTTTCTCACAAAAAGGCACTTCATCAGTAAATCATCCACAACAATGTCACAAAGAATCATCTAACATCTCTGGATTTCTATTAAGTAAATCAGAAATCTTTGTAGAAGTAAGAACTACTTTGGTTTGGCAGGCAAATCCAAAGAAAAGCTTACCTCTTCTCTTCTTCTATCTCACGCAGATATTCCTTCCCACTCAAGAACAAGGTCTTTGGATCAATCACTCGGCCGATGGCTCTCCTTCTTCCATGGGAATCAATATATGATGCACCATCTTTGAAGAACTTGTAAGTGTTCCTCTTGCCATCATGCACCGTCGTCACAACCGCAAGGTCTACCCAACAAGATATGACACACACATCCATGGTATTATCAAAAACCTAACTTTAGACAGCCACCATTTGTGCCTTTTTATTTCTGCATCTGCTCTTTTCAACCACTTCAGTCTTTATAAAACAGTGACACCCAGGAGTGGGTGTTCTAGTCTTCAAATAGCTTTTCTATCACCTCGTGGAAACCAATTATTTTAGGCCGCCACTCATCAATGATCACCAAAAGATTTCCCTTGGACTTTGCATATGCTCCTAAACAGCTCTTTGTGCAAGCTCTTGACTTCTTTGGTTTGTTTCAACAGACCTTATTAACCACCAAGGACTCTCCCCCTTCTCTGAAGAACTTTTTCTTCAATTTCTCGTTTTTCTTCAACCTCGGGCAACAACAAAGATTTCTGGACCAGCACCCACATTCTCTCGGACACTCATAGTGCTTATGTCCCACTCCTTGACATCTATAACACCTCGCCTTCTCTCATTTCCTCTTTGTCCCTCGCCTCTTCCTCTTCCTCTCGTAAGAACCCCTTCTCTGCCTCGCATCATCCTCTCGTAGATGCATTTCCCGAGGTGAGCCATCATTAGCTCCATCCTTGGGTGTAGGCTTTCCTCTACCACCCCGACTTCTCTTCCCACTCTGAAAAGACTCCCCATTCTTGGCAACATCATTTCCTCAGGAGTTTCTCTTCGCTTTCAAGGCCATCCGGTACGCCTCTACCGTCTTGGGAGATAGAAGACCAATCTCATCTTGAATCTAACTGAGACCATTCACATATCCGGCAATCTTTTTCTAGTGTATCTTGAATTCTGCACTTTATGCTCACTCAGAGAACTCCCTCTCGTGTATTCTTTTACCGTTTCAACCTCTCGTGTTCCCGGTATTTGTCTATACAACGTCACCGGTAATCACTAGGCAGAATTTACCTTTCAACTTGGCCACTATTCCTGTCCAAACTTCCTGATAGGCCGCTTTGCCAACTCTCCTCCTTTTCCTCGCCCGCACTCCATCCCACCAAAGTGCAAAGGCAAGAGATGTCCTTTCTCGGGCCTTTGTCACCGCAAATTTGACCTTCTTGTCTTCACTTATTTCTTCATAATCAAAACACTTGTTTAGTCTATTTATCCACCCACCACTCTCCTCTAGATTCAAACCCCGTATATTGATACTTCGATCCTGGCTTAACCGGCAGACCCCGTAACAGTTCCGAGGAGCCTCAAGTCGAGGAATTTCACTTTTCCGTTGCTTCGTTTCTGTGTTCGTCACGATGTCTTCAGATCTCTCGGTCCGTCTTCGCTCCACGACATCCATTCCGCCTCCACCCTCCGCAACACTTCCAACACTTCGCGTTGGCTGTGCCTCCTTCTGTCGCACCTCTACCAAGTCGGATTTCCATGTCAGCAAACAGCTCAAACTTCCGCTC
This sequence comes from Pinus albicaulis, assembly GCA_034641835.2. Taxonomy (NCBI): domain Eukaryota; kingdom Viridiplantae; phylum Streptophyta; class Pinopsida; order Pinales; family Pinaceae; genus Pinus; species Pinus albicaulis. Next base: position 1,051,297,819 of record CM076577.1, on the reverse strand, counting down.
TCACCACTAATAAATGGTGCAAAGAACACCGAAAGTCAACACCCAATGGAGGGATGGTCAACATCGTTGCGGGCTCTGTCGCATTCCCCTTCATTATCCCACGTGGTTCGTTATTCTTCTCTATATTTAATTGTCAATTTCAAAGAAATTGACGAATAAATAATTTCACAAAGAAATGTTCAATTGTATCTCCAACTTTATAACCAAAGTTATAACTCGCGCCTTTATATAATACCCCGACACCTTATAACTAATAATTAAACCTCCGTCTTTACGATTATTCTCCTACGCTCCACAACCAAACTTTATATGTAATCCGGGCCCCGGGTCCCACCGCCACGTGCTTATAAATCACTTATCATAAGCCGTGGCTCCTTTATAAACTCGCGCATCTTTGTGAAGCATCCACCGTCCGATGGGCCTCTCTCTTCAAATCAATAATCTGATCTGACACTGCTTCACGTTCTGGTAATGATGTGACACTTTAAACTCAGTTGGCATAAGCTTGAACTGTGTTCAGCAATTATCAAGAATGGACGCTGCTCTCCAGAATTTACCACCAGTTTTTCAAAAGTAAAGTATGACTCTAAATCACTGGTTTTGCATATTAACTGCTTGACTATGCTGTTCCTGCTCTGCTTGAGATGTCCATTTGCATCCACTAAATTGGAAGGAACGATGACAAGAGATAATTGAGATAAGAATTGACTGCACTTCACATATACGTAATCTATTGCTTCACCAAACAACCCTTCCATAGACAAATAATTGGGATCTTTCCGATGGCAACCACGATTAGAAACTATTTAATCAAACACTACATGCTGAGTAATATTCTAGATCTTCAAGAATTTCCTCCAGCTGTCATAATTATAGTCATTTGCAGATATACAGCATAATTCCTGTCTTCAGCAAGAACTGCTTTCTAAAACCAAGTCTGGTTGTAATAAGAGGTTTGCATTAACTCAATCACACAGACACCAGCTGTCTTACTTCCTCCTGTCTCTATTCAATCAAAGACATATAATCTGTTACAAAGCAGAGCACCAGTTTAATAAATCTTAATGTTTCCAACCCTCCTAGCCACAACATGTGGACAAAACTTCCTTTATCACTGCTGTTAATTAATGCTCTGATCATCTTCCATTCTCAGTTAAATGTTTATCTAAAGAATCAAAATCAAATGAACAGCTGTATGGTCCTAAGTTATCTAGAATAACGGCCACTCTCAACCCAATCAAGTTAATCAGCATCGATGAGCATTGAATCCTTCCTTATCAAGAGGATTCTGGGCATAATTGACACTGGCGTATGATTTAGATATTAAGGAGGTTTAGATAGTTATATGAGCAGAGCAGAAGAATTAATTCATAACAAGTGAATTTGTTCTTTGAATTTTAGTCAATTCTGAATGTCTCTTTCAGCAGCATGGAATTAGTGGGGTTATTTTTCCTTCTATTCTTCTGAAATGCACAATATCAAGAACTTCAAAACTGCAGTCATTGGTCACAAGTGGTCCGAAGGGTATCTAGAACAGAGGCCATTTTCAAACCCACTAAGTTCATCCACTAATGATGAGCATCGAATCCCTCCATATCAAGAGGATTCTAGGATAGAATCTCGACACTACATATGATTCAATGTTAAACACTATGTTGAAGCACACACATGGTGTATGAGGAAGAAACACACACACACAAAGAACTCAACACAATGAAGGATAAGCTGAGGGCTTTCTTATTTTTCCATTATACATGATGTACATTTATAATACAATGGTGTGACTCTTGGTTTCATATTCCAAGGTCACTTGGACTCCATTGTGACTTTTCGCATTCCACACATACCCATGTAGGATTAGGTGTTCCAACATCCCCCCTTAATCCGAAGGGGTATGTGTGAGTCCAAGAAAAGAGTTGTAATACAAATATGCAAAGTATACATGACAGCACTTGGGCTGAATCAACTCTCTGAAATGTTGGAAAGAAGAGGTGGTTTAAGGATGACCACCAACACTGGAACGCAAAACTTGTTGCAGTTCCCAGAACTCTTCCAAAACTGGCAAGACGCTGAAGGCTTCTGCTAGAGGAATTGTCCCTCATAAAAAAAGGGAGACCTTCGACCTAAAAGAAGGGAGGTCTACTACCTGTGATGGTTTCAGGATTACCAACAACTCTGGAATGCTTGTAGCATTTCCTGGAACTCAACCAAAGATGGCAAGAAGCTGAAGGCTGCTAAGCTGAAGGCTTCTGCTAGAGGAAGTGTTCCTCATATATGAAAGGGAGACCTTCGACCTAAAAGAAGGGAGGTCTGCTACCTGTGGTGGTTTTAGGTTGTCCACCAACCAAAGATGATGGTTTTAGGTTGTCCACCAACCGCAGGCATGCTCATGGGCATCCATGTCTCTGGCTACATCTCTGACTCTGGAATGACGAATTGTGGCTCAGGCTCGCTTGAACTGCTGGCTACAACTCTGAACATGGAATGAGAGATTGTGGCTCAGGCTCGCTTGATCTGTTGTCGAAGCTTGTACATGACCACCATTTTCCCCCCTGTCAGGGACAAGGTGAGATGATGGCGAAAACTCAACTGCAAGTTTGCTCAATATCCGTGAACATGTTCTAACATGTGTCGTAAACATCTTCTTGGCTGTTGATGCCCATTGCCAAGAAGCGATCCATCCAAGATGAATCTTGGTTCTTGCAGGAGGCTTGTGTCTGAAGCATCTGTGTGAGGAATGAGTGTGTCGACCACAGTGCTTGCATGGATGAAGATCAAAACAGTGATCTTTCATATGGCCAACTCGATCACAGTGTTGGCATTTCTCAATCTGATGTTGTTGTGGAATAGGATCTGGAACAGCTGCAGGTGAACTGTCATACATGAATCCGGCACTCTGAAATATGATGGGTTTGGAGTAGTCCGGAATATGAAAGGACACATCCTTGTCATATCCAAGACCAGTTCTGTACTTGTTGTGGACAAGCTCTTCCCAAGGTCTGATGATGGGCTTGAGAAGTGCAGGCTGAGCTGCTGCATCTGCATGTACATCTGCTCTATTACAAGGCACTGAATGTGGATCATTTGCAACTTTATCTTCTTTCTTCTGATGAGAGTCCTTCACAATCTTCTGAATAGAAACAGGTTCAGAATGGTGACTCTTTTGTTGAAGTTCATCTTGTTGAAGCTGAGATTCCAACTACAAAAACTCAATCTTCTCTTGTGCATCTAGCAAACAACTTTGAATGTTACAAAGAGCATCCTTGCTCATGTCATCAACATTGGAATGAATGAGGTTACTCAACAACACTAATGCCTCATTGATTTTAGCCATTTCAACAACTTAGGCTCAAAAAGAGAAAAGGTGTCGGCTTCAACCGAAAATGCACCCGTTTACAATGTGATTTAACAACAAATACAAATGACTCCAAAGAAGTTCCAACTATGGAAATCTCAAAGTACAAAGTGTGCTCCTCAAATGATGGAGGACAATCAACAATGAGTTACATCAACAACTCAAATTCACTGATTGCAACTATGAAGAAGATGCAAATTCCACTCACAATACAATGTCAATATCTCTGCAAAAATATTTTGTAAATGTGCAACTGAAAACACTTTAAAGCAGCTGAATTTTCTTTAAAGAGTTGTTTTCAATGATGGCAAACTTGTCTTCAAATGTCAATTTCTTCAAAAAGTCACCCTTCAAATCAATGCCACAAATCACAATGCAAATCTGCAATTTTCTCTATGTATTTAGTTCATTTTCTTCATATTCCATCTGTTTTTCATATTCTCTCTTTCTGCTCTTTCTCTCTCTGCTATTTTTTTTTTTTTAATTAATTAAAAATTAATTAAAAAATAAATTAATTGGGATTAAATAAAAATGGGAATGAGGAATTTAATTAAAGGGGAGGGAAACTTATATTAAAATAAATTAAAAAGAAAGGGAAGGGAATTTTATAATGGGGGAAGGGATTAATTAATAAAGGAGGGGAATTTAATTTAAAAAGAAATTGGAATTAACTTTAAAAAGGGGGAAATTTATATTGGAGGGGGGCATATTAAAAAGTTTTTATTAAAAAGGGATTATTAAAAAGAGATTAATTAAAAATGGGGATAATTAAAAAATGGGATTAAAAAAGGAATGGAATGTGGAAACGAATTTAAAAGTGAGGGGAATTACTTTAAAGAAAATTTAAAATTAAGAAAATCGAATTTAAAATGGGAATGGGAATTGCTGTAGGGAAAGTGGCAAGGGGAAGGCGTGGGTAAGTGAGAGTGGAGTGATAAGGGGATAGGGTGGAGCGTTGGACGCAGAGGGTGGGTAAGGGCCGTGGTGAGGGGGACGGGTAGTTGGGTGGCTTGGAGCGTTAAAAAAAATGGCGTAGGTAATGCCGGTTAGGGAGCAGCGTAAGGTGGGGTGCATTGAGAGAAGTATGGGTAGGAGCGTATGGAAGGGGGAGGCGTTTGAAGTGGAGAGTCGACTGTTGCAGTGAGGTAAGGGGAATAAGCCGCAGGTGAGGGCCGTGTGGGGGAAAGGGAATAGAGTGTGCGGCCGGTGAGGTAAATGAGTAGGGGATAGAGCAAGGTAAAAGCAGATCTGCGTAGAGTGTAGAGAGGGAGGTGTATAATGTCGTGGACAGAGGGGAGCGCAGGTGTTGTAGGTGGGTAATGGGACTGCACAATGGGTAGAGGAATGGAGTGGCAGGGGGCCGAAGGGCCGAGTTGAAAAAAAAATATTTATTTTTATTTTTATTTTTTATTTTATTTTTTTCAAACAGCAGAGAGCAGAGAGATTAACTTTAAAACAGCAGCAGAATTTTCAGATATTGCAGAGAAAACTCAGAAATTTTTCCAGTAGTGTAGCAGCAGAAAATTGCAGAATTTTCACGAAATTTCAATAGAAAACCCAGAAATCTCCAGAAACTTATTTTAAACACTTTTCCAGCAGCGTCAAAATGGTGCAAAATTTAAAATGCAGAATTAATGGGCAAAAATTGCAAGAAGAAATCAACTTTCAGATGCACAATGCTGCTTCTCTTCAAAACCACTCCTGCTCTTCTTCAAAACAAATTCTTGAATGCTGCAGAAATATTTGAGTGCTGAATGCGGCAAAAGGCACTGCTGCAGAAACTCTCTAAAATGCTGCAAAAATTATCAAAAATTTTGCAGATATGCACAGGCCATAAACACAAATGGCTCACTCAATTTGGAACAGGGCCAACAATCGCCCGCTCTGATACCATGTTAAACACCATGTTGAACACACACATGGTGTATGAGAAGAATAAACACACACACAAGAGACTCAACACACAATGAAGGATAAGCGTGAGGCTTTCTTATTTTTCCATTATACATGATGTACATTTATAGTACAATGGTATGACTCTTGGTTTCATATTCCAAGGTCACTTGGACTCCATTGTGACTTTTCGCATTCCACACCTACCCATGTAGGATTAGGTGTTCCAACAGTTGATCCAGCAACAGA